>CM062817.1:1679956034-1680371884 GCA_031772625.1 Pinus tabuliformis
CATTGAGGTACATAGAGGGCTTTGTCCTCTTAACTAAATGCTGATTCCATACCCTCATAGATGACAATCTCCAATGGAAACGTTGCAATCCCCCCAATTCTGAAATCCTGAAAACTGTTAAGTCTGCTGGAATTTGAGTGGGATCTAAAAATTTACTTTCTCCATATGAAATCCAATGAGGTCGGAACCACCTTCAAACATCCTGAATCTATTAAATTTAATGGTAATGTTAAAAATTTAAGTAAAAGGATGAAAATGAAAGATAAAGGAGAATGTCACTTTAATTGCTTTCTTCAACATTACTATTAATTGCATAGCATTAGTAGGGCCTGGACAAACCCACTTCCCGACTCTTGGAATCCCTTCTGACATTGCTTAATCACCCTTAGCTGCACTCCAAAACCTTTGACAGCTCCAAACTTGTGAAAGCATTGCGTGAAAATGAGGCAATAAATCGATTTTAAGATGCTTTTTAATTGGACACGCGTCGAAGTTTCGGGACACCAGTAGGGCTTGTGTCCAACACCGATCAAACTTGTGTCTTGTCGTGTCAGACACGTGTCACACATGTGTTGTGTCGACACATGAAATACATGACATGTGGGGGGAGGGAGGACGTGTTATGTTACTTAGACAAGAGGTAAAGAGGGTAATCACAATGTGGGGAGGTCGTCTTGTCTAGAGGAAGGACAACCTATAAGGACATCCGTGGAGATTGTTACGAGGATGGCCTGCATAGGAAGAGGATGGCTCAGTAGAACTTATGACATCCAACTGTAGAAGAGATAAAGTAATCATCATGAAGATGACTTGTTGGGATGTCCAATTGTGGAGATGATGGGGAGCTCATATTCATGATATCCTGCATAGAAGGATGACCTGCTAGGATCTCCAACTATGGAAATGACATAGTAGTCCTTGTGAGGATGGTCCACTCAGAGAGTACATCTTGAATAATGGAGGACATTCTGCAAAGACATCTTGGAATACATTTGCTGAAGCAATTGCAGGGAAAGTGACTGACAAGGATGTACTCTTGGGGAATGAGTGAAGTGATTATGTAGAGGATATCCTGCACAACTGAAGGGCGTATAAAATATTTGGATACAGAGATGTATATGCCATTGAGAAAGAGGTTTCGTGTTCTAGTGAGGGATAGAGTGAAGGAGTTACAAGTTTGAAATTCCTAAAGCAAAAGAGTGCATGGATTATACCTTGAAAGAATTCATGAAAAATGAATAGAACACAGGAAATATTTTTCCCAATTTGTAAAGCCAGAAGGTGAATTTGTTTGAGAGGAAGTTGACAAGTAAGAGGACAAAGCAAAACTTAAAGACAAATTTGATGAAACTAAGCAAGATGGAGCAATGCACTGTCAGGGAACCCAAGTGGATAAGATCCACCAATCGCCTTCAGATTGGCCTTCTCAGCTTAACACAAGAATAATAAAATCTTACGATATGATCATGTACCTTGTAAACGCAACTCATCAATGCTGGTCCCAAAGAGAAATGGAGAGTGTAGAGTGATTGCTGAGTTTTGTTCTCACATCCCTTAGTGTTGGGAGTTAAGTATTAAAGGTAATGTGCAATGGTCTTGTAACCAAAATGGAACTACAACCATGACAAAATTAAAATATAACAACGATAACATAAAAGTTAGCAAGAAACAATGGAGGCACCTGCACACCCAAAGGTGAATTTCACCTATGAATCCAAAAGAATGGAGGGATGCATCTCTAGTAAACATCAAATGTTGGTTCTTTGTATCGATAAAATGATCTGAGATACATAGAGGGGAAAATCACTATTTATAACAATAGAGTGGCAAAACCGATAACTTAATGCCTAAGTCACTAATAAGAGTCATGAGACCCCTGTTATACAAAACGACTTTTTTACAAATATATCATAAAAAATCATGAGCTTATACACAAAATAGTTCATGTACATAGAGTTGTGGTTAGGTACAGAACATGCCCTCCCTCTTAAAAAAGCTTTGTCCTTAAGGTCAAAAAATCAAACAATAAGAACCAAATGTGGAAAAAAAACTGCTCAAAAACTGAAAAATATGCACTGGCACACCATGAAAGGTTTAAAGAATGTGGTATAATAGCTCAAAAAAAGTCAGAAACATGCCTTTGCATCTGTGTGAAGCATGAGATTGCTCAACTGTGGTGGTTAAACCCCTCTTTTGGTCGTCTGAGTGATTTTGGAGCAATGCTGATCAAGAAGAGAGTGTGCACTTTATAACTTAAGCCACTGTAAGGATAGAGAACAAGATTTGAATCCCAAACCAGTTGTTTCGAAAAGTACTACTCCAACCAAATGAGCTAAAACATGATTATATTTAAGGCATAAAAAGAGAAAGTGTTCTTTTTTCAGTCAATGGCTACTCTGAAGACAAGGGAATCACAACATTTGCAAACTTGGGCACTGTATAAATATCTGAAATGCTCTGATACCATGTAGAAATTGTTTCTATACACCTTTTATTGCAAATTCATAATTTCCTCATCACAGCAGAGGTTTCCCAAATTTAATCCCTGAAACCTTTCAGCCTTGGGGCTGATCTGAAATATATAATTATAGTGTCAAACAACAGTGAATACTTCACTTCACTTCATTCTTCTCACTTTATTACAACAGATTTCATAGCGATAAATCTGTCCTCTTATCGTCAAAATTTGTGTTAACTCTCTTAACAATTTCAGCCATATGTTCTATCAAATCAACGTGAACAAGTAGTGCTGGAAATTACCGTATGAAGAAGATAACCTAAGCTGAAAATAAAATCTGCAAGCACACAATAATTAGACAGCTGAATCACTTCATTTGTATTTATGAGATGAAGTACATGTACCTATTCACAGCTGATCATAAGTTGGTATAATTTCAAGTTCTCGAAACCCTAGCTAGTGAAACCAAGAAAATCCTAGACACCAACTCATAGAGAGGAATTACTCCTAACCAAAGCTGGTTTCTTCTTTTACATTCTCTTTGACTCCGACACTTAAATCCCACAAATGTGCAAGCTGTCTCTTTCTCTCCTCTTCAACAAGCATAACAAGTATCACAAGGGTTTTTAAAGCCCTAGATTCCTTCTCTTACAAGAGTGACAAGAACAATGCTTCTTTTACCGTCTAGGGTTTATCACAAACCTAGTTTCATCGCCTCCTTAAGGTGAAACCCTAACACTAGAAGTATTGTTGAACTTCTCCAAGAAACCTAGTGCTTAAAGGCAAAGAGTTGTCATACACTCAAGAGAATATTAGAGAGATTGGTGCGATCCAGTCCTCACATATCTAATACACATGAGTAATGAATGAATCACCATGATCAAGTATCATACCTAAAATCTCTCTCTTCTCTCTCTCTCTTCTTATCTTCTCCTAAGGTTTCCTCATGAACCCTAGCATATTGCTTCCTACAAGATGTCTGTCTAAGACAAGTAATAAGAGTGATTACAATGATGATGATGTGAAATGACTCTCTCCTTCCACTATTTCTTAGTTTTTGTAGCATTAGATGTGTTCTAGCCTTGAAATTTTGTGGAGGCTAGAATACAGGAGATCTCCAAAACCTAGAAATCGTTTTGGAAATTCCGTGTAGAAATGACTTAATTAGATTATTAGCTAGTTTTTAAATATTTCCTAAGTCTAAACTTAGGGAATATGGTTAATTAGTCAGAATTAATTAAGTCAAGGCATGAATGATCCACAAACTCACACAGATTGACTTCAAGTTAATCCTAGCCATCGATTAAGATTTAATCTTGGTCGTTAGAGTCCCAACAAAGGGTTATAAGAAGAAGTCAATGGGCACTTGGAGAAAACACTTGAGAGGTTCGATTTCTGAGCAGATCGATTTCCAGAGAAGTAGCAGTCAGTTGTTGGAGAGAGAGTCACAAATTGAAGCAGTGAGCGAGGGGTAGAGACAGTGAAGCCGTAGGAAGAATTCCAAATCCGGTGAGTGCATTTGCAGAGAGGCATAAGAGCCACAAAGAAGCTGACGCTGGGGTAGTGTAGTAGCCTCTATAGGTAGTTTCGATTCTGTTGGGGAAAGTCGAGTTTCAGTGCCAGAAATTAGACAGAGGTTCTGGAGGCCAGGAGAGACATTTTCCCAGACAACAACAGATTAGACGGCTTGAGGAGAGGCTGATTCAGATTGAGTGCAAAAGGGACCGCGCTAGTGTGACGCAGTAGCTGTGCAAAGGTAGTTTGGATGGTTCACTTGGAGTTGTAGTCAGAGCCTGAATTTGCCTGTGGGGTGAGGAAAATTCCTCACTAGATTTTTGCCAGTATTTTCTCTGTAGGATTGCTAGTATTCGACATCCAGATTGTACTCAGATTATTTCACTGCTGCTTAATAATAAAACCCTCAGCTGTTGCACCGGTTTTCCCAAGTTGGGTTTTTCCGGGGACTTTTGTCCAAAAATAATTGTGTTATTTTATGTGTGTGTGCTAGCATTTCTTCCAACGTTTATTCTTCTGTAGTTTTATTTGTGTAGATTGCAGTGTGAGTTATTCAGTATTTGCTGTAGGAAACAGTAAATAAATTGTTAAATTTAATTAACAATTAGGAGAATAATTTCTAGTTGCTACAATAGGATTCTAGTTGTGGAATTTTCACATGGTATTAGAGCGCAGTTGATTAGCCAGAGAGCTCAGTAGCAAAGACAAAAGGAGTTTCGTTGTTCAATGTGGGTAGCAGATCAAAACCCCAAAGGCAACACAATCACTTTGCCAAGAGGCCGAGTTTCTTGAGGAGATTCGATTTTTCTGAGTGAGGGATAGAAAAATTCGATCTCTCCAGATCGAGTGATTCCAGAGGCAGAGGGAGCAACCCAATATTTTCGCAGAGCAGATCTCTAGCTGGACACAATAGTTTTGCAGCAGTTTGTTAGAGCAGAGCTAGCATCGGGTGGAAGGAGAAGAGCACACATGGAGGGAAACTTTTCCTCAAGGAACTTCTAGTCTCAAGAAGTTCGATTTTTCCTTGCAGATCAACAGTCGTTGTGAGTAGAGTTTCTCACTCCAAAAGGGAGTGCGAATAGCTAGGCAACAACTGAGCAGAAGGAAAGAGGAAATTTTCGACATTGTTGAGATAGCCACTACTGGTCTTCGTGATCATGATAGGTTGGATGGTGCCTCTAACTATGTCATATGGAAGGCAAGGATATCCTTCTTTATAGATGAATATGGCCTAAAGCCATATATTGATGCAGTGGTTGCAGTACCCCAAGATGCAGATTAGACGAAGGAGTACAGAAAGGAGATGGCGTAGGCGAAGAGGTTGATCCTCGATGGAGTCTGGGATCACATTGTTTCACACATAGTTGGCAAAGGTACTACCAGAGAGATGTGGGAGACTCTCTCCACGCTGTACCAGGGCACTTCCGAACAGCGAAAGATGTACATAGAAGAGAAGTTGAGATGCATCAGGATGCAGAAGGGGGAAGGCATAAACCCCTTCCTCTCCAAGATTCAGGAGGTTTGAGACCAGTTGTTAGCTGTTGGGGCAGCGCCTCAACCCACAGAGCTAGTGTGATTGGCACTAAACAGTGTCTCCAAGGAGTGGTAGGTATTCGTCCAAAGTATTTTGGGTAGAGATACCTTGCCAAGTTGGGACATGATGTGGGCCGGTTTTGAGCAGGAGGAGTTGAGGCGAGCTCTTTTAAAGAGCTCCATCAGTGGCAACAACAACGGACAAAAACAGGTGAAGGAGGAGGAGAATGTGGCCCTCGCATCAAAGGGTCCCTATGAGGGACAAGGGGAGCAACAAAAGAAGAAGGAGGACCTGTCAAAGGTCAAGTGCTTTAGGTGTGGCGAGTTTGGCGACTACAGTACCTAGTGTCCTCTCAGGAAGAAGGACAAAGAGGAGAAGCAGGACCAGGCGGTAGCTCATGCCGATATTGATAGGTTGTCCTCCAGGTTGGAGGAAGACTTCACTTGATCGCCGTCATACCTCCAGGAGTGAGGTGGGTGTTGATTTGGGATAGCATCGGATGTGCCCTAGCCACAAAATTTGGTGGAGAGGTTGGGGCACATGAGATCTCCAATACCCAGAAAGGGTTTGGGCAGATTCTAAACAGATAAGGAGATATTAAAATAATTAATATTTTTAATGGAGTCCCTAAGTCGAAACTTAGGGAAAGTAAAATATTAATATGAATCCGTGTTAGAATGGTCCAAAAAGACAGGGATCAAGCCAGATCTAATCTTAGTCGTTGATTAGGGACTTAATCTCGGCCGTTGAGATGTCAACAGAAAAAGTATAAGAGGAGGCTTGAGGGGCACTTGGAGAACATATTGAGGGAGACCAGTCATTTCAATTTCTGGAGCGGGGTTTGCTGAGAAATTGAACCAGTGGTCTGGAGAGCAGTCCGGAGGTAGCAAGTACGGAACAAAGAGATGGGAGATCAGTGTAGAAGAGGCAAACGCAGAGCCAAAGGAAGCCACGCAGAGGCAACAGAGACTACGTAGAGCCAGAAGGGCCTGCGTCATCCACGCAGAGGCTGCAGGAGTGATGCAGAAGCCCAGAGAGGCTGCGCAGAGCTTCAGTAGGTTGACGCAGAGGGTTTCAGGCTGTAGTAGAGGTTAGTAGGGCCAACGCTGGGTTTAGGAAATTGCTAGAAGTTTGTCTATCTGTGGGTAAGCTAGTTTGGCACCCTGTTGTACAAGAAATTTGTTGAATAATAAAATCCTCCCTTGCTGCACTGGTTTTCCCACATTGGGTTTTTCTGGGGACATTAGTCCAAAATAACTGTGTCAATGTGTGCATATTTTTGTTTCTGTATTACGATGTGATATCTGCAACAATATTTATTTTAATGTTTGTTGAAGTAATTTCATGAATAACTTATGATGAAATAAGTAGGAAAAGTAAATCAGTTGCTGTAGTGATAGAATTTTCACATGGTATCAGAGCAAGTAATCAGAGACAGAAAGGGAAAATCAGTTATGGGTCGAGACCACGATGCAGAGGCATCCACCTCAGGGGACTCACACAGATTTTTAGAAGATTGCACAAGAGAGAGATTTCGATTTCTCTATGTTGGCTTCCAGGTTGGAAGAAGAAGTGGCGTGCATGACTAGTGCTGCATCATCAGAAGTATGGTATATAGACAGTGGAGCCTTGTGGCATATGACAGGAATCAGGGAGTGTTTCTCAGAATATTGAGAAGAGAAGATGAACTTTCAGATCACCATGTGGAACAAGGCAAAGTGTACTCCAGTAGGAAAGGGTACCATAGTTTTTCAAACAGAATCAGGAGAGTGGTTTCGTGCCACAAATGTGCTGCATGTGCCAGGATTGGGTATGAACTTACTTTCCGTGTCACAACTGGCAAGGGCTATGACATCTACTTCATTAAGGAAAAGGTATACGTCAAACACCCGAGCTAGAAAAAGAAAGTGCAAATCGGGATCAAAAGTAATCGGTTGTACAAATTACAACTAGAATCTCCAATGGCACTAATAGTCAGTGATGGGGACAAAGACTTGAATGAACTATGGTACAGAAGGATGGGTCACTTGCACCATGGAGCTCTGAGAATTCTCAGGAGCACTAGAACAGGAGTTACGGATCTGACTACGGAACGAGATGATGTATGCAGGGGATGCGCTCTAGGAAAGTATGCCAAGGCGACATTTCCTAGGAGGAACCACAGGGCCAAGAGTGTACTAGGATTGATACACTCAGATATTTGCGGACCTATGTCCGTCAAAGCTCTCAGCGGTGCCGAGTATTTCCTTACTTTCATTGATGACCACTCGAGGAAAACTTGGATCTATTTTTTGAAAACCAAGGATGAGTTTTCAGTCGATTCAAGGAGTTCAAGGCTCTAGTGGAGAATCTGACAGGTAAGAAAATAAAAGTCTTGCGCTCAGATAATAGTGGAGAATATGTCGATAAGGACTTCACTGATTTTTGTGCTAAGGAGGGTATCAGAAGAGAGTGGACAACTCCCTACAATCTGGAGCAGAATGGGGTGGCAGAAAGGAAAAACAGTTATATTGTAGAAACAGCCAGGGCCATGTTGTATGATCAGGATATGCCAAAATTCTTGTGGGTAGAAGCATGCAACACAACTATCTACATTCAAAACGGGACTCCTCATTGGGCATTGGGCAAGATTACTCTAGAGAAAGTCTTCACTGGGAAGACACCTGAAGTCAGTCATTTCAGGATATTTGGGAGTTTGGCATATTGTCACATACCCAAAGAAAAGAGGAAGAAGCTAGATCAGACTGTAGAAAAGGGGTATCTGGCAGGATATAGCGAGAACGCTAAGGCATACAGGATCTATCTTCCAGGGAGCAGGAAGGTAGTAGTACGACGAGATGTAAAGTTCATGGAGGACAGAGCTTTCAGAAGATCTCGCGAAATGCCTTCCAAGGAGCAGTCGAAAGAGGATCCGTTGGTCATGCCTCTTCAACCAACAGAAGTGAAGAATCCTTCCTCAGATTAGGAAGATTCTCAGGATGAGGAAGAGGAGCAAACAGAAGCACCTGTTGGCAGAGGAAGAACCAGCAGGGAACTTCGTCAGATTCTGCGTGATGCAGAGAACTTCATTGGAGAGCCAAGGAACAGTAAAAGGGAGCGAAAACAACTAGACATGTATCAAGTGTTAGTAGCTCAAGATGGAGAGCCTTCCAGCTTCAAGGAGGGAGCTCAGCATCAGGTCTGGCTAGATGCGATGGTGGAGGAGTATAACTCCATAATGGTAAATGATGTCTGGAAGGTGGTGTCAAGGCCTCAAGACAGATCTGTGGTAGGTTCAAGATGGATCTACAAGATCAAATATGCTGCAGACGATAGTATTGAAAAATATAAGGCCAGGTTTGTGGCTAAGGGGTATGCTCAAAAGGAAGCGATTGACTATGAGGAAACCTTCGCCCTAGTAGCCAGGTATACATCTATTAGGACCGTGATATCTCTTGCAGCCTAGATGGGATGGGAGATCCATCAGATGGATGTCAAAACAACATTCCTGAACGGGGTAATAGAAGAAGTATACATTGAACAACCAGAGGGCTTTGAAACTCATGAGAAGAAGTCTCATGTATGCAGACTGAAGAAAGCCTTGTATGGGCTGAAGCAGGCACCAAGAGCGTGGTATGGTCGAATAGATGGCTACTTGCAGAAGATGGGGTTTGTCAAGAGTGACGCGGATCCGAATCTCTACTATCTGGTCGTAGAGAGCGAGCCACTTATCTTAGTATTATATGTGGATGATCTCTTCCTTACAGGACCATTCAGACTCATTGAAGACTGTAAGAAGAATCTAGCCACAGAGTTCGATATGAAGGATCTGGGATGAATGCACTATTTTCTAGGGTTGGAAGTTTGGCAGCAGAAAGGAGAAATCTTCCTTGGGCAAGGAAGGTATGCTACAAAAATTCTGAAAAGGTTCGAGATGGGAGACTGTAGACCTATGGCTACGCCAATGATCACCAACTGGAAGAAGATTGATGCATCAGAAGACAAGGATGTCGATCCCACCGTATATCGATAGCTCATAGGGTCCCTGATGTATCTAGCCAATACCAGGCCAGATATTTGCTACGCTGTCAACACCCTCAGTCAGTTCATGGTGGAACTAAAGAGGGCTCACTGGGCAGCAACCAAGCACGTTCTCAAGTATTTATAGGGAACAGTTGATTATGGGCTCTTGTACAACAAGGGGAAGGATATCAGGTTGAGTGGATTTACTGATGCAAATTGGGCAGGAAGTTCAGTGGATCGGAAAAGTACCTCTGGGTACTGTTTCAACATTGGATCAGGAATAACCTCCTGGTGCAGTAGGAAACAGAAGTCCGTGGCTCTGAGCTCGTCTAAGGCAGAATATATGGTAGCAAGCACAACTTCGTGTGAGGCCATATGGCTTAGAAAATTGCTGGTAAACCTATTCAGAAGAAATATGGAGGCGACCAGGATCATGTGTGATAATCAGAGTTGCATTAAACTCTTTAAGAATCCAATATTTCATGATAGGTCAAAGCATATTGATATTCGGTGTCACTTTGTCAGAGATTGTGTCCAATGTGGAGCTGTACAGTTGAGCTACACTCCTACAAGGGAATAAGTGGCAGATATCCTCACCAAGGCCCTTGAAAAGTCAAAATTTGACTACTTCAGGGAAAAGATGGGGATGGTAAAGAACCCCTTTCAGAATGTGTGTTAGCAGCACAAATGAAGAGGGAGTTGCAGTGCAGATGCAATGTTGGGAAAAAGGACCAACAACAACACAGATGCAAAGGGAGTTGCAGTGTTGGGAGAAAGGACCAACAATAGCACAGATGCAGAGGAAGGTGCAGTGCGGATGTAGTACTGGGATAAAGGACCAGCAACAACACAGATGCAGAGGGAGCTGTCGTACAGATGTAGAAGTGGCAGAACCATGGGCAACAGTACAGGATGCAACAGTGCAAAGGATGTTGGGCAGGGAGGCCTAGCATCAGCACAGGGACCAATGCCGGATGATCAGAGTAATACTCAGTGAGGAGTATTGCTAGAGCACAGTCCTCGCTAAGAGGGAGTGTTGATTTGGGGTAGCATCGGTTGTGCTCTAGCCACGAAATTTGGTGGAGAGGTTGGGGCACATGAGATCTCTAATACCTAGAAAGGGTTTGGGCAGATTCTAAACAGATCAGGAGATATTAAAATAATTAATATTTTTAATGGAGTCCCTAAGTCTAAACTTAGGGAAAATAAAATATTAATATGAATATGTGTTAGAATGGTCCAAAAAGACATGGATCAAGCTAGATCTAATCTTAGCCGTTGATTAGGGACTTAATCTCGACCGTTGAGATGTCAACAGAAAAAGTATAAGAGGAGGCTTGAGGGGCACTTGGAGAACATACTGAGGGAGACCAGTCAGTTCAATTTCTGGAGCGGGGTTTGCTGAGAAATTGAACCAGTGGTCTGGAGAACAATTAGGAAGCAGCAAGTACGGAACAAAGAGACGGGAGATCAACGCAGAAGAGGCAGATGCAAAGCCAGAGGAAGCCACGCAGAGGCAGCAGAGACTGCGCAGAGCCAGAAGGGCCTACGTCATCCATGCAGAGGCTGCAGAAGTGACGCAGAAGCCCAGAGAGGTTGCGTAGAGCCTCAGTAGGTTAACACAAAGGGTTTCAGGCTGTAGCAGAGGTCAGTAGGGCTTATGCTAGGTTTAGGAAAGTGCTGGAAGTTTGTTTATCTGTGGGTAAGCCAGTTTGGCACCTTGTTGTACAAGAAATTTGCTGAATAATAAAATCCTCCCTTGTTGCACCGGTTTTCCCACATTCGGTTTTTCCGGGGACATTAGTCCAAAATAACTGTGTCAATGTGTGCATATTTTTGTTTCTGTATTACGATGTGATATTTGCAACAATATTTATTTTAATGTTTGTTGAAGTAATTTCATAAATAACTTATGATGAAATAAGTAGGAAAAGTAAATCAGTTGCTGTAGTGATAGAATTTTCACTGTGGGGTGATTTGGAGTTGTAGCCCCAGAGCGCTACAGATGGGCACGATCCTTGAGGAGTCCACCTCATGGATCGATACCTTGCTAAGGGGGCCCATAGTTTTCAGTAGCAGGATGGATCAGTGGTAGTTGGTGCAGTCAGATGTCAGAGTGACAGTTGCAGAGACTAGTAGCAGTCAGATGTTGGGAAGCGCAGTGCAGTTGGCACAATGCATAGTCAACAACAACGCAAATTCTTCAAGTGATAATGCAGATGCTAGTAACAGTCAGAGACTCGAGAGACAAATGCATCATACTGATCACAGGTGATTCAGTGTTTAGGATGCTTCTCAATTGTAGTTGTTGCAGTTGCAGTGTTGGCAGCAGTTCAACAGGGTCAGTAGCAGCATAGATTCAACAACAACCAGACATTAGCAGTGTGATAGGAGATGATGCATAGATAAGGTGCTACTACAGGGTGTGTAGTAGAGCACTAGAACACATTCTTTGCGAAGAGGGAGTGTTAGTTTTTGTAGCATCAGATGTGTTCTAGCCTTGAAATTTTGTGGAGAGGCTAGAATACAGGAGATATGCAAAACCCAAAATTTGTTTTTGGAAATTCCGCCTAGAAATGACTTAATTAGATTATTAACCAGTTTTTAAATATTTCCTAGATCTAAACTGAGGGAATATGTTTAATTAGTCAGAATCAATTAAGTCAAGGCGTGAATGATCTAGAAACTCACACGGATCGACTTCATGTTAATCCTAGCCATCGATTAAGATTTAATCTTGGGCACTTGGATAAAACACTTGAGAGGTTCAATTTCTGAGCAGATCGATTTCCAGAGTAGCAACAGTTAGTTGCCGGAGAGTGAGTTACAAGTCGAAGCAGTGAGAGAGGGACAGAGACAGTGAAGCCGAAAGAAGAATTCCAAATCCGGCGAGTGCATTTGTAGAGAGGCAGAAGAGCCACAGAGAGGCTGATGCTGGGGCAGTGCAGTAGCCTCTAGAGGTAGTTTCGATTTTGCTGGGGAAAGCCAAGTTTCCGTGCTAGAAATTAGTCAGAGGTTCCAGAGGCCAGGAGAGACATTTTCCTAAGCAGAAGCAGACTAGACGGCTTGAGGAGAGGCTAATTCAGACTGAGTGGAAAAGGGACTGCGCTAGGGTGACGCAGTAGTTGAGTAAAGGTAGTTTGGACGGCTCACTTGGAGCTGCAATCAGAGCCCGGATTTGCCTGTGGGGTGAGGAAAATTCCTCACTAGATTTCTGCCAGTATTTTCTCTACAGGATTGCTACTATTCGACATCCAAATTGTACTCAGATTATTTCACTGTTGCTTAATAGTAAAACCCTCAGCTGCTGCACCGATTTTCCCAAGTTGGGTTTTTCGGGGACTTTTGTCCAAAAATAATTGTGTTATCTTATGTGTGTGCTAGCATTTCGGCCAGCGTTTATGCTTCTGCAATTTTATTTGTGTAGATTGCAGTGTGAGTTATTCAGTGTTTGTTGTAGGAAACAGTAAATAAATTGTTAAATTTAATTAACAATTAGGAGAATAATTTCCAGTTGCTACAATAAGATTCTGCTTATGGAATTTTCACACTATTTACATGGTAGATAAGGAGGCCAACAATATAAAGTGGACCTAGTCCACTACAAACAACCTAACTCTACACAAACAACCTCAAATGTAGAGTGCTCCCTTTACAAGTGACACATGTCAAACTATGGTGAAGACGTCCAACAAACAAGGCTCAAAAGCATGAAATATTCTCAAGAAGGGTCCAATTTTCCATCCCCACAAGCCTCCAAAGCTCTAGTGCTTCTTTGGGTGTGCCCCACCTACATGATTGCTCCCTCAATCAAAATGTCCTCAAGTCAAATACAAGCCTCCGTGCAAGCAACCAAGAGTGTCCATGCCATCTAGGGCTCAACTTCCTCCTCCAAGATGCCAATGCTCCTCTTCCAAAGCAAGTTGTCATCCCAAGAATGTGACCACCCTCCATGTGGCCATCGTGAAGAAGTCACCAAGCTCCATAGGTCTCCAACACTCCAAGGAAGAAAGCCACAAAAGCATCAAGACAAAGGTCTAACAATTAGTGAGCAAGTCAACTCCAATGTGCCTTGTTACTGCAAAATCTAGTAGGCATAGTGCAAAGCCCCTTTAGGCAAATCTAGACCTTGTGGCAACAAGAGATCAACCCACTTTTTTCTCAGTGGTCTTTCTCCAGTTGTTTAGTGGTGAATTGAATCCCATAATGGAGGCTTCCCTATATAGATATCCTAAAGGATATTCAACAAGAAGGGTTTAAGGTGAAGCAAGGTCTATGATTGGGATAAGGTACTAGCAAAGCCTAGAAGGCTAAGATAATCTTTGCCAAGGTTCAAGTACTCTATCCTTAGGCCTCTTAAATAGAATAATGAGCTATTATAAGTTAGGATTTGAGAGATCTTCAATGATATGGCTTGTAATGTCATATAACAACTAGAAGAAATAGTCTTCCAAGGATGGATCAATCAAGGAATAAGGCTATCAATTAGGCATGCAAGGCTTAGGGTATGCAAGTGAGTTTTTATGGCCGAAACATGCATAAAATAACAATAGAAAAGATGATGTCAACTTTAATTATAGGGTTTCACCATGTGATTAATGCTAGATTTTTCCTTTTTTCATATTATTAAATGCAATCCGTATTAAGAGGGCATTAACACATAAAGTACAATTACTATTTAGCACTCCCCAATGGGGGTGAGAATTGAGGATGGTGACGATAGGGTCAATAGTGCCCTCCACCCTAGCACAATGCTTAATGTAGGGCATTAAAGACTAGGGGTGGTTTGGACACCCCCATGCATGCAATTGCATGCGACGAATCAAGATTTGGAAAGATGTGAGGCAGGATGAGTTTAAACGAGGAAGGGTGAGGAGACATTGGCAGAGCTTTGGAAAACTAGTGTTGATTCGTTGGAATATCAGAGTGGAGAGACGAGATTTGATTTATATCTGGAAAGGAAGGAATGTTTGCAGGCTTGTTGGCCTGTTGAGAAGTCTAGATCCATCGATTTGGAGAAGAATTTTGGAGCAACAATTGAGATAGAGAGGCAAATACTCAAGCACACCTTGCATGCTGATATTGGAGCACACCTCTCACTAGGTAATTTTGAACTTTGCCAGGCCTCTTGGTTTACTAATTGTGTTTTGGTTAAAGGTTTGGCTTGTGCGATGGATTTTTATCCTTAGTGATGCTAGCATTAGTTGGCTCATAGCTTGGATCTTCATTCTATATTGTGATATCGGTGGGTTTTTAGTGTGGTTGCTGTGGCTTTAAGGAGGGTCTCTGCCTGTTGCACTTGGTTTCAGGGTGTACTTCTATTTAATTGCTACAAACTTTAGTTTTATTTATGGTCTTGTTGTGGGATTTAGTCTTATTTGTGGTCTGAGTTGTGAAATTGCACTTATGGCTCTAGTGAGGAAAGCCTGGCTGTGGCCATCCTTCTGCACCCACGGTATTATTTGGTTACTGGGTGTTTTCAGGTCTAATTACTGTGAGTTTTAGTTTTATCTGCGGATTTTGTTGGGAGACCTTACTCACTACTTCAGTATTGAGAGATTTGTTGTGGTTGCTGGTCTGGTGCTTTGTCACCGATATATTATGTGCAACTACTGTTTGGTTACAACCTTGACAACTACCACCATGCAGAGGCAACGCATGAGAAGTCATAGAGGCGAGGGGGTAGTTGAGGCGAACATGGCCAAAATCGTGATAACCAACAAGCCTAATGTTGAAGTTTCTAAGTCTACCAGTTAGAAACCCTCCATGCACTTTACTGATTTATTCCTACCTACTTGTTCCGTTACTTAACAAGTTATTTTTGCAATGTAAATACTGAAAATAAACACTAGTGCATGCTCAACATATTACAGATCATCAACTAAAGGAAACAGAAACAAACACACACAATGACACCGTTATTTTTGGACCAATGTCCCCGGAAAAACCCAATGTGTGAAAACCAGTGCAGCTATCTGAGGGTTTTGTTATTAAGCAATTTCAGAGTACAATTTGGGTGCCAAATCCGGCTTATCCAACAGAGAATTTCCTTGGCAGTAGTACCTCTCAATTTGAGACAAATGTCCCGGTTGAAACCCCGGATAAACCTTCCTCAGCTCCAATCTGCCCCAGAAACCCCAACGTCTGCCTTTTTAGATTGCGTCAGCCTCTCTCTGCCCAGCGCTGGCCCTGTGTCACCCTGAATGGGTCTGCGTCAGCCTCAGGAGGCCCTGTGTCAGCCTTCTGGCCCTCTACGTTAGCAACACTGGCCTCTTTGAAGCACTGTGCAGCTCCTAGCTGCCTCTGCGTGACCCTGCGTGAGCCCTGGCTGCTATTGCGTCACTCTCTCTGGCTCCTGTGCTAATCTCCCGACACTATCTCTGCTTCTTTGTTTCTCTCTACTCAATGCCCCTCAACTGCGACTTCGATCATTGATTCTATTTCTCTTAGCAAACCCCTCTCTAGAGAATAGAATGACTAATCATCTGGTGTACTCTCCAAGTGACCCTCAAGCCTCCTCTTATACTTTTCTCGTTGACATATCAATGGCCGAGATTAAGTCCCTGATCAACGACTAAGATTAGATCTGGCTTGATCCATGTCTTTTGGACCATTCTAACACAGATTTATATTAATCCATATTAATATTTTAATTTCCCTAAGTTTAGACTTAGGGACTCCATTAAAAATATTAATTATTTTAATATCTCCTGAACTGTTTAGAATTTGCCCAGACCCTTTCTGGGTATTGGAGATCTCATGTGCCCCAACCTCTCCACCAAATTTCATGGCTAGAGCACATCCGATGCTACCGCATATCAACACCTAAGAGGCTGCTAAAGCTTTCAACTAGGTCATCCCTGATGACATTTGGAATGAATTGTGTAATCTTGAAAACTTGGTTTCCAGAGACCGACACACTGTGTATGATTCAGCGCTGTTAGAGGAGTTTGGACAATTGATTTTGGACCTTGGCCACACTAGGGGCTGCAGGAAGCAGTACCTCCAAGCCTTGTTTCTTTATTGGAAGATAAAAACTTTAATGGGCGGAATCCTGATGGAAAGACAGGTCTCATGGACATAAAAAGAGAGTAGCGTAATATGAGATTCCATAAGGAAAGGATGGACACTTGTCTGGTTCAGATCAAATGCCACATCCCTTGTATTGCTACCTCATCAGTCCCTCTAGGTTCTAGTGCACAAGATCTGAATTTTTTTGATTCCTAGCTGTTAGATTTTTGTTAGTTTTTTATGGCGTGATACTCTGATAGATTCTTTGGTGATGTTGCAAATGTTGTACTTTCTTCAATTTTGGTCTTGCTACTATATTGACAAATGGTCAAAAATCCTTGGTTTCCCACTAGGCAGGTTGCGACCATCTTCCGTAAAGTCCGATGGAAGTGAATCGCTGAACTATGTAATGGCTTTCTGGTTGATGTGAGGTATCCAAATTTAGCTTACAAACAAAATAAAAAGAAAATTACTATTTAGCATAATTTCAAGAAAACCCTATCCCTAACCCTCGATACTTAGAAGTTAGAGAGAACAAAGAGAAAATATGTATAGAGAAAAGGATTGATCAACACCTATTAGACTAGTGCCTTGATCTAATTGGGCCATCGTGTCCTTTAGGGCAATTTCTATGAAGATAACGTTGATGAAGAGGGTGAGAGAGCAAGAGTCTTTTCTTGCAAACCCTAGTGACTTCCTTAAACGAGAGATTTAAGTTCAAGAGATGCACATATCAAAGTTCTCTTGAAGGGTTCAAGGAAAACAATTTTGCATACCATTAAGAATCAAACTTTCAGGATAAATATTGCAATGTTAACATGGAACATATAGAAACCCTAATTCACATAAGATATCATGCAAAGATGGAAGAAGATAAACATTAAACTTACAAAAATTCTACAATATTCTCTTCAATCAATCCCAATGAAGCCTTCTCATTCTAAAATCCTCCTCAAAAGATAGCTTGCTTCATAAATTTAAATTGCGACCAAGTAGAAAGGAAGACAAGAGCTAATGTGCACTTCTAAAGAAGAAGTGAGATGTCTGATGATGACGGATAAGTAAGACTCCCATTTGTTTATATGAGGGTAGCCAAGTCACACTTCACTAATTTTACAAGCAAAATCCCTTAAAAACGTTTTGAGTGTCCAACTAGGTCAAAGGTCACAAGCCGACCTTTAGATAGGTTTAAAACATAACAAAATGCCAAAAATAACCCACTTGTTGGAGAATAATGATCTCCACCATGATGTCATCCTCCAAAAAGGCATTAATGCATCGAGTAAGTGAGGCAATGGTCCAAGAGTATTTCTCACTAAAACATTTTTTTGGCAACATTAACAAATTGCGACACATTAAAAAATACAAAAAATATTCATCTTTTCAAAATTGAAAAAATCGGAAAAAATAAGCAAAAATCGGGTAAAAATTAGAAAAAAATTGCCAAAGGAAAAAATCGCTATTTTTGCTCTGTAATTTTTTGGCAGTTGGAAAAAATTGCGATGTTGTTGATTTTTCGTCGATGTTTGCAACATTGGTATACATCTTCAAAAGGCACCTCCTCCACCATGACCCCATACTAGAGTTGTGTATGGGACATTATAATGATATCAAAGTTGTGCATCTTGCTAGCCTGATGGAGTTAATAGTGAAAGATGGTGACCAACACTCCTCTTAAACAGTTCAACAATATGTTGATGGGATCCTTGAAAAAGATGCTAGAGAAAGAGGAGGAAGTTTTTAATGCAAGAGACAAGCTTGGTCATTTGTCTCCATCAAGAGAGGCCCTTCTTAGCTCGTTGGAGGAGGTGGCAAAGTGTTTACATAAGGTGGATCAGACATCTTCTCAACTGATGCAAGCAACTATGGTTCTAGTAGCGATTTACTTGGGTGAGAACAGGTTGTTGAGACATGAGGATAAGATGGTAAGGCTTGCTGTCACACATCGTTTAAGTGAAATTCTAAGGGTTAGAACTCCTAACCTTCCTTACAAGGAAGATATAATGAAGGAGATATTCCAATTGATTGTTGAAAGTCTTCAAGGGTTAGATGGCATCAAAAGTCCTTCTTTTAGTAAGAGGGCTAAGATTCTAAATTTGATGGCATAAGTGAAATCATGTGTTGTCATGATTGATCATGATCTTATTTTATAGATGTTCCATCTTTTCCTCAATCTTATCAATGTCAGGCCAGGAGGTAACTCCTCAAATGAATTATGTTTATTCATTAAGATTACTCATGGTTATATACATGAGAGAGTGACTTTTGGGCTTCACCTCCCGATGACTCTTCATTTTCCATTATCTACTATTTACATTATTTACAAGTGTTCACCCAATCCCAATGATTAGGTGTCAACATTCCCCCCTTAATCTGAAGGGATGTTGGTAAGTCCAAGCATCGTTCTGAATCTTTCAAACTTTTCTCTTCCAAGCGCTTTGTTGAAGATGTCTGCAATTTGCTCATTAGTGGAACAATGGCGTAGATTGATTGTCTTGGCCTCAACATGATGTCGAATCAGATGGTATTTTGTATTGATGTGCTTCGTTTGATCATGGAACTTTGGGTTCTTGGCCAACTTTATTGCAGAGGTGTTGTCAATCATGAGTGGAGTTGAATGTACTTGTTTTACCTGCAAATCTTCCAGAATTTTCCTGAGCCACACAATTTCTTTTGTTGCCTCAGCTGTTGCCACATATTCTGCCTCTGTTGTGGAATCTGCTGGAACTGATTGTTTGCGTGATCTCCAAGAGACAACTCCTGATCCAAGACTCATAGCATAACCTGAAGTAGATACCCCAGTTTCTTTGTCTCCATCGAAGTCTGAATCAGAGTATCCAATCAAGCTGAAGTCGCCCACCTGTGTATACTTGAGTCCAAAGTCTTGGGTTCCCTTCAAGTAGTTTAGAACTCTTTTTGCAGTAGACCAATGTCCCTCACAAGGCTTTTGCATAGACCTCGAGAGGATTCCGACAACAAAAGAAATGTCTGGTCTAGCAGTAGTCAAGCAGTTGAGACTTCCTACAAGCTGTCTATACTTTGTTGCATCCTCAAATTCTTTTCCTTCAATGGATGTGAGCTTTAAGTTTTGTTCCATTGGAGTAGTTAGAGGATTGCACTCAGCCATGCCAAACCCGTTCAATAGATCCATTGTACTTCTTTTGAGAGAGGAATATAGACTTCATATGTTGAGTTACTTCAATACCAAGATAGTAGTGAACATAGCCCAAGTCAGCCATTTCAAAACCTTTCCTCAATTCCTTCTTTATGGATGCAATGTAGGTCTCGTTGTTTCCTGTCATCAAAAAATCATCTACATATACCACAAGATATACAACTGTTTTGCCGATTTTCTTGACAAACAAAGTTGCATCATCAAGATCATAATGTTTGAAGTTGAGTTTCAGAAGATGCTCTGTTAACTTTTCATACCAGGTTCACGGTGCTTGCTTGAGGCCATACAAGGATTTCACAAGTTTGCATACTTTATGTTCATGTCCCTTCACAACAAATCCTTCAGGCTGGGACATAAAAACATTCTCTTTCAGATCTCCATTCAAGAAAGCAGTTTTTACATCCATTTGATGGACTTTCCAACCGTTCTGAGCTGCTAAGGCAAAGAGTGTCCGGATGGTAGCCCATTTTGTTGTGGGGGCAAAAGTCTCCTCATAATCGACCCCTTCCTTCTGTGCAAAACCTTTTGCCACAAGCCTGGCTTTGTGCTTGTCAAGTGAGCCATCAACTTTATACTTGTTTTTGTAGACCCACTTGCAGCCAATTGGTTTGGTTCCCAATGGAGGATCAACCAGCTTCCAAGTGCCATTCTTTATCAAGGCATCATACTCCTTTTGCATCGCTTCTTTCCATTCATCATGAGAAGCGGCTTCTTTGAAGGAAGTTGGTTCAAAATCTGTAGACAAATTCAGTTCACAATCATAAGAAACATCCATATCAACAGGTGAATCAGAATCATCTACATCACCTCCATTTTGCCTGGTTGAATTTCTTGTTCCTGTCTTTCCAACTTCATCAGGATGAACACTTTCAAGTGTCTTTGTCAGCCACTTTGGGGGACCTTTCTGAGATGGTCCAGGTTGCTCAGTTGATTGAGTTGGGACTGAATCAAGATTGAGTCTCCTAATTCTGTCAATCACATCACTCAAAGTATCATCAGTGGTTGGAGTTTCATGTGGGGGAGAGAGTGCTTCAGAAGAAGATTCCACAGATTGATCCAGTATAGGAATCCTCCCTTCAAGATGTGGAATCTGATTATCAAATTCTTGAATGATTTTGCATGCCTGAATCTATCCAAGCGATCAAGTTGCTGCTCAACAACATTGTCAGCTTTGGAAGATTCAAGAAAGATTACATCTCTAGATACAACAAACTTTTTATTAACTTCATCATAGAGATGGTATGCTTTGGAGGTATTTGAATACCCCAAGAAGATACACTTACGACTCTTAACACCAAGTTTGTTTCTATGTACCTTTGGTATCAAGGCATAAGAGGTGGAACCAAAGACCTTGAGATGCTTTACCGAAAGAATGTGGCCATACCACATTTCATAAGGAGTCTTGTTTCTAATAACATTAGATGGACATCTATTCTTTACATATACAACACATAGAATTGCATTAGCCCAAAACAACAATTTTACATTGTTGAAAAACATCATGGAATGTACCATATTTAAGATTGTCCTATTCATTCTTTCAGCTACTCCGTTCTGTTGGGGATTATAAAGGCACCGTTGTTTGATGTTTGATCCCATGCTGGCGAAGATAGTTTTCAAATTCATTTGAAGTGTATTCTTTTCCATTATTAATGCAAATAGAGCCAATATGAGATTGTGCATCATTTTCAATCCATGTATGCAAGTTCTTGAATGTTTGAAAACCATCAGATTTGTTCTTCAATAAATAAACCCAACACATTCTGGTGTAGTCATCAATAAATGTCATCATATATTTATTTCCATTTGCAGAAGGAATAGGCATTGGACTGCATAAATCTGAATGAATGAGTTAAAGTTTTCTATGCGCTCTAGAATGTGAATCATGAAAAGACTGTTTGCTATGCTTTCGTAGAATGCAAGCATCACATTGCTTAAGTTTCCTAGGAATTGTAGGCAAACTAGTAACACCATTTTTCTTCAACAAGCGAAGGCTGTCATAGTTCAAGTGTCCAAATCTAGCATGCCATAATAGACTTGATGGAAATGTATGTTCATCATAATAAGAACTATATGAGAAATTTTGTGCACGAACAGATGTACCTTGCAGCTTGAGAAGTCTTCCTTCTTCTATCCTCGTCATGACAAGTGAGTGATCTGATGCTTTTTTCACCTCAACCTTGCCATCAAACATATGAATGGACTGTCCTTGCTGGTGGATGTGGACCAAGGACAACAAGTTTCTCCTCAGCTTTGGGAGATATAAAACATCATGCAAAAGAAAGTCTGAAAGACCAGGCAATTTGAGCCTGATTGTGCCAAGCCCTGATGGCTTGAGTTTTGATTTGTCTACAAAGTATACTACTCCATCAACATTGTCAGTAAATTCTTCAAAAAAATCTCTTCTAAAAAGTCATGTGACAAGTTGCTTTTGAATCAAGCAACCAATCATTTTTCCAAGAAGCAAGTGAAGCATTAAACAAGTCTTCAATTACTCCAATATTACAATGTGCCACAACATAGTGAGCGGATTCAGGTGCTTTACCTTTCTCTTTGTCATTGATTTTACCTTTGGCTTGATTTCTTTCCTGCTTAGACTTTTCTCCTTGAGAGTGTCTGCCCCCCTGCCTCTGAAATTTCTTCTTCCTCTTCCTCTTCGACCACTTCCTCCTCTAGAAGAATCTTGAGCATGATTCTTCTCTCTATGTGCAAGACACACAACTTCAGAAGACTGAAGAGCTATCTTCTTCCCAAAATCTTTCTCTCTCTCAGCGAATTTATTCACAAGGGAGTCAAAGGTAATTTCTTTGAGGTTTCCATTTTCTTACAATGACTCAAGATAATTTGAATAAGTGGGATAAAGTGCCTTGAAAAAAGCTATTAGAGGAATGTCTAGTTCAACATTAGTGACTTTGATATCATGCATAATACATTTTACTTCTGATGTTAGAGCAAGAGGATCATCATTTTGTAATTCAAGACTAAACAATTTAATCATCAATTTGACAACTTCAAGCGCAGAGTGTGAGTCATAGAGTTCCTTCAACTTCTGTAAGGCTTCAAAAGCATTTGAAAATGGTGAAATATGATGACTCACCTCTTCATTTACAGATGCTGCAATCAAGGCATAGGCCTTGCTGTTCTTGTTTTCCCAAATGGCGAATTCCTTGTCTGAGGTAGGCTTTGCAGGTTCATTATCTTTTTCTCCTACACAAACTCCTTTCCACAACTCATTGAAAATGAGAGTGTATTTTATCTTTCGCGACCATTCTGGATAGTTCTCTTTCCCAGAGAGAACTACTCCAACAATAGATATCAATGAATGCATTTAAAAATGTATACTGCAAAAAAATTGTACTTCTGGTGGCAAAAAAATGTAGTTTTGGTGGCAAAAAATGCATTTCTGGTGTAAAAATTGCACTCTATATATATGACAAAGGTATAATATGGAGATGAATCCTGTCAACCTCCACTCACGGTTTAATCATTCTTCATCCAAAAAGCTTAGATCAATCCTCCTACAAGTACGCAGGCAGTTACAAATGCATTAATAACTCAATGCACACATCGGATTGTATAGGATCACAAAGCTGAATTGATCTCAGACATCCTTTAATCGCACCCTTTACACAATATATTTCTGGTGGATATGAACACATGTGATTGAAAAACCAACCATAACATGATTTATCACAATGCATATAAAAACTAATTCGTTCATACCTCTTCAATGCATTAATAACTCAATTAAACAAGTACGCTTAGTGGGCAACGTGGTATTCAGTGGCGATGGAGTGGTATTAGAGCGTATTACCCAGTGTATGGTAGGTGGAGGAGGGGTCTCTCATATGGAGAGGGGAGTCGACTGTTTAGGAGGAAATGTGCAGAGGAGGATACGATGGGAGCCACGATGGTATGGAGGAGTGGCTGCGTAGTGGGGAGGGGTGTGAGGAGCCGAACGCAAGAGCGTGGAGTGTATTAGCGTATGGAGCTGAACGCAGGACTGTGGATCGGAGCAGTGGACCGTGTTGTCCCTTAAGAAACCAATTTCTTGGCTGTGTAGAAATTGTGCTTAAGACATTAATGTTTATTATTTTTGTCACTTATTTGTATGATATATCCTCAAATGAAGGACCTGAAAGACTTGGTTCTTAACCCTTAATACTTAGGTGATATGAAAGTCTCAGAATGCCATATGATGCTGGATATAAATGCTGAATGAAGAATGCTTTGAAGAGTTAGAGACAATATGCTATTTTTCATAGAAACTATTATCTGTAACACTTTGAGAAGTTAGAGACAATATGCTGTTTTCACAGAAACTATTATCTGTGACTTAGAAGAAATGTAGGAGTAGGGGTTTTAAGTATAGGAACGCTCTTTTAAGGAATTTTAACTTCATTCACATAAGTAAACAAAGACTTGCAACTTCATTACTATACTTAAAGAAAAGAAGACATATGATGCCATATAGCAGAGAAGTTACAAAATCGTACCCAACAATGTGTGGAAAACTTCTGATTCTTTCATTAATGAACAATTTATCAAAAATACAGTAACCTAGTCTCTAGGTTCTTCAAAATTCGAACCCTTTTTCTATAAGTTTTCTTCTTTTTATACATCATGTGACAGTTGATAATCACCAAAATTGTCAAACTGCTTAACTATCTCCTAACTGTCTAAAGTAAAAGTCATTACAGAAAATTACATTGGGGGGTAAAAGACACCTCATTCTCAAGAAAACAAAATAACAGGAAGTAACAGAAATTAGAATATAATTGATGATGGTTGCTCGCTGTTCAGATCTATGGCTTCACTGCTGATGAAGTTTCTTTGTAAATGTTCTGATAATAGCTAGACTATTTTAACACAGCGAAACTGCATCTTTACAAGATTCCGTGCGTGGCTGTGGGTTATGGGCCCACGTATGTATCGGAAATGTTCTGATTGGCGGAAACACAAAGAAACCCTTATGGCCCACATATATATCGGAAGTGCTCTGATTGGCGGAAACACAAAGAAACCAGACCAATCACTGTTCCTTTGGAGTTTCGGTCATCCGCCTCTAATTCTAGTTATTCTGCTAAAACAACAGAATTGGTTGATTTACTCCATGGCTTACCACAGACCTGAAAAGAATTTAGACTCTGGTTCATAATCTTATCGCGTCCGCCTTTTCCACAGACCTTTGCCTTCCCCACAGACCTGATAGGAAACAAAACTGTAGTTAAAAGACTTCTCGGGTCCGAAATTTATAATAAAACCCGAGCACTTTTTGACGCGATATCTGTCGGATCTCGTCCCTTCTTGATGAGCGCCTGTGATTGATCCGGACTTCAATGAATTAAACCACATTCTATAAACCATCGCGTCCCATTTTGAATTAAACATCGTCCTTGTTAACCATGCGATTACTGTTGGATCTGCATTCTTTAAGCGGATGACCTTGATCAACTGAGGTTTTAACTCGATTTTGTAAACCATCACGTAGGTTTTAACTCGATTTTATAAACCATCGCGTCCGATTTTGGAGTAAACCTCGCCCTTGTTAACCGCGCGATTACCGTCGGATCTATTGCCTTGCAAGCGGACGACTCAGATCTTCTTACGGGTTTCTCACGTTCAAAAGCCATTAATAATATAAAATAAGTCATTTCTTTCAAATTTCCGCATTTCCTTTTATTTCCGTTATAACATAATATTTGATTTTGTTTCATTTTTGTGATAAAACTGAAAATAAAATTAAAATGACAATGGATGCTACAACATCTAGCTCCACCTGGGGATAGTGCTTTTGCCATAGAAGCACTAAGAACCGCAGATCAGTGCGTTTACCTCGGGCATGGAGTCACATATTGCTTAGCTAATTTAAATTCTATGGAATTTGTACAATGAATTCACTCCGGTATCTACAATGACAGGATGCTTGTGCTTCAGAACTGGAAGTAATGTTTGAGGTACTGCCTATTGACAGGCAGCTGTAAAGATTCACCATCAAGATTCTCCAGGAAGAATGTATTATTTGCCCTTGCTTCTATAATTTTGAATGGGCCATACCAGAGAGGATCAAACTTCCCATGTTTGCCCTTATCTTCTCTTCTAGTATCCCACCTTAATACCAGGTCTCCAACTTTAAAATCAATTTCTTTGGCCTTTCTGTCAAAAATACCCTTCATCTTTGATTGATACATAATCAAATTATCTCTTACCTTATCCCTGCTTTCACTCAACTCCACTACCTTATGCATTCTTCTTATCAGAGCATTGGGCTCTTCTTTTGCCTCTTGAATCATTGCAATTACAGGCTTCACAAGCTGACTTGGGAACAGAGCTTGAGTTCCATACACTAACTCAAAAGGTGATTTGCCTGTAGACCTTCTTGTAGTCACTCGAATAGCCCATAGAGCAAACTTTAACTTTGAATCCTAGTCTTTCTGATTCTCTGCAATAGTTTTCTTAAGGATCTTAATCAATGTTTTGTTAGTGGATCCAGCGAATCCATTTCCCTGTGGATGATAAGTTGTTGAATGAGATAAAATAACATTATACTTCTGACAAAAAGCAACAAACTTACTTGAACTGAACACTTGAGCATTGTCTGTTATGATTTTGACAGGGCATCCAAATCTGCTGAAAATATTTTCCTCTAAGAACTTCATCACCACTTGGTCATTTGCCCTTTTAGTAGGTATAGCTTCTACCAACTTGGTGAAATAATCAGTAGCTGTGAGAACCCACTTGTGCTGTCCACTTGAAGGTGGGTTAATTTCTCCAACAAAATCTAGTCCCCATTGTCTAAATGGTTCTTCTATGAAGACTGGGATCAAAGGCAAGGGAGCTAACCTCTTCTTCTCAGCAAAAAGCTGACACTTCTGACAGCTTCTGACAAACTTATATGTATCACCAAATAGGGTGGGCCAATAAAACCCTGCCTGGAGGATTTTATGTGCAGTAGCCTTCCAACTATAATGTCCACCACATAACTTCTGACAGCTTCTGACAAACTTATATGTATCACCAAATAGGGTGGGCCAATAAAACCCTGCCTGCAGGATTTTATGTGCAGTAGCCTTCCAACTATAATGTCCACCACATAACTTCTCATGATAATCTTTAATGGTTTCTGTAAATTCATCCTCTATTAAACATAACAATAAAATTCCCACAGGATCCTTCCAATACAATCTGCCCTCAACAATCACATATGGCAAAGCTTTGATCTTTAATGCTCTATATTTTGTTCTATCCAAAGATTGAGGACAAGAGAGAAAACATAAATAATGGACTATGTGCTTGTACCATTCTGAACATAAAAACTTATATCTGATATTCATACCTGGATTTGATTTTTCTTCACCATCTTCAATTATTTCCTCATTTTCAAGTGTTAGCAAGTTGATTCCCAATGCCTAAAAATTTGACTTTGTTAGCATCTTTGCCAATCCTTGCCCTTTCACCAGCTTTGTGGGCTTTATGTCCAGGTCATACTCTTGAATCTTGGTTATCCATTTCCCTCTTTTGCCTTCCACATCGCTCTAGACTAAGACATCCTTTACTGCAGCATTTGGCACATAAGCAATGATTTGTGACTGTAGCACATAAGTCCTGAAGGCCTTTAGGGCTTTTACTAGAGCATATACTTGTTTTTCAAGAATATTGTACTTTAGTTCAGCAACTTTGAGAATCTTGCTAAAGAAAGCAACTGGCTGCTCCTTTTCTTCATCATTTTTTCTGTAACAAAACAATAGCTATTGAATTAGGTGATGCAAATGAAAAAACTTGAAAAGGCTTTTGATAATCAGGGCTAATTAAAACTAGAGCTGCTTGTAATTCTTCTTTAATCCTAGAGAATGACTCTCTGGCTTCCTTGGTCCAATGCACTTCATTTTCCTTCTTCAACATATTAGTAATTTCTTTTACAATTTCAGCATAATTGGACACAAATCTCCTTAAAAGTTTATTTTTCCCAGAAATTTTTGAATGTCTTTCTTACTCTTGGGCAAGGGTATTTTTTGCACAGCTTGCACCCTTGCTGGATCTATCTTCACTCCATCTCTAGAAACAATGTGCCCCAACAGTTTGCCCTCTTCTAGAGCAAAAATAGACTTCTTAGGATTCAAGGAAAGCCCAAATTTTCTACATTTCTCAAAAGTCTTTTTAAGATGGTCCAGATGTTCCTCATCAGACCTAGAGAAAACAGTGATGTCATCCAAGTATATCACTACAAACTTATCTCCCACAAATGAAATGTCCATTTCCCTTTGAAACATTGCACCTGCATTCATTAACCCAAAAGGCATTCGAGCATACATAAAGGTTCCCCAAGGAGTTGTGAATGCAATCTTTTTTAGATCTTCTTTATCAACAACTACTTGGTTATACCCAGAGAACCCATCCAACATTGACATTCTGAATGATCTTGTTACCTTCTGCAACACATGATCCATTTTAGGTAACAGATAGTTATCTTTTAAGGAAGCTCTATTGAGATTTCTAAAGTCCACACATAGCCTTATTTCTCCATTTTTCTTCCTCACAGGCACTAAATTGGCCACCCAGTCAGAGTACCTGAGTGGAACTATTATCTTGGCATCAAGCAACTTTTTGACTTCTTTCTCAATCAATGGTAAAAGCAGAGGGTTTATCTACCTGAGTTTCTGCTTAAATGGTTTAATCCCCTCTTTCAAGGGAATTTTGTGCTGAATAATACTTACATCATATGTTTTGAGATCCTCATAGGACCAAGCAAAAACATCAATATAGTCCCTGAAAAGATTAATATATCTCTCCTTATAATTAAGTGGAACTCCATTAAATAATTTGACTAACCTGGGCTCCTCCTGGGTTCCAATATTGTGATCTTGAATCTGCTCATCCTGTGGAATTTTCTTTGAACTGACAGCTACATCATTGGAGTTAAAAAGTCTTTCAAGAGGGACAAGCCCCCTTGGTAGAATATTATCTTTCAATTGAATAATTTTTTGATTAACTATAGAATTTTTCAAACCACTTACTTCTGCACCTTCTGTTGTTTCATCTTCATCCTGATCAATCTCTGTGCCCTAAAAATCTTCAATCATAGTCAAGAATTCCTTAATCTGTTGATCATCCTAAAAAATCTGCTAGTGTTTTATATTATCCGGAACAGAAGGCCTGTGCCTCATTTCAACCTCATATCTTAGCTTTGGATTTATGGGAGGCCTAAAAGCATTGGTAGCCACAGCCAAAGAATCTGCCAATCTGTTTCCATCTCTTGGAATGAATTGTATGTTGAAAGCCTCAAAGAAGTTCTCAACCAAATCCCACACTTCATTTCTGTATGCCCTAAGCCTAGGGTGTTTTGTTTGACAATGGTTCTTTATTTGCTTTATAATCAGCTCTGAATCTCCAAAAACAGAAATTGACTGGACTCCCATTTGTTTTGCTGTTTGCAGAGCAATGATCAAGGATTCATATTTTGCCACATTATTTGTTGCCTCGAACTCCAATTTAAAAGAAAAAGGGATCATATTACCTCCAAGTGTAATTAAAAGGAAACCAACACTTGTTCCTTCTTTAGAATAGGCTCCATCAAAGAAGCACTTCCACACCCCTTCTTTTTGCAGCTCTGTATTTACACTGGCTGAAGTAAGCTGCGTTTGGTTATCTTCAGCCAACTTTGCATTGTCATGCAGAATGAAGCAAGAAAAGTCATCTTTCTCTTGGCTATATACAGGTGAATTACTTGCTCTGTTTTTTGTGATTGTTTTTACAAATCTTGTTTCTCTGTACAACCTCCTTTCTTCTCCACCAAAAACTGGTATGACAACATAAGTAAAATCCAGTTTCAAAACGCCACCCAATTTAGCCCCCCATGACCTAGATGGCAACATTCCAAACCTAGCAGGGATATCTGATACCATTACATCCATTACCAAGTTTCTAGCTAGGATCTAGGCTAGTGACACCACCATATCTTTAATGACCCCTAGACACTTGACTTTATTTGAATCAAAAGAATACAGGTCTCTGTAAAGTTTAGTAACTTGTAGGTTTAGTTGTTTCATCACTGATAGTGGCATAAGGTTATGTAAAGTTCCTGAATCAAACATACAATTATGCAAGAGGAAATCATGAATCAATAAAGAAATATAGAAAGGAGGTGTTGAAGAATCTACCTCCTCCACATTATGTGTTGCCTCGAACTCCATTTTAAAAGAAAAAGGGATCATATTATCCTCAGGTGTAATTAAAAGGAAACCGACACCTGTTCCTTCTTTAGAATAGGCTCCATCAAAGAAGCACTTCCACACCCCTTCTTTTTGCAGCTCTGTATTTACACTGGCTGAAGTAAGCTACCTCTGGTTATCTTCAGCCAACTCTACATTGTCATGCAGAATGAAGCAAGAAAATTCATCTTTCTCTTGGCTATATATAGGTGAATTACTTGCTTTGTTTTTTGTGATTGTTTTTACAAATCTTGTTTCTCTGTACAACCTCCTTTCTTCTCCACCAAAAATTGGTATGACAGCATAAGTAAAATCCAGTTTCAAAACACCACCCAATTTAGCCCCCCATGACCTAGATAGCAACATTCCAAACCTAGCAGGGATATCTGCTACCACTACATCCATTACCAAGCTTCTAGCTGGGATCTAGGCTAGTGACACCACCATATCTTTAATGACCCCCAGACACTTGACTTTATTTGAATCAAAAGAATACAAGTCTCTATAAGGTTTAGTAACTTGTAGGTTTAGTTGTTTCATCACTGATAGTGGCATAAGGTTATGTGAAGCTCCTGAATCAAACATACAATTATGAAAGAGGAAATCATGAATCAATAAAGAAATGTAGAAAGGAGGTGTTGAAGAATCTACCTCCTCCACATGTGGACCAAAAACCACTACTGGTTTATCTTCTTGCAGATTCACAGTGTCATTTATATTTACATTCTCTTTTAGATTGATAAACTCAACAATCTCTCTTTGATAAACTGGTGTTTTGACCAACTCTGTGAGGGGCACCTGAATTCTGATTTTTTCTAATTCTTTAGTAAGACTAAACACATGAACCTGTTTAGTATTCCTTTCATTCTCATCTTCACTTCTCTTCATCACTGAAACCTCTTGTGGAATGGAAACAAGTTTTTCTAAAGGAATCTTTTCACTTCTATCTTGAGAAGACTCACCTTGAAGTATTTGAGTCTTGCTATTTGTATTCTGTTGTTGTTTTCCTTTATTCAATTGTTTTGCAGGCTGTGGTTCTTGTGGAGTTGCCTTTTGTAGGGGAGCTGGAACTTGCTGCTCGCCTTCATTTTCTTGAACTCTAGATCTTTTCCTTGATCTCAAGTCATATTTCTTATGTAATTCTGCCTCCATAAAATCAGAAATCTGCTTCTAATATTCATCATAAATTGCATTTGTTTCAGTATATTCATATTCTTCTCCCTCAACACCTAGTTCATCTTCATCTACTGCATATAGTGTGGAAATATGATCATCATGGTCCCTGGAATGCTCTGGTACTTCATCAGGATCTGCCTCTAAGTAAAGTGGTGCTTGAACCTGATCTTGGTCTTTTCTCTCCTTCTACAAAATTTGCAGAGGTTGTCTTCTATACTGAGGATTAAAGTTTCTGTTCTGTTGTGCTTGCCTCTGATAATTATTACTCTCCAATTCTAATTTAATCAATTTATTTGATAAATTTTTAATTACATTATTCATATCCTCTAATGTTTGACTTTGAGAGGATTCCACTTTAGCCTTTCCCTTATCTTGGATAGGCTGTGTCTCTGGTGTTTTACTTGCAGCCACCAGATTTGCTTCTATTTCTGTGGCATCAATTTGGATTTGATCAAGGGTTGTGGATCTTCTCTCCCTCAATGTGAATCCAAAATTTGATTCAAAAGCCCTTGCAAAAGTTATTTTTGAACCAACAGGAGGGGGCTTAATCTCCATCGGAAGACTATTGTACAGTTTATTGAACTAATAGCATTAAACTTTGTGAGTGAATACCCATGGTCTCTTTTCTCTCCCCATCTCTGGGTGAACAGGTGCTCCATCTCTTCCCATGTAGGAATAGAGTTATTAGGAAGCCATTTAAACCATTTTCTTGCTTCTCCATCCAAGGATTGCACAAAAATTCTTAAAACAACATCCAAGTGTTCAACATTGAGATTTTCTGCAAAATTACAAAACACTGCTATATGCTTCTCTGTTGTTTGTTCATCCTCCCCTGAGAAACGAGGAAGAATTTTCAAGTATTCCTGAGGCATTTGATTCAAATGTTGTGGCAACTGAATAGGTGCATACCTATTCAACAAGAATGCAAGTGCTACCATGTTTGCTCCTGAACTTACTGAATCTTGAGTACCAACAGATGTAGAACTTGACTGAGGAGTAAATGGAGTATGAAAAGGTGGCAATGTAGTTATAGGTTCAGGTTGAATAACTATAGCAGATACTGAGAAAGAAACAGACTCTAAAGACTATTCTTGACAGTTGGGTTCTTGAAATGAAGTGGATGTAAAAGGTGACTCTTGGTCAATAAAAGGTGAATGTTTGGATGAAAGATGTGATGAATTGCTGCCAGGTGCAGACAGTGTAGGACTTGGTGTAAATGGAGTTTTAGGCCTTCCAACCCTCTTGGAAACTAGTCTCTCAGGGTCTGAAAGGGCTTGAACTTTTTGCTGTGAGGTATCTGACCTCATATGAGGCCTCTTTGAAGCCAGAGTTATTGCTTTCTGTTCAATATAGCTAAATATTTCCTCCTCACTGAACAACCAGAGGAAAATATTAAAAACCCAAGGAAAAGTGTTATTGACTTCTCTCCCCAGCAACGATGCCAATTAATGTTGTCCCTTAAGAAACCAATTTCTTGGTTGTGTAGAAATTGTGCTTAAGACATTAATGTTTATTATTCTTGTCACTTATTTGTATGATATATCCTCAAATGAAGGACCTGAAAGACCTGGTTCTTAACCCTTAATACTTAGGTGATATGAAAGTCTCAGAATGCCATATGATGCTAGATATAAATGCTGAATGAAGAATGCTTTGAAGAGTTAGAGACAATATGTTGTTTTTCACAGAAACTATTATCTGTAACACTTTGAGAAGTTAGAGACAATATGTTGTTTTCACAGAAACTATTATCTGTAACTTAGAAGAAATGTAGGAGTAGGGGTTTTAAGTATAGGAGTGCTCTTTTAAGGAATTTTAACTTCATTCACATAAGTAAACAAAGACCTGCAACTTCATTACTATACTTAAAGAAAAGAAGACATATGATGACACATAACAGAGAAGTTACAAAATCATACCCAACAATGTGTGGAAAACTTCTGATTCTTTCATTAATCAACAATTTATCAAAAATACAGTAGCCTAGTCTCCAGGTTCTTCAAAATTCGAACCCTTTTTCTATAATTTTTCCTCTTTTTATACATCATGTGACAGTTGATAATCACCAAAACTGTCAAACTGCTTAACTATCTCCTAATTGTCTAAAGTAAAACTCATTACAGAAAATTACATTGGGGGGTAAAAGACACCTCATTCTCAAGAAAACAAAATAACAGGAAGTAACAGAAATTAGAATATAACTGATGATGGTTGCTCGCTGTTCAGATCTGTGGCTTGACTGCTGATGAAGTTTCTCTGTAAATGTTCTGATAATAGCTAGACTGTTTTAACACAATGAAACTGCATCTTTACAAGATTCTGTGCGTGGCTGTGGGTTATGGGCCCACATATGTATCGGAAATGTTCTGATTGGCGGAAACACAAAGAAATCCTTATGGCCCACATATATATTGGAAGTGCTCTGATTGGCGGAAACACAAAGAAACCCGACCAATCACCATTCCTTTGGAGTTTTAGTCATCCGCCTCTAATTCTAGTTATTCTGCTAAAACAACGGAATTGGTTGATTTATGCGGAATATGGCTTACCACGGAACTGAAAAGAATTTAGACTCCGATTCATAATCTTATCGCATCCGCCTTTTCCACAGACCTTTGCCTTCCCCACAGACCCGATAGGAAACAAAACTGCAGTTAAAAGACTTCTCGGGTCCGAAATTTATAATAAAACCCAAGCACTTTTTGACGCGATATCCGTCGGATCTCGTCCCTTCTTGATGAGCGGCTGTGATTGATCCGGACTTCAACGGATTAAACCACATTCTATAAACCATTGCGTTCGATTTTGAATTAAACATCGTCCTTGTTAACCACACGATTATCGTCAGATTTGCATTCTTCAAGCAGACGACCCCGATCAACTGAGGTTTTAACTCTATTTTATAAACCATTGCGTCTGATTTTGGAGTAAACCTTGCCCTTGTTAACCGCACAATTATTGTCGGATCTGTTGCCTTCCAAGCGGACGGCTCAGATCTTCTCGCGGGTTTCTCACGTTCAAAAGCCATTAATAATATAAAATAAGTCATTTCTTTCAAATTTCTGCATTTCCTTTTATTTCCGTTATAACATAATATTTGATTTTTTTTTTCATTTTTGCGATAAAACTGAAAATAAAATTAAAATGACAATGGATGCTACAACAGACCGAACGCAACACTGTGGAGCGATTGGGAATCAGTGTTTGGAGTGATTAGAGCGGAGCATACAATGTTTGCAGCGGATTGTTGGATACCAATGGTGGTATGACTATGGTGAACTGGGAGCACAGTGTATGGGGCGTTATGCCTGGAGGAAATCGATTAGTATGGGTGGCAACGTACCAGTCGAAGGAGCATCCAGAGAGCAGAGTATTGGGGCCAACAGTGCAGGCCGACTGTGCATAGGGAGCCACCAATCAACCAATGCCACGAATTATTAACGACACCATTCAATAAAACTAATGCAGAGGACAGAGAGCATAGGAATGAAGAATATGGCAAACTGCAGAAATGAGGAACACTGCAGAAATGGCAGAAGGGAGTTACAAGGGCAGGAAAGCTAAAAATTGAGCTGGCTCTGATACCATGTTAGGCTAGGAGGTAACTCCTCAAATGAATTCTATTTATTCATTAAGAATACTCATGGTTATATACATGAGGGAGTGACTGTTGGGTTTCACCTCCCGATGGCTCTTCATTTTCCATTATTTACTATTTACATTATTTACAAGTGTTCACCCAATCCCAATGATTTGGTGTAATAATCAATGAGGATCATGACAAATATATTTGTGATGATATGAGAACTATTATGACTACAATTATTGAGGAAAGTGATGTTATTTCACAACCCACATATCATTGTTAGTGGTTGTTCCGGAATAACAACAGGTCATCTCTCTAGCTTCTTATAACTTGGTACACATATTGTCAAACAATGTGAAGGGAACTTGAAACGTCACTTGTTTGACGTGGAACTGATGGAAGAAGAAGAAAGGATTGATGGGATTTATGTGGAAGCACATTCTTCAGATGCCATCATGCATGAGGATGATAATAGTGTGAAATCTAATATCATTAGTTGGAGTACCACTTCCCTTATTTCTTCTACAAAGCTTTCAGTTGAAATTCACGAGGGGCATGCTTAGGAGGAGATAAAAAATCTTACAAAAGGCCTCTTAGCAATGAAGGAAAAACTCAGGGGGCTAAAAGACACAATATAAAGAAGGACAATGAGCTTGAGGTACGTTGAATCATGTGTACTAGGACAATTGCCAAGCTTTGTAGTATTGACGAGCAGTTAAAATTCCTGACGGTTCAACAACAGAAACATGCTTTTGAGCTGTGTTGCACGGGTACCCGCACCCGGGGGTGGGGTTCTCGAACCTGTCTCGGGTTCCCGCACCCAAGTACCGGATTCGGGTACGGGTTCTTCCCAGACGAACTCAGAAGAATCGGGTTCTTCCATGAAGAATCGGGTTCTTCAAAAAAAAAATTTGGGTTCTTTTCCTTTAATGGGTTCTTGGGTTCTTCGGGTGCTTGGGTTCTCGGGTTCTTCGGGTTCTTCGGGTTCTTCGTGTGCTTGGGTTCTTGGGTTCTTCGGGTTCTTCGGGTTGGGTTCTTTGGGTTCTTCATAAAAAAACTATATTAAAATTTAATTTTCAAATAATTTTTTCTATTGAAATTTAAAAAAAGATATGCCATAGAATATAGAATATATGCCATAAACAAATGATATCATTTTTGGAGTCGTTGATGGTCATTGGTCTGGATTGTCCTTCAGAGATGGTCGTAAGGTCTTCTGAATGTTTCCCAAGGAAATTTTCTGCCATCATTTCCAAAGATTACAGTTTCCAAAGACTGTCTTTTTTCACATGCCTTAGCATTGCTCTGTGGGCATGACGTGCTACTCAAGGGTAATGAATCATTGTAAAAATTTATCAACAGTGATAAGTTTTTCAAAACTTATGAGCGACACAGTATTCTGAAATCATATATGATTATGATATCTCAATATTATAAAAGGAACATTATGGGTATACAATCCCACAAGCAGAATATCATATCATATTGGCTGTAGCTTTGTGGAAATATTTAATAAGGTGATGACCATAGTTGGAAATAAAAGGGTAGCTGTTTGCACATTCATGAGTCCCTTCCTACTGCAGGAGACTCTTATGATCAGTCTCTCCATTAGTCTTATGCTATAAATTTATAAAAACAATTTCAAAACTTATGCCCAAGGTTTGTTAGAGTCTCAATGTAAATTATGAATCTCCTGTATTTGTGGATCTTCAATGCCTTTAATATTATATGGCATCGTAACCAGAATTGGAAAAGAGACCTCTTACTCTGTAATTTGAGCCTACAGATTCTTGTAAATCAATTTGGAATGAATTTATGAAACATTCATTCACGAGCCAAATAAGTTAATAACCATCAAATTATAAACTGTAAACGCACACATACAAGTTCAGACATTTTTGGTCAAATAGAAAGTAGGATTGAGACCAGCCATAAGCTGTAATCAGCTGATGCTGTTAAATGGCGAAGGGCTATTTTGGAAAATGGCTAAATTAAGTATCAAAATCTGCCAATTTCTCACAGCATTCTGATAACATCATGTTAAGATTAAAACTAGGAAAATATGCCTAAATGAATAAGCGTGTTTTGTGGAAGGGCAAGGCTGCCACTGTTTTAACTTTTTGGGATTTCTTTACCACAGAGCACACCATGCATGGGGCAGATGGATGATTAGCCATCAAGAAATGTCTAGACCACTATCAGGTTGAGAAGAAACTCCTATGAAAAAATTGTGTTTTTATAAGGGACAGACTAAACATGTTTAAATGATTATCATTAAAGTTTTCTTGTTTAAAGCTGAAAAAATATACAAATTCAAATTTCATATATATTATTAATTATAAATTTATAATTTATAAAATATAATTATTAAAATTTAATATTATTATATTACCCGACGAACCCACGCACCCTGTTTCCAAAAATGCCGTCCCCGTCTCCGTCCCCATCCCCGTCCCCGACCCCGCACCCACGTTTCCTGGCAACATAGCTTTTGAGTTTCATTTAGCAAGAGCAAGAGGTGGGGCGTACAACAACCCTCTTCAAAAGTACATAGACAAGGCTTGCAACACCTTGAGTCCACATTTGCATATGAGTGGATACGTGATTAATGAGCAGCCTTGCACATTATTGTTCAACCCACATAGAGAGAGGGTGATGACACATAAGCATGGGATGGAGGGTTGGTATAAGGTGTTTCCTTCTATGGAGATATGAGTCGATTCTTGCAGGTCTCTCGGTTGTTTCTACAAGATAGCTATCTTGTGGGGATGTAGGAAAAATAGATAGAGCTCTAACATGTTGGTATTCCAAATGGCATCAAACTATGGCAGTGGAAGCATAATGGACTCCCAAGTTGGAAATGGGATCTAGGTGGAGTACACCCATGGGAGGAAGACTTTGACATCCTTCCCTTGGTTGGCTTACTCAAATATGCTACCACCTTTAGGATATATGATGATACCAAGGTTTGGGATTCAGGGATTTTTATGATGGATGGTTTGTTGCACCATGGGAAAGAGAGTTGGTAGGAGGTACTGGGATTGATAATATCCTATTGATGCAACAAGATTTTAGCAACACTTCTTCAGATCCATTAGGGATCTAGGAATTAGTCCTGGCATACAGGTTTTGGATTTCATGTTATTGATGCAACAAGAATTCTTCAGATTCAGTTGGGGTCTTGGTATTGATGTGCAGACTTTGGAATTGCATGAGGATAAGGAATCTTGGGAAGGGAGGACTGGCATGTCCCTTTCCAAGTGATCATCAAAAGGGAGAATAAGGGAACCATGGTAATCACCTATGGTATCCACCCATGATATTCGGATGACCCATGGTAATCACCCATAGTATTAAGATGATCCATGGTATTCTAAGATAAAGTTATAAAAGAGAATTGGATTTCACTTTTAGAGCATGTATTGGTTATTTGTCTTATTGATTCGAGAGCTCTTGGGGCTTGAATGTGAAGGTGTGAACCCACGTAAGTAGGATAGTTTCTTCGGTGCGAGATCCACCCTTGCTGATTTGGCCAGATTGGTTTCATACCCCCTAGTTGATCAAAAACTAGTTTCGGTGGGGAGATTCAACTGCCCTAGCTAGTCTAGAGGAGGAGCCATCAAGGTTTCTCATTAATGCTCAATTCTAAAGATTGTTATTTAGCCAAGCATGCCATTCTGTAGGAGTATTTATAGGTTTAAATCTGAAGCATTGGCATGTAATTACGTAACTAATAGAAATAAAGAATTCATTGAGTTATTATTTGCTGCTCATTTGGATTTTCATTATGCATTTTATTATATGAGGGTTTACTACTTAATTTGCACACATGTTTAATGAAATGTCCCTATGGAAATTTTTTTCTCTTGATTGCATTTAAGTGTTTGAATGTGTAAGCAAGAATTTGTGAATTTGTTTTGGCACATATCTAAAAAGGGACATTACAGGGACATTTTGTCAAATGGTGAAGTTGTGGTGGTTCCCTACTAACTTTTGCCAATAATACAACATTGCAGTAAAAATGGATTTATATCATGAGAAAGTGAAGCACTAGGAATATAGAAGCGAATATTTTGTTTCGCAGAGGAGCAAGATGAATAGGGTTAGGCAAAGAGGGAGAAGGATTATCCTTTGTAACGAAGATTTTGAGGGGGTGGCGGAACAAAAGAGCCAAAAGGTAAAGCTAAGTGTTAGAAAGTGAAAGAAGTTGCAAAAGAAGTATACTAAGAATATATGAGGATCTAGGAGAATTGAAGAGGACTGAATGAGTACCATCTCTATCACGAGTGATATTAGTAGCGTTAGACCCAGTGAAAGAATCAGACAGTTCCCTTGAGAAGATTGGTAATCTACTTACTACTTGACTGGGATGCTCAATAATAGAGGTTGAGGAAGATGTTAGCTTGCTTTTGTCATTGAGTGTATTGTGTCTTGTAGTGACTTATAAATATGGATCAAATTGTTATTTGTTTGAACAATGTAATTACTTTATCTCTTTATGAGTTATATAAAGGAGTCGTAATTTAAATCACGAGGTGATTATTTTGATGTCTTTGTCAAGAAGTCCTAAGTAGCCAAGTGAATAATCCAAATAGTTTTGAAGACAATTCTCGCCACATAAGTCTTAATAATCAAGTCCTAACTAGTCGAGTGAATGGTTGTCTTTGAACTATCATGTATGTACAACCTCAATGTGTATAAAAAAAATTCCTTCTTTCAATTTTAGTCATCATCATGAATGGAGACATTTTTGTTTATTGCGTTGCATACCTCCATTTTGTTGATTGTTTTTACATATGCGTCAAGCCAAGAAATAACTCCCAAATGTTGATTTGCATTAGTCTAAACATGATTATATAAGATGAGGAGGTGTGACCCTTGAGATTCATATTCCAGGATACTTCTTATTCTAACTCTGCAATTTTCCTCAATTTACATATTAACAATTTTCTCACCCAATTCTGAGGATTAGGTGTCTAACATTCCCCTCCTTAATTTGAAGGGGTGTTTGTGAGTCCAAGCATCATTTTGAATCTTTCAAACTTTTCTTTTCTAAGTGCTTTGGTGAAGATGTCTGCAATTTGCTCATTTGTGGAACAATGTCGTAGATGAATAGTCTTGGCCTCTACATGATGTCGAATCAAATGATACTTTGTGTTGATATGTTTAGTTCGATCATGGAATTTGGGATTCTTGGCCAACTTAATTGAAGTATTGCCAATCAGAAGTGGAGTAGAGTTCACTTGTTTCTCTTGCAAGTCTTCAAGAATTTTCCTAAGCCACACAATCTCCTTGGTTGCTTTTACGATTGCCAAATGTTATGTCTATTGTGGAGTTTGCTAGAACTGACTATTTGTGTGACCTCCAGGAGACAACTCCTGATCCAAGACTCATAACATAGCCTAAAGTAGACACTCCATTCTCCTTATTGTTGAGAAATCAATATGCTTGTAGATTAGGGTTGATTCCTCTTACTTGATAATTACTTGTGTTTGTTGGCTTTTATTATTCTATTATATCTTCTTCATCAAGCAATTACCAAAAACATAAAGTTCATGAAGATCACTAGAGACAAAGAACACAAGATATACACTCCAAGCTAGGGCAAAACCCCACAAGGGGGAAAACCCAAACAACTCCTCTTATAGAATCAGGTAAAGGTGAGACATCTAAGACCCAAGACCAAGACCTCCACAAGGAACCAAGTCAACCCTCCTTTAGATCTCCTCCAACCAAAACCAAGTCAACAAGAATCAAAGTTGGTCAAACCTCTTAAAATCAATATTTTGGACATGCAACTTTGCAGAGTTGCCCCAACACCTTTGTAGAGTTGCCCCAACACCTTCATAGAACAAAGTTGCCCCAACACCTTCACAGAAACAAAATTTCGGCTTGTAATTTGTAAAGTAACCCCAACAACTTCACACATGTGGACAAAAACAAGCAAAAACTCAAATTTTCTTCCTTCCTTGGATTCTTCTCTCTCTTCCTTGGCCTTCACACTTCTTCTTCTTCTCTCTTGTTCAAAAATCAAGTTATGAGTGAGTGAGCAAATGAGGTCGAAGTCTTTTCCTTTTATAGCCATCTAGTTGTTAATTTTCCATTGCTCTATGCTTAACACAATCACTTATTCCAATTCTTCTCCAATTAGCAATCAATTTATCCAATATAATTCAATCCTCCAGCAATAATAAGCAATTGTAGATAGAACAGTAAACCAATGCCCAATAAAAGACAACCAAGAACAACAGAGACACAGTATTTGGTCAAAGACCAAGGAAAAGCCCCATAAGGGGGGAAACCCTTTCAAACTTCTTCCATTAGATTGTCATCAAATGTTTAGCAGAGAGGTACAATATTCCATTTCATCAATAGAGTCAAAGTCAAACCTTTGACCAACCAATATCAACTAACCAATATCTAGTCAAAGATGAGTCCAAAAGTCAAATTTGGTCAACAAGTCAAATTAACAATTCTAGTCAAAGTCAACAGCAACAACAACAACCCTAACCAGTCAATGTTCAAAAGTCAAAGTGCCTTCAAAAGATTCAGTCAACAAACTAGAATTTTCGACCTCCTTCTCTTAGTCAAAATCGGTCAAAACAGTGATAAATTCTACCCACAAGAATTCGATCAAAGTCAATGTTTGACCTCCGGAAACTAGAACTGCAGGACTGTGGTCAAAGCAGGTCAAATTGCTAAGAAAAAATGGGTCTCTTGGCCAATCAATTTTGCCTTCCAAAACAGAGATAAATTCCCAGTTTCCAAGTCAAAATGATCCAAGTCAAACCAAGTCAAAGGCTGGTCAAAGCTATCCCAATCAGAAAGTCAACACACAAAACATAAATCACCTCCTTCCCTCGCATGTGTGAGCTCAAACCTTCTATTTCAGACTTGTACGAACCAATCAAATCAAGAGAAGAAGATGCGTTGTGTGATGATGCTTCCAAGTTATGTGACATGAGGTCTATTTATATGTGTTGGAGGAGGACAAATTCCTTGCCCAAGCCGACTTGTACTTTTGTGCACATGTCGGTTTTACATTAAAAATAATAATTTTCCTTGACCAAATTAAACTCTTCCAAGGGCTAGTAGGGGCTTCTGCGGATGATTAATGCTTCCCAATGGAGGGGAATTCTCCATGAGCTGCCAAATTTCAACACTCCCTCTCAGCCAGGGAGGAATTATCGATTGTATCATGAATCTCATCTCAAAAGTCCTATCATCATCATCATCGTTGTATCATGTCATATCTCGTCTCTGCTCATCTTTGCTCATCTGCTGAACACTCGAACCTAAAGAAGAAGAGTTATCATAAGGGAGATAAATTTGCTGGCTTATTTCCAAGGACAATAGGCAGGATACCCAACTTGTCATGAGAGACATGGATCACACATCCTATTGCCTATTGATCTTTCCCCCTTGACCCTCGAGAATCAAGTGGTAGAACACCTGCATCCTTTCACTTGGGGGAGGATACCCAACTTACTAGAGGTAAGGATCATTCACTCCCAAGCCTCTCCTTACCCATTGGCCAGATGGGTGTTAATCCCAACAAGCCTAGCTTGTGGGAGGATGCATACTGGGGTATACTTTGTCAAGTCCCAAACAAATGGTAGGGGAGGATACCTTACTTGTCATAAGTGACAAGGATCACGTACATCCTATAGTGACAATAGGCAGGATACCCAACTTGTCATAAATGACAATGATTGCACATCTTATTGTCTAGAGTTCCCTCAACTGCAAAAGCTCTCTGGCTCAATTCCTCTCCCTGGGAGCTCAGACAGGGGGGAAGAACATAGCTCAGCGTCCTTGATCAACCGTGACCCTTTTCTGGGAGGGCCGCATCCATCAATTCAAGCTGCTCTATGAAGACCAAGAACTTCCCTTTCGGTGAAGCCTTGGTAAGAATCTCTGCTATCTGCTCATCAGTCGAAATGTGATGGTCTTATGACTCCTCTCTGCACCATGTCTCAGATGTATTGGTATTTAATCTCAATATGCTTGGATTTGTCGTGGAACACAGGATTCTCTGCTAATCGAATCCCACTCTTGTTGTCACAATATATTACTATCCCTATCGTATCCAGAACCTACTCTAACAACTCTTCAAAGAGCTTCCCAAACCATACTGCTTCACAACAAGCCATGCTAGCAACAATTTAGCAATGTATTTGTGAAAATTATATCACTGCAGCAACTGATTTACTTTTCCTACTTATTTCATCATAAGTTATTTATGAAATTACTTCAACAAACATTAAAATAAATAATGCTGTAGAAATCACATCGTAATACAGAAACAAAAATATGCACACATTGACAGGTATTTTGGACTAATGTCCCCAGAAAAACCCAATCTGGGAAAACCGGTGCAACAAGGGAGGATTTTATTATTCAGCAATTTTTTTGTACAAAAGGGTGCCAAACTGGCTTACCCACAGATAGACAAACTTCTAACACTTTCCTAAACCCAGCGTAGGCCCTACTGACCTCTGCGACAGCTTAAAACCCTCTACGTCATCTTGAAACCCTCTGCGTCGGCCTACTGAGGCTCTGTGTAGCCTCTCTGGGCTTCTGCGTCACTCCTGCAGCCTCTACGTGGATGACACAGGCCCTTCTGGCTCTGCGCAGTCTCTGCTGCCTCTGCATGGCTTCCTCTAGCTCTACGTCTGCCTCTTCTGCGCTGATCTCCCGTCTCTCTGTTCCGTACTTGCTGCCTCCTGACTGCTCTCCAGACCACTGGTTCAATTTCTCAGCAAACCCCGCTCCAGAAATTGAACTGACTGGTCTCCCTCAGTGTGTTCTCCAAGTGCCCCTCAAGCCTCCTCTTATACTTTTTCTGTTGACATCTCAACAGCCGAGATTAAGTCCCTAATCAATGACTAAGATTAGATCTGGCTTGATCCATGTCTTTTGGACCATTCTAACACAGATTCATATTAATACACATTAATATTTTATTTTCCCTAAGTTTAGACTTAAGGACTCCATTAAAAATATTAATTATTTTAATATCTCCTGATCTGTTTAGAATCTGCCCAAACCCTTTCTGGGTATTGGAGATCTCATGTGCCCCAACCTCTCCACCAAATTTCGTGGCTAGAGCACATCCGTTGTTACCCCAAATCAACACTCCCTCTTTGCGAGGACTGTGCTCTAGCAATACTCCTCACTGAGTATTACTCTGATCATTTGACATCGGTACCTGTGCTGATGCTAGGCCTCCTTGCCCAACATCTTCTGCACCGCTGCATCTTGTATTGCTGCCCATGGTTCTGCCACTGCCATTGCTGCATCTGTACGACAATTCCCTCTGCATCTGTGTTTCTGCTGGTCCTTTCTCCCAGTACTGCATCCGCACTGCACCTTCCTCTACATCTGTGCTGCTCTTGGTCCTTTCTCCCAACACCGCATCTGCACTGCAACTCCCTCTGCATCTGTGCTGCTGTTGGATCTTTCTCCCAACACTGCATCTGCACTGCAACTCCCTCTTCATTCGTGCTGCTAACACTACTTCTGAAAGGTGTTCTTTACCATCCCCATCTTTTCCCTGAAGTAGTCAAATTTTGACTTTCCAAGGGCCTTGGTGAGGATATCTGCCACTTGTTCCCCTGTAGGAGTGTAGCTCAACTGTACAACTCCACGTTGGACACAATCTCTGACAAAGTGACACCAGATATCAATATGCTTTGACCTATTATGAAATACTGGATTCTCAGAGAGTTTGATGCAACTCTGATTATCACACATGATCCTGGTCGCCTCCATATTTCTTCTGAATAGGTTTACCAACAATTTTCTAAGCCATATGGCCTCACACGAAGCTGTGCTTGGTGCCATATATTCTGCCTCAGACGAGCTCAGAGCCATAGACTTCTGTTTCCTATTGCACCAGGAGGTCATCCCTGATCCAATGTCGAAATAGTACCCAGAGGTACTTTTCCGATCCACTGAACTTCCTGCCCAATCTGCATCAGTAAATCCACTCAACTTGATATCCTTCCCGTTGTTGTACAAGAGCCCATAATCAACTGTTCCCTGTAAATACCTGAGAACGTGCTTGGCTGCTGCCCAGTGAGCCCTCTTTGGTTCCACCATGAACTGACTGAGGGTGTTGACAGCGTAGCAAATATCTGGCCTGGTATTGACTAGATACATCAGGGACCCTATGAGCTGTTGGTATAGGGTGGGATCGACATCCTTGTCTTCTGATGCATCAATCTTCTTCCAGTTGGTGATCATTGGCGTAGCCATAGGTCTACAGTCTCCCATCCCGAACCTTTTCAGAATTTCTGTAGCATACCTTCCTTGCCCAAGGAAGATTTCTCCTTTCTGCTGCCAAACTTCCAACCTTAGAAAATAGTGCATTCGTCCCAGATCCTTCATATCGAACTCTGTGGCTAGATTCTTCTTGCAGTCTTCAATGAGTTTGGATGATCCTGTTCGGAAGGATCATCCACATATAATACTAAGATAAGTGGCTCGTTCTCTACGACCAGGTAGTAGAGATTCGGATCCGCGTCACTCTTGACAAAACCCATCTTTTGCAAGTAGCCATCTATTTGACGATACCATGCTCTTGGTGCTTGCTTCAGCGCATACAAGGCTTTCTTCAGTTTGCATACATGAGACTTCTTCTCATGAGTTTCAAAACCCTCTGGTTGTTCAATGTATACTTCTTCTTCTATTACCCCGTTCAGAAATGTTGTCTTGACACCCATTTGATGGATCTCCCATCCCATCTAGGTTGCAAGAGATATCACGGTCCTAATAGATGTATACCTGGCTACCGGGGCAAAGGTTTCCTTATAGTCCATACCCCTTAGCTACAAACTTGGCCTTGTATTTTTCAATACTGCCGTCTGCAGCGTATTTGATCTCGTAGATTCATCTTGAACCTACCACAGATCTGTCTTGAGGCCTTGGCACCACCTCCCAAACATTGTTTACCATTATGGAGTTATGCTCCTCCACCATCGCATCTAGCCAGACCTGATGTTGAGTTGCCTCCTTGAAGCTGGCAGGCTCTCCATCTTGAGCTACTAATGCCTGATACCTGTCTGGCTGTTTTCACTCCCTTTCACTGTTCCTTGGCTCTTCGATGAAGTTCTCTGCATCATGCAGAATCTGACGAAGTTCCTTGCTGGTTCTTCCTCTGGCAACAGGTGCTTCTGTTTGCTCCTCTTCCTCATCCTGAGAATCTTCTCGATCTGAGGAAGGATTCTTCAATTCCGTTGGTTGAAGAAGCATGACCAATAGATCCTCTTTTGACTGCTCATTGGAAGGCATTTCGCGAGATCTTCTGAGAGCTCTGTCCTCCATGAACTTTACATCTCGCCGTACTACTACCTTCTTGCTCCCTTGAAGATAGATCCTGTATGCCTTAGCGTTCTCGCTATATCCTGCCAGATACCCCTTTTTTGTAGTCTAATCTAACTTCTTCCTCTTTTCTTCGGGTATGTGACAATATGCCAAACTCCCAAATATTCTGAGATAACTGACTTTAGGTGTCTTCCCAGTGAAGACTTTCTCTGGAGTAATCTTGCTCAATGCCTGATGAGAAGTCCTGTTCTGATCGTAGACAGCTGTGTTGCATGCTTCTGCCCACAAGAATTTTGGCATATCCTGATCATACAGCATGGCCCTAGCTGCTTCTACAATAGTCCTGTTTTTACTTTTTGCCACCCTATTCTGCTCCGGATTGTAGGGAGCTGTCCACTAGAGCCTTGAACTCCTTGAATTGACAGAAAACCTCATCCTTGGTTTTCAAAAAACAGATCCAGGTTTTCCTCAGGTCGTCATCAATGAAATTAAGTAAATACTCGGCCCCGCTGAGAGCTTTGACAGACATAGGTCCGTAGATATCTGAGTGTATCAATCCTAGTACACTCTGGGCCCTGTGGTTGCTCGTAGGAAATGCCGCCTTGGCATACTTTCCTCGAGTGCATCCCCTGCATACATCATCTCGTTCCGTACTCAGATCCGGAACTCCTGTTACAGTGTTCCTGAGAATTCTCAGAGCTCCATGGTGCAAGTGATCCATCCTTCTGTGCCATAGTTTGTTCAAGTCTTTGTCCCTATGACTGACTATTAGTGCCATTGGAGATTCTAGTTGTAATCTGTACAACCGATTACTTTTGATCCCGATCTGCACTTTCTTTTTCCAGCTTGGGTGTTTGACGCAATGTTGTGAAAAGCGCGAGCGGGATTAAATCGGCACCGGGAATAAAGCGGAAAAAATTGGAAAAAGCGGGAAAAAAGCGGAAAAAAGCGGGAAAAAAGCGTTTGGTACAAAAATATTCATTTTTTTTCATTTTTTTTTCAATTTTTTTAATATCTAAACCATCTACAACATAAAATAAATACATTGACACATAAATATGATAAAAAAACTAATATATAAGATGTTTAATATCATTTATAGCGCTAAAATCACACATAACATTGAATCATGTCCTGAATAGTAAGTCCTAACTCCTGAGTCCCAACTCAGCCTCAAAATATCAACAAAAAATATGATAATGTATCTCATCATGTCATAATGTCATATACAATAAAATGAGGTCTAATCCTATTGATTTCCTCTGCCCCTCTTGCGAGAAAATGCCACAGCTTTCCCTTTCCCTCTAGATATAGATGCTGGTGCCTGTGTTGGTGGAGATGGCAGTGGAGTCTGATGTGCTCTAGAAGCTGAAGAACTAGAAGTAGGAGCTATAGGAGGTAGACCACGTCCTCTACTGGTGGCAGGGGTAGCCCGAGTAGGTGGTGTCACCTGGAAACGTTACAATCTCCCAATCCTGAAATCCTGAAAAACTGATAAGTCTGCTGGATTTTAAATGAAATCCAAAATTCTACTTTCTCCATATGAAATCCAATGAGGCTGGAACCACTCTCAAACATCCTGAGTCATTTCATGGTAATGTTAAAAATTTAAGTAAAAGGATGAAAATGAAGATTAAGGAGAATGTCACTTTTACTTTAAGAATTTAACATTACCATGAATAGCATATCCATACTAGGGCCTAGAATTGATCATTAAGCTGCCCCACTCAAAAATTATTTGTTTCTTTCCAAAAAAATTGCATGAAAAAACCCAAATGACCAAATGAAAAACCAAAATTTTTTTTATAAAATCATGCTGTCCTGGCAACCCAGCGCTTTTTTCAGAAAAAAGCGCGCTTTTTTCGAAAAAATCGGCAAAAATTTTTTTAGCCGCTTTTTTCCCATAAAACGCGCGATTAAATCGGCTTAGGGAAAAAAGCGCGATTTAATCGCGCTTTTAACAACACTGGGTTGACGTATACCTTTTCCTTGATGAAGTAGACGTCATAGTCCTTGCCTTGCAGTGTGACACAGAAAGTAAGTTCATCCCCAATCCTGACACATGCAGCACATTTGTGGCACGAAACCACTCTCTCGATTCTGTCTAAAAAACTATGGTACCCTTTCCTATTGGAGTACATTTTGCCCTGTTCCCGATGGTGATCTGAAAGTTCATCTTCTATTCTCGATATTCTGAGAAAAAATCCCTGATTCCCGTCATATGCTACGAGACTCCACTGTCTATATACCATACTTCTAATGATGCAGCACTAGTCATGCACGCCACTTCTTCTTCCAACCTGGAAGCCAACATAGAGAAATGAAAATCTCTCTCTCTTGTGCAATCTTTTGAAAATCTGCGTGATTCCCCTGAGGTGGATGCCTCTGCATTGTGGTCTCAACCCATAACTGATTTTCCCTTTCTGTGTCTAATTACTTGCTCTGATACCATGTGAAAATTCTATCATTGCAGTAACTGATTTACTTTTCCTATTTATTTCATCATAAGTTATTTATGAAATTACTTCAACAAACATTAAAATAAATACCGTTGCAGATATCACATCGTAATACAAAAACAAAAATATGCGCACATTGACACAGTTATTTTGGACTAATGTCCCCGGAAAAACCCTATGTGGGAAAACTGGTGGAACAAGGGAGGATTTTATTATTCAGCAATTTTCTTGTACAATAGAGTACCAAACTGGCTTACGCATAGATAGACAAATTTCCAGCACTTTCCTAAACCCACCGTAGGCCCTACTGACCTCTGCTACAGCCTAAAACCCTCTGCATCAGCCTGAAACCCTCTGTGTCAGCTTGAAACCCTCTGCGTCAGCCCACTGAGGCTCTGCACAGTCTCTCTGGGCTTCTGCGTCGCTCCTGCAGCCTTTGCGTGGATGACGCAGGACCTTCTGGCCTTGCGTAGCCTGTGCTGCCTCTGCGTGGCTTCCTCTAGCTCTGCGTCTCCCTCTTCTCTGCTGGTCTCCCGTCTCTCTGTTCCGTACTTGCTGCCTCCTGACTGCTCTCCAGACCACTGGTTCAATTTCTCAGCAAACCCCGCTCCAGAAATTGAACTAATTGGTCTCCCTCAGTGTGTTCTCCAAGTGCTCCTCAAGCCTTCTCTTATACTTTTTCTGTTGACATTTCAACGACTGAGATTAAGTCCCTCATCAACGACTAAGATTAGATTTGGCTCGATCCATGTCTTTTGGACCATTCTAACACAGATTCATATTAATATGCATTAATATTTTATTTTCCCTAAGTTTAGACTTAAGGACTCCATTAAAAATGTTATTTATTTTAATATCTTCTGATCTGTTTAGAATCTGCCCAGACCCTTTCTGGGTATTGGAGATCTCATGTGCCCCAACCTCTCCACCAAATTTCGTGGCTAGAGCACATCCGATGCTACCCAAAATCAACAGTATTCTGCCTTAGTTGTTCTTAAAGCAATAGACTTTTGCTTCTTGCTCATCCAAGATATCACGACAGAACCCAAACTAAAGCAACACCTTGATGTGCTCTTCTTGTCAATAACATTGATGTCCTAGTCAACATCAGTGTAACCATGAAGTCTCACATCTCCGGCAGCATATCTCAAACCAAGATTAATTGTCCCATGTAAATATTTTCGCACATGCTTAACAACGACGCAATGTGCATGTAGAGGCTCAGTCATAAATTGACTCAGAGTGTTAATTGCAAAACATATGTCCGGTCGAGTGTTCACAAGGAACATTAGTGCCCCAATAAACTGTCGATACTTAGAGGGATTCAGTAAGTCAGGTCAAGCAACTTCTCCACATAGCTTCTTGAAGTTCATCTCCATCGGTGTGGCCATGGACTTGCATTCTACCATTCCAAATCTTTCCAAGAGTTTCACCACATATTTAGAGGCTAGCTCCCTCTTGGACTCGAGAAGCAGAGGCTCACCACTTGTCAAGAATAAGTCATCGACATATAAAACCAAAATCAGGGGCATACCTTGTACAACCTTGAAGTAGAGGTTTGGGTCGACATTGCTTCTTGTGAATCCAAGCTTCATCAAGTAGCTATCAATATGGGCATAAAAAGCCTTAAGGGCTTGCTTCAATCCATAAAGTGCCTTCTTCAGCCTGCACACATGAGTCTTCATGTCCTATACTTCAAATCCCTATGGTTGCATAACATATACTTCTTCCTCGAGTATGCCATGGAAAAATGCAGTCTTGACATCCATTTGGTGAAGAGTCCATCCTCAACTAGCAACTAGAGCTACAATAGATCTAATGGCAGTGTAGCAAGAAACCTGTGCAAAAATGACATCATAATCTTCTCCCTCTTTCTGGGAGAAACCTCTAGCCACAAACCTCGCCTTGTATTTCTCGATACTTCCATCTGCTCCATGCTTGATCTTGAACAACCATTTAGAAGTTACAACAAACTTCCCTTTAGGTTTCAGAACTACTTCCCACACATCCTTCTTCATTATAGACTCATATTCTTTGGCCATAGCATCCTTCCATACCTGTTCTTTCACTGTTCTTCAAAGGTGGGAGGCTCAACCTGTATGATGGTGCTCATAACTACAACATAACCTTGATATCGACATGGATTCTTACTTTCTCTAAAGGATCCTTTGGCAGCAGCATGTCTCTCAGCATCTTGTAAAGTATCATGGAGCCAAAGTGGTCTCTTCCTGGCAAAAGGATTACATGGAGGAGGATCCAAGGGTCCATGGGTTCCAAAGGTTCATCGACAACACCAATCTCAGATTCAGGCACAAAAGGACCTTCTAGTAGGTCCATGTCATCATCCTTCTTCTCAATAGGAGGAGGAGGAGGAATGTCCCTTGCTTTTCCAAGGGCAACATCTTCATCGAATGTCACATCCCTGCTAAACTCGATATTCCTTTGACCAGGCACATATATTCTAAAATCTTTAGAATTTTCACAATAACCAACAAACATCCCTTTCTTCCTTGAAGCTTCCAGTTTGTTCCTCTTGTTTTTCGGCACATGAAAGTATACAGGGCAGCCAAAGATCCTCAAGTGTCCAACAACGGGCTTTACACTTGTGAAGACTTCTTCGGGGTCTTGTTACCCAAGGCTTGATGAAGGGTCCTGTTTTGAACATAAACCACAGTGTTTGTAGCTTCACCCCACAAAAGCTTTGACAACTTTTGATCATGTAGCATGGCTCGGGCAACTTCCATGATGGTCCTGTTCCTGGTCATGAGTGTTGTAAGGTACAATGGGTCCACACAGTCAGAATGTATGAGTTGTAGAATATCACTGGTCCCGCTCTTGTTAGAAGGGAATGGTCCCTTTGATTTCTTTCCACTTGCACATCCCGGACATACTCCATCATGATTAGTTTGAACCTCAGGCATTCTAGAAACCATCCTCCTTACTTTAGGCAGGGCTTCATAGTGAAGATGAGAAAACCTTCGGTGCCATAGCTCACTTTGATGATTGCTATCGTGTACCAATGCTCAGATTGGTTTTCCATTGACTTTATAGAGTCCTTTAATTCTTGATCCCAAAGTAAATGCATCCCTCATGCGAGATTCCATAGGCCAAGTGAGGACCTTTCCTTTTATAAAGGCAACTTGTGAAAATTCCTACTCTTTGAAGGAACCCCTACTGCAACAAATCTTAATCTACTTCACCTACTTGATTTTTAAATTACATTCATCAAGTTATTCTTCTGAATACTGAAGCAAATTACTTCTGCAACCTACACTAATTAAATATTTGATCTCATGAAACAAAAAACAGAGCAAAGTAAAAGATACATAGGACACACTTATTCTGACACAATAGTCCTCGGAAAAACCCAACGCGGGAAAACCAATGTAGCAGCTTTGAGGGTTTATTATTATGCAGGAGAAATATATGAATACAAATCTAGGATGCTCATCTAGCAATTCTTTACAGAGAAAATACTGGCGGAAAATTTGAGTGAGTTTTAGCTCACTTCACCCGGCAGAATTCCGGCTGATTCGGCACAACACTGGCTAACCTCGGCTGTTTCTGTGCTGGCTCTGCGTCAGCCTTGTATCACCTTCTTTGCTCTCTGCGTCAGCTCTCCTGGCTGTTCCGATAGTTCCCGACAGGTCCGACAGTTCTGGATTCTGCGTGACAGGCAGCGTTTCTGCGTCAGCTCTCCCGGCTACTGCGCTGCCTCTCTGCGAGCTCTCTCAGCTTCTCGGTTCTGTATTTTCCGGAAATTCCTTCTCCCGGATTCTCTCTGCCCGTCCGCTGCAAGATCTCCCCAATCGATTTTCCTCCTGAGAACTTCTCACCTCAGAAAATCGATTTCCTCAATCTCTCTGCGTGTATTTCCAAATGAACCTCCAATCCCCATTTTATACTTTTCCTGTTGAGTCTTCAACAGCCGAGATTAAGTCTCTAATCAATGACTAAGATTAAATTAGACTTGATCCCCGTCTCTTAGAAGCTTATCACCCATATTTTCATTAATACCCATTAATATTTTAATTTTCTTAAGTTTAGACTTAGGAACCCCATTAAAAGTATTAATTATTTTAATAAAATACATTCCGGGTGGAATTTCACCAAACGATTTCTGGGTCTTGGAGATCTCATGTGTTCTAGCCCCTCCACAAAATTTTAGAACTAGAGCACATCTGATGTTACCCAAAAATCAACACTCCCTCTTATTGAGGAATGTGCTCTAGCAATACTCCCCAGAAGAAGTATCACACTAATTCACGACATCGGTCCTCTGCGCTGCTGATGCTCGGCCTGCTGCCCCTCATCCACTGCGCTGCTGCAATCTGTACTGCTGCCCATGACACTGCCACTGTCACTGTTGCATCTGTATTGCAACTCCCTCCCAATACGTTGCATCATGCTGCCCATAGCACTGCCACTTCTCACTGCTGCACTGCAACTCAGTTGCTGAGAAGTAAGCAACTGAAAAGTCACCCAAAAATTGACACGTTGGTCAGTCTGGATACTGCGTGATGCTGAAGCTACATCTGCTGCTAATCTGTGCTGAATTTCTGATGCTACTGCACTGCTGCTGTATTTGCTCTGTGCCTCCCTCGCTGCTATAACACTCTACTGCGCTGCTTCAGACTTTGGCACTCTAGCTCTGCCACTGTTGCTCCATCATCCCTCGCACCCACTGACTCCTGTCATTCTGCTACTGTCATTGAGGGCTCCCGTAGCCGTATGTGATCCAAGAGTTTGGGCACCTCAAGGATCCTGCCCCGATGTAGTCCTCCTGATTACAACTCAATATCTCCCCATCTCCCTCCTGGAGATGCATGGGCACTCATAGCAAACTCATCCTCATCAATCTTTGTTGAAGCAACCTTAGGATCATGTTTTTCATCCTTGTCCTTTTTCTTCAAAGGACACTGGGATGCATAGTGGCCCATCTCACCACAACTGAAACATTTCACCTTCGAAATATCCTCCTTTTGCTTCGACTTCTGCTGTCCCTTCGATGCTAGAGCTGTGTTCTCCTCCTCCTCCTTTGTCTTTGTGCCACTCCCACTGTTGCCACTGAGGTTGACCTTCACTAGGTCCCTCCTTAATTCTTGTTGAAGAGCTGCCCACATCTCCTCCCATGAAGGTAGTGTTTCTCTGCGCAATATGCTTTGGACGAAAACTTGCCATTCATCCGAGACTCCATTCAGGGCTATCCTCACCATCGCGGTTGGCTGAGGAGTGGACCCCACTACAGCAAGCTGATCTCTAGTGTCCTAAAGACGTTGAAGATAGAGGTTCACCCCTTCTCATTTCTGCATCAAAGTCTGCTGCAACTTCTGCTCCAAATACATCTTCCGCTGTTCGGAAGAGCCTTCATTTAGAGAAGACAAGGCGTCCCATATCTCTCGGGCTGTATCCTTGCCCTGCAAGTGTGAGACCACTTGATCTCGAACTCCATCGAGAATGGGCCTCTTTTCCTTCCCCTTTTCGGCCTTGTACTTCTTCTTTTGATCGTTGTCAGTAGGAATAGCTACAACACTTTTGACGTAGGCCTCGAGATCATATTCCTCCAGAACAACTAAGATTCTGGTCTTCCATATGACATAGTTGGAAGCTCCTTCCAACCTGTCCTGATCTCTGAGCCCATGCGATGCCATCTCACCCAACTGTCGAACTGACTCCTCTAGTCACTGCTTAGCATTGTTTAGCTGCTTAGCAAGTGAGAAATTCGAACTTTCTAGCGGAAAGTTCTCTGAGGAGAAAATTCCCCTTCTACGTGTCTTCGTTCTTTTCCAGCAGATTTTTGCCTCGGCAAAAATTGCGCCCTTCAAGCACTGTGCTGAGGCCATGCATCACTCCCTCTGCTCCCCCTGCCTCTGCAAACTCATGAACTAGAAATCGTACCTCTCTGTCGTCTCACTTAGAGATATTTCCTTGTATATGCTTCCCGGCAAGGACTGCGCAATCCCTTCAAGGGGATTCGAATTGCTAGAAAGTGGAGCTTTCGGCCTCACTGCTAAGCACTGGATCTACTCTTCCTGTTTCAAAATCAATGCTCTGATACCATGTGAAAATTCCTACTCTTTGAAGGAACCCCAACTGTAGCAAATCTGAATCTACTTCACCTAATTGATTTTTAAATTACATTCATCAAGTTATTCTTCTGAATACTGGAGAAAATTACTTCTGCAACCTACACTAATTAAATATTTGATCCCATGAAACAAAAAATAGAGCAAAGAACAAGATACATACGACACACTTATTTTTGGACACAATAGTCCCCGGAAAAACCCAATGTGGGAAAACCGGTGCAGCAGCTTTGAGGGTTTATTATTATGCAAGAGAAATATCTGAAAGCAAATCTAGGATGCTCATCTAGCAATCCTTTACAGAGAAAATACTGGTAGAAAATCTAAGTGAGTTTTACCTCACTTCGCCTGGCAGAATTCCGGCTGATCCGGCACGAGACTGGCTAACCCCAGCTATTTATGTGCTGGCTCTGCGTCAGCCCTACGTCACCTTCTCTGCCCTCTGCGTTAGCTCTCCCGGCTGTTCCTGTAGTTCTTGGCAGTTTCGACAGTTTTGGATTTTGTGTGACAGGTAGCTTTTTTGCGTCAACTCTCCTGACTAATGAGTTGCCTCTCTGCAAGCTCTCTCTGCTTGTCTGTTCTGTATTTTCTGAAAAGCCCTTCTCCCAGATTCTCTCTGCCCCTCAGCTGGAAGATCTCCCCAATCGATTTTCCTCCTGAGAACTTCTCACCTCAGAAAATCGATTTCCTCAATCTCTCAGCATGTATTTCCAAATGAACCCCAAGCTTCCATTTTATACTTTTCCTGTTGAGTCTTCAACGGTCGAGATTAAGTCTCTAATCAACGACCAAGATTAAATTAGACTTGATCCTCGTCTCTTAGAAGCTTCTCACCCATATTTTCATTTTAACCATTAATATTTTAATTTTCTTAAGTTTAGACTTGGGAACCCCATTAAAAATATTAATTATTTTAATAAAATACAATCCGGGTGGAATTTCACCAAACGATTTCTGGGTCTTGGAGATATCATGTGTTTTAGACTCTCCACAAAATTTCAGAGCTAGAGCACATCCGATGCTACCCAAAAATCAACACAACTCTCATCCATTTGTATTCCAAAGCAGATATAGGTACAAGATTTTTCTTTAATTCCGGTACGTACATAACATCATGTAGATGTATGATTTCACCATAGTCCAAATGAAATGAAACAAAACCAAAGCCCTTCACAGGATAAGTAGAATTGTCCCCAAGAATGATCTTCAAATTAGTCTCCCTCTCAACCAAGTTTGAGAGGACTTCATGATACCTAATGAAGTGTCTAGAGGCCCCACTATCTACCAACCAACTATCAAACGAATCCAGAGGAGAGGAACTAGAAAGAGCAAAAATAAGAAAATATTCAGATTGAGTAGCAACTGCATTATTTCCATACCTTGAGTTCCTTGATCTCTTTTGAGGACAGTGGCCTTCTTCACGATCATCAGGAGCATCTCTTCTTCTATCTTTGAAATCATCTCTTCTTTTTCTATCATTGGACTTGCTATTGATGAAGCCATGATTGTTGTTGTAGGACCTAGGAGCATTTCCATTTTTTGGACAATGTTTGGCAAAGTGACCATACTTATGGCATTTGAAACATTCAACTTTGTCTTTTCTAAATATTCTTTGAGAATCCCTCGATGCTGGTGCAAACCTTCTTGAATTAGATGGTCTTCCTCTTCCTTTCCTTTTCTTGTCATGTGCAGCAAACGTAGAGGGTTCTCCTTCTTCATGCTTTTGAATCCTTCCTCTAGATATCATCCTGGTCTCTTCTTGAGTGCACTTGCCAACGAACTCATCAAATGTCGGGAACTTGTTATTGTTTCTTATTGTAGTAATAAATGTCTCCCAAATTGGAGGAAGGCTTCCAAGTGAAACAAGCACTAGCTCTCTATTAGACATAGGTTCTCCGAAAGTTAGTAGTTGATCTTTGAGTTGGGATATCCTCATGAAGTATTATTAAACAATCTCTCCTTTGTTCATTTTGATGTCCTTGAGTTGATCATACATCCCAACCAACTTATCGTAGATTTCCTTGGACTTATTCAACATAGAAATATAAGCAATCAAATGATCTCTTAAAGAATCAATAATGATTTTCTTTGCTTTGATCTCACCTTTCGTGTACTTGGCCTCAATAGCAACAGAGGCATTCTCTAGAGGCTTAGGTACCTTTCCTTCCACATATTCCAAGACAACATTCTCATCCAAGGTCACCTTCAACTAGATTTTCCAAGCAGCAAAATTTGTTGAGTCATTCAACTTCTCTCCCTCCTTGAAGTATGAGGTAGACATCTTGGCCTATTCATATAAGCTTCTTCAAATTTCTCTCAAAGGTGATTGCTTATCTCTTGTCTACTTGGGTTTGTCTTCACCTCAACTTTGATACCATGTTAATTTTCCAGTGTTTATGCTTAATACAATCATTTATTCCAATTCTTCTTCAATTAGCAATCAATTTATCCAATATAATTCAATAATCCAGCAACAATAAGCAATCTTAGATAGAACAATATACCAATGCACAATAGAAGACAACCAAGAACAATAGAGACACAATATTTGGTCAAAGACCAGGGAAAAACCCCGTAAGGGGGAAAACCATTTCAAAATTCTTCTTCTATTAGATTGTCATCAAATGTTTAGCAAAGAGGGATGATGTTCTGGTTTGTCAACAAAGAGTCAAAGTCAAACCTTTGACCAACCAATATCAACTAACCAATATCCAGTCAAAGATGAGTCCAAAAGTTCAATATGCAATTCTAGTCAAAGTCAGCAGCAACAAAAGCTGCCCTAACCAATCAATGTTCAAAATTCAAAGTTCCTTCAAAAGATTCAGTAAACCAACTAGAATATTTGGCCTCCTTCTCTTAGTCAAAATCGGTCAAAACAGTCATAAATTTTGCCCACAAGAATTTGGTCAAAGTCAATTTTGACCTGCGGAAACCCTAGCTGGAGGACTACAGTCAACGCTAGTCAAATTGCTTAGAAAAATTTGGTCTCTTGCCCAATCAATTTGGCCTTCCAAAACAGAGATAAATTCCAAGTTTCCAAGTCAAAATGATCCAAGTCAAACGCTGGTCAAAGTTGTCCCAATCAGAAAGTCAACACACAAAACATAAATCTCCTCCTTCCCTTTGCACGTGTGAGATTGAACTTTCTATTTCAGACCTATATGAACCAATCAAATCAAGAGAGAGAAGATGTGTTGTGTGATGATGCTTCCAAGTGATGTGACATGAGGTCTATTCATATGTGTTGGAGGAGGACGAATTTCCTTGCCTAGGCTCGTTACTGCTCAAACTAACAGGGGTCCTAGGAGGGGTTTGTTAGAAAACCAGAAAGGCAGAAATATTTTCTTATGTTGATAATTACTTGTGATATAGTTGTAGTTTTATTATCCTCTCTTTATGTTCTTCTTTTATCTTAGTTTCATCAAGCAATCATCAAAACAAAACATGAAGATCAACCACACCAAACGTAGGCACTCAGTCAGGGCTAAAACCCCTCTCTCGGGGAAAACCCAGTCAAACTCTTCCACTAATCAAATTGAGATAGACCAAGACCTCAGACCCAAAAGACCTTCCTCCTCGACCAAGTCAGCGTTCCAAAATGATTAAGCAAACTCCAGTAGTCTCTTCTTGTCCAACAACTTCAACGCAACAACAATCTAGAATTTTGATCCCCAACAACTCCAGAATTTCGGCCTAGCTACTCCAGAACTTTGACCCAACAACAATAATGCAATTTCAACCCTTCTAGCAACCCAACAACTTTGCATGTGTGAGACAAGGAGAGAAATTTCGACTTCTTATGTTTGAGAAAGACCTCCTTCTCCTTCGCTAGGGTTTTTCTTCTTGTTAAACACACATGGACAGCAAGAGAGATATGAAAGATAAAACATGCAATACAATTTTATTAACAAGAGATTTACATTTATAGTACATTATGTGACTCTTGGGTTTCAGATCCCAAGGTCTCTTGGACTGCTTTGGTCTATTCGGCTTCCACACTAACCCATTTAGGATTAGGTGTCCAACATTCCCCCCCTTAATCCAAAGGGTTATGTATGAGTCCAAGAAGAGAGCTGTATTACAAAATGTGCAAAAAATGCATGGCAGCACTAGGCTGAATGTGCTCTATGAAATGTTGGTAAAAAGGGCGGTGGTTTAAGGATGACCACCAACACTGGAACGCTTAGTGCAGTTCCCGGAACTCTTCTAAAACTGGCAAGAAACTGAAGTTTTCTGCTAGAGGAAGTGATCCTATTGTTTTAAAGAGGGAAACCTTCAACCATAAAAGGGAGGTCTCACCCCACATAAAAGGTAAAACTTCAACCTGAAAAGGGAAGTCTCAACCTGTGATGGTTTAAGGATGACCAACAACTCTGGAATGCTTAATGCAATTCCTGGAACTCTTCCAAAACTGGCAAGAAGCTGGTGTCTTCTGCTAGAGGAAGTGTTCTCAATTGTGTTCCTGGAATGCTTCCGAAACTGGCAAGAAGCTGAAGTCTTCTGCTAGAGGAAGTGTCCCAAATTGCCAACTGAAGGCATGTTCAGGGGCATCTTTGTTGCTGGCTACAACTCTGAAACGGGTGTGGCAGGTTGTGGCTCAGGCTCGCTTGATGTGACTTTGAAGCTTGTAGATGACCATCATTTCCCCCCCTGTCAGATACAAGGTGAGATGATGGAGAAAACTCGACTGCAAGACTGTTCAATATTCTGGAACAAGTTCTGACATGTGTTTGGAATATCTTCTTGGCTGTTGATGCCCATTGCCAAGAAGCGATCCATCCAAGATGAATCTTTGTTCTTGCAGGACGTTTGTTTTTGAAGCATCTGTGTGAAGAATGGCTGGTTTTATGACAGTGCTTACATGGATGAAGATCAAAACAATGATCTTTCAGATGGCCAACTCGATCACAGTGTTGGCATTTCTCAATCTGTTGTTGTTGTTGTTGCTGTGGAAGAGGGGCAGAATCTGGAACAGCTGGAGGTGAACTGTCATGAGGAGTAGGTGCACTGTCATGAGGAGCAGGTGAACTGTCATGAATGAATCCAGCACTCTGAAACTGAATGGGCTTGGCATAGTCTGGAATATGAAAGGACAAGTCCTTGTCATATCCAAGACCAGTTCTGTGCTTGTTGTGGACAAGTTGTTCCCAAGGTTTGATGATGGGCTTGGGAAGTGCAGGCTGAGTTTCTGCATCTGCATGGACAACTGCTGCTTTATGGGGTACTAAATCTGAATGAACTGTAATATTATTGTCTTGTTGTTGATGGGTTGCAGTCTCAACGTTCTGAATAGAAACAGGTTCAGAATGATGTCTATTTTGATGTAGCTCTTCTTGCTGTAGCTGTGATTCAAGCTGCAAAAAATCAATCTTTTCCTGTGCATTTTGTAGACATGTCTGAATTTTTGAGAGAGATCCTATGCTGATCTGTAATGTGTCATCAACAGTAGATTGTATAAGAGTTTTCATGAACTCTAATACTTCACTGATTCTGGCCATTTTTCTTCAATGTCAGATTTACACCTTAAAAACTGATCACAATTATTACTTTATGCAGAAAAGTAATAGTACACAGCAATATCTTGTATAAATGTGCAGCAAATGAATCAGGGAATCAATATATGTAGATAGACACTATAATGGGTTTTAAATACAATGCCACAATTGGGGCAAAAGCAACTGCAAACTTGCTTGGATCCTTCAAGTACTCCTTCACTTTCAAATCAGAAATGATGACTATCAAAACTTCAATAACACCATGTCATGGGCAGGATTTGAATATTCATATGCTTTGACTAGGGCACAAATTAATATTCTCTGATCTTACCACTTTCTTGCAATGAAGAGAAGCAATGAGAGTAAATTCCAGCAAGGACTTTCATACCCAGAATGCTTGGCTTTCTCTTTTAAAGACAGATAGCTTAATCTATTATGTGAACCTGTTTAGAAAATAAATGGGATACTCGGCCTTCCTAATGGAAGAAATATATATCAAGAGAAAATTGATGCTGCGAGATGGTGTAGCATGAAGAAAAACTAACGAATCACTTTACAAGGATCTCATTGCAAGAGCGAATCCACATTGTGAGTTGGTGTAGCGTGATGGAAAACTAGTGAAGCACTCTACAGGGATCTCATTGCAAATGAATTGATGCTCAAATGCACATACCAGATTGATCACGGATGTAGGTTACCATCTCCAAGATGACCATACCCCAGAACTTTAACTAATTCACCTCATATACAATAGATGTCACAGAGAGGTGTGATACTCCAGCTCGTTGTACAGGGATGTGATACTCAGGTCTGAAGCAATCAGTTTAGACTCCAATATAGCCACACGTCCAACCAGCGAGCAGTAACAAGTTCGAACCACCCAGAATAGCCTTCCACAAAATTGTGACCAGTGCAACACACAGTGCTAGGGATGCTCACACAAGTGAAGAGTATTCAGCTACCACCAGTTCGATTCTCGCACGAGCTTTCAAGCTGCCATGTTAGACAGGCATTCAACACATTCAACGTAATACTCAAAACTGATCAGCGTTAAAGAACACATATAAATATATGGGCAGCGTTCTGAGTGTTAAAGAACACATATAAATATATGGGCAGCGTTCTGAGTGTTAATGGACAGCGCTCTGAGTGTAAATGGACAGCGCTTTGAGTGTAAGACCGCAATGCAAGACAGCGCAAATATTCACCAGAGTTTTATACAACACATAAGGACAACACAAAAATAATGCAAAACATTCAATGGACAGCGCATCGATTTAATCATTCCTCGTTCCTTGTTTCAACAGACTTTGATGGGAGGAGCAATGCGCGTGTATACCAACGGACGACAGCTTTCCTTAATCCTGGTTCGTCTTTCCACCATGCCTCGATGCGCACCAGTCCAAACACACATGCTTTCAATTCGGGCTTGAGTCTAATCAGTATTCTTGCCAAATAACCAACGCTCCATCAACTTCCAGCAAAAGAACATTCCACTATGATGTTACCATACCTTTTAATGGGATTCTGTCCAACACATATACTACCAGGACACACATAAGCCATGTACTGCAATCAATGGATTTTAACATTTTGATCCCATGACTTAATTAATGCGCATAGAATTCACACCACTGAGGTCGAAATAGGAAGAACGGAGCAACGATGTTGATTGTAATTGCACCGAACCAAATAAGTTGTTACATGTTGATCAAATGAGCCTTTGATGTTGTTCCAGACCTTGAGTCAACAATTCTAAGAGTGCTCGTTCACAAAATCCACACTGCAATTCAATCGCTTCACCTTCTGAAACCACGACGGCCGAGTGATTGACCGCTCATCTTCCGATCGGGCAAGACTTCAGGGCGAGACTCCACACGTATATCGGTATTTGCGTTGTACGCTGGTCCTTATCTTATTCAACGAAACAGAAACATGCTCCATAGATTGATACGCCTCTACATTCAACCCTATTTCAAATTCATTTATCGCAAACACGACTCATAATCATATGCACGCCTCAATTGAAGTGAAGCGCAACTTCCCGTCAAGTGACGTACGTTTATTTCTAATCTGTGAACTTACCCCGAGAGTTTATTCGTTGATTGCTGCTACGGTATCCGCATTCTCTCTTTTGCAAAACCCACCATATTTTCCTCCTCGGTCATCTCTTTTCATCAGAGACGCAACCCTGCAATTTTTTTTTTGTTATAAACAATGCCGATATTGTCCCAATCCACAATGTGTTTACACATGCATACGAAAGGACTGCCTCTACATTCAACCCTATTTCAAATTCATTTATGGCAGGTGGCCTTTATGTATATCACAGACATGACATATATGAGGACATAATAGAGATGCCTGCATATGAACATATAACTCATAGGGTACAACGTTTTATCGACATCGACATCAAGTGCTCTCTGCAGCCGATTTTTTTTTATGGAGGTGTCCAAAAATTGTATTTCTTTGGGTCAGTTTCTTACACATGGCGTGTTCCATTTTTTTTTTTACCTGAATACCAGAACCTGGAATGATAGCATGGTTGAAACTCACTCTGAGGACAGTCTGAATGTTGAGAAAAATATGCTGCTTGTAGCTTATGACTACAAATATTTTCACATACTGAGCTATGAGTCGTCAAATGCACTTTCGATAAAAGCGGCAACGATGTTATCGCCGGTTAGATTTCTGTTATCTTGGACATGGGCCATATCGTTTCACAGTTGGGCCATTCCAATGCATCAACAATCAACAGACATCAACGCACATTCCAACGTTCACTTCATTATGGCGCTAGAGCAACGTACGCACACACCAAACTATTCGATGCAGAAAGCAGAGAATAATGACAGGAAAATAGGAGTGTGGCAGAGGTGTCAGGATGAAGGGGGAACAAAGGGCGTTACTGTGCATAAGATAGAACACGTGTTCTTGAATAATTGTTTCTTTGGTCTCCGTTTCTAGAATGACTATAACAAGATTCAGAATACGCAGAAAATGAGATCCAATAGAAAATTTAAAAACTGACAGGTAGCGAATAGTACTGAAAAGCAGTGTTGTTAAAAGCGCGATTAAATTGCGCTTTTTTCAAAAAAGCGCGCTTTTTTCCCTAAGCCTATTTAATCGCGCGTTTTATGGGAAAAAAGCGGCTAAATTTTTTTTTGCCGATTTTTTCGAAAAAAGCGCGCTTTTTTCCGAAAAAAGCGCTGGGTTGCCAGGACAGCATGATTTTATAAATTTTTTTTTGGTTTTTCATTTGGTCATTTGGGTTTTTTCATGCAAATTTTTTGGAAAGAAACAAATAATTTTTGAGTGGGGCAGCTTAATGATCAATTCTAGGCCCTAGTATGGATATGCTATTCATGGTAATGTTAAATTCTTAAAGTAAAAGTGACATTCTCCTTAATGAGGGTAGATTCAATCTAATGATTAATCACCCTAACAAGAATTTTTATGATTCAAAATCCTAGACATAAAGATGTTAGTAATATAACACAAATTTCAAAAGAGAATGATTATACCTTTTGTATGAACAGAACCTTGTAACAAAACTTGGAATCTAAGACATACCTTTAATTGTTCTTTAACAAACCTTGTAGGACATCAATTCTCGAAGGGATTCTTTTGCAACATAACTTCTTCCATGCTTCAAGTCTATCCTTTGAAGTTTCCTCCATAACTTTTGTGTATTCTGCATGCTTTCCTATCGAGGAAAATATAAAGAAAAGGTTTTTAGTATACAATACAAGCATGTTAAGTTATGGTATGTTCTATGCTTATAGTAGTTTACTTATCTTTCTTATTGTTATCCACATATTAGCAATCACATGTACATAAAGTAAAGTGCAAATAAAACATTAAACGATCGACAGAAAACAAGCCAAGACAAGAGACACAAGATGTGGCGGCTAGCCAAGGACAAACCCCAATGTGGGGAAACCCTTTGATTAAATCTTCTTTTATCTTCAATAATTTAGCGGAGAGAAATAGTACATAAATTTGATTTACATTAGCAGCAGGAAACCCTAGATCAACGAAACTAGGGCAAACAATATCTTGCAAACCGATCGTCGGATCGGCTTGATTCCTCCACCAAAAAATGCGGCCTTCAGAGGAGATCCATATGGACCTACAACGAAGTTTTGAGGAGGGAGCCTTCTGGTCAACGCTGGTCAAACTTTGGTTCTGCAGTTGCAACCCTAAATTATGCACCTTCCTTCCACATGTGTGAGAGAAGAGCCTCTTTTCTGCGCAGTAGGAGAAGAGCCCCTTTTCTGCGCAGGAGAGAGAGAGAGAGAGATGTGATGAGTTGAGTGAGTCCAAATGAGGAAAAGACCTCCTATATTTATACACAACTATTGATGATTGAATAGATGCGACTGTTGGGCTTCTGAGCCTACATGAGTTGCTGGTTGGCTTGATAATTATTCCATAATCAAAATAAATTCATATCTCCATAAATACTTATCGGAATCGGATGATCTTTAGATCAATCCTACACCTCTTGACGAGAGGAGTCTTATAAAAATATTATCAGCGATGAATAAGATGACCCACATGGAGTTTTGGCCCTAGTTGCCAATTTTAACACTCCCTCTCAACTAGGGAGAGTTCCATCTGCAATCTCTCTGTCGGTTGCTACTATTCATCCATCAAATGCATTGCCTTGTATAGCTTGACCCCTGCTCTGCTCTGCTCTATCCTGCCCGCTCTGCTTTGTTTTGTTCTGCCCTATTCTGATCTGCTCTGCTCTGCTCTGCTTTTTTCGAATTATGAAGGGGAAGAAATGATCGAGGATGTATCATACTGACTCAAAGTCAGTCTCAGAGTGTGTACCACTGGTCTCAGACCAGTCTCAACTGACCCGAAGTTAGCGTCATAGTGGGTACAACTCCTACCACTGGTCCCAGAGCAATATCATCTTTCACTGACTCAAAGTCAGTCTCAGAGTGTGTACCACTGGTCCCAGACTAGTCTCACCTGACTTGAAGTCAGCGTCATAGTGGGTACAACTCCTACTGCTGGTCCCAGACCAGTATCATCCTCCACTGACTCAAAGTCAGTCTCAGAGTGTGTACCACTGGTCCCAGACCAGTCTCAACCGACCCAAAGTCAGCGTCATAGTGGGTACAACTCCTACCATTGGTCCCAGACCAGTATCATCCTCCACTGACTCAAAGTCAGTGTCAGAGTGTGTACCATTGGTCCTAGACCAGTCTCAACTGACCCGAAGTCAGCATCATAGTGGGTACAACTCCTACCATTGGTCCCAGACCAGTATCATTGATCCCAGATCAATGAAGGTCATCCTAGCATAAGGAGTACGATAGATACAACGAAGCGTCCATCGATACTACTATGGTCCCTATCCTCATTTCCCTGCTCATTGATCAGATGAGAGGTACTTCCCATGAGTCCCAGACTGCATGGGTAGGATGCGTTGACAAGAGAACTAATCAATCCTGTCCTCACAGGAGAACTAATCATCTTGCTACACAATTGTCATGGAGAACACATCATCCAGACCTCACAGGAGAACTAATCATCTTGCTACACAATCGTCATGGAGAACACATCATCCAGACCTCACAGGAGAACTAATCATCCTGCTACATAATCGTCATGGAGAACACATCATCCAGACCTCATAGGAGAACTAATCATCTTGCTACATAATCGTCATGGGGAACACATCATCCAGACCTCACAGGAGAACTAATCATCCTGCTACATAGTCGCCACGGGGTGTTACAGGGAAAGTTTTGATTCTTTTACCTTGTGGTCATATGTCGCTCCAAGAAGTACCCCGCACCCCCTTGGAGCTCCCAGAGCTCAATACATCATACAAGACCCTCATTAGAGGGTCTTTGAATGACACCAAGTCGTTCTCGGAAAGTCATGAATTTGACCTTCCCTAGGGGCTTTGTCAGGATGTCGGCGACCTGTTCATCTGTATCGATATGTTGGAGCCTTATAGCTACTGCACCATATCTCGAATATAGTGGTACTTGATATTGATATGCTTGGAGCAATCATGAAATACGGGATTATCTGATAAACGAATCCCACTCTGGTTATCACACACGATCACAGTGGTATATAATGTAAATCCAAACAGCTCACTGAAGAGATTTCGTAATCAGACTGCCTCACAGGTGGCCATGCTAGCAGCAATATACTCTGCCTCAGCGGTGCTCAAAGCCATCGACTTCTGCTTCCTGCTCATCCAGGATATCGAAGCAGATCCTAAGGAGAAACAACACCCGAAAGTGCTCTTACGGTCCTCCACATTGCCTGCCCACTCAGCATCAGTGTATCCAAGTAGTCGCACATCTCCGACAGTGTATCTTAGCCCATATGTGATTGTGCCACGAAGATATCTTAATAGATTCTTGGCACCATTCCAATGTATGTGGTGAGGTTCAACCATATGTTGACTCAACGTGTTGACTGCAAAGCATATGTCTAGACGGGAGTTCACTAAGAACATTAATGCTCCAACGAGTTGATGATACTCGGTGGCATTTCGTAAAATAGGTCCAGCAACACTATCGCTTAACATCTTAAAGTCAAGCTCCATCGAGGTAGTTACAGGCTTGCAGTCCACCATACCGAATCTTTCCAATATTTTCACCACATATTTGGGATATGAAAATTTCCCTTGGCTTCTGCCAGACTTCAAGTCCAAGGAAATAGTGCACCAGTCCTAGGTCCTTCATTTCAAATTTAGAAGCCAACTCCCTTTTACATTTGTGAATGAGAGGGTCTGCACCTGTTAGGAAGAGGTCGTCAACATACAACACCAGTATGAGAGGTTTGTCATCTTCAACCTTAAAGTAAAGGTTAGTATCGGCTTCACTCCTAGTGAATCCCAGCTTCATCAAGTAGCTATCGATCCTCTCATACCATGCTCGGGGTGCTTGCTTCAGCCCATAGAGGGCCTTCTTCAACCTGCATACATGAGATTTTTGATCATAAATCTCAAATCCTTCGAGTTGCTCCACGTAGACCTCTTCTTTGATCGAATTATGCAAGAACGCGGTCTTGACATCCATCTGATATAGGTTCCATCCTTGTGAAGCCGTAAGGGCTATGATTGAGCGGATGGTGGTATATCTGGCAGCAGGTGCAAATATCTCGTCATAGTCTATACCTTCCTTCTGGGAGAAGCCACGAGCGACAAGACGAGCCTTATATTTTTCCGTACTTCCATCTACTGCATGCTTTATCTTGTAAAGCCATTTAGAAGTGACAACTGTCTTGTCCTAGGGTTTGGGAACTACTTCCCAGACATCATTCTTCATAATAGACTCATATTTTTCGGTCATAGCATCCTTCCATACTTGATGCTTGACGACATCTAAGAATGATGAAGGCTCATTTTGTGTGATCGTGCTCATGATGGTGAGGTATCCCTGATATCTGTTGGGTTTCTTACTTTCATGGAAGGTTCCTCGGGGTGCAGTGTGTCCTTCAGCATCATCAAGTAGCCCCCTAAGCCAAGAGGGCCTCTGCCTAGAAGAGGAAGGCTCAGGTGGATCAATAGGATCCATTGGTTCTTCCACATCAGGCATTGTTTCATCATCCTTTTCTTTTGGTTCCCTGGTGTTGGCTTCTTGAGAGCTTCTTAAAGTTGGAAGATTGTCCACCTTGCTGAGGGTCATATCTTCGTCAAAGGTGACATCACGACTAATCACGACTTCCCTTTGACCAGCTACATAGATTCTATAGCCCTTAGTATTTTCACCATAGCCCACGAAGATTCCTTTCTTTCCAGATGCACCCAATTTATTCCTTTTCTCTTTCGACACATGAAAATATACAGGGCTTCCAAAAATTCTAAAATGAGATATGTCAGGTTTCTTACCGGTGAACATTTCTTCAGGAGTCTTGGAACCCAATTGTTGTAGCTCTGATCCAAAAGATATATGAGAATAGAAATAACCCAAGAATAACAAGATCAAAATAGATAGAAATTCTTCTTTATTATCAAAACCCTTATGGTAGGGCAACACCATACATTCACTCCTTAAGGAAGGAGAACACTCCACAAGTCATATGCCTGTTCATACAATAATCCTTCTCTTCATATCCTCCATGTGGAGTCTCTAGCCTTTATATAGGCCTCATACATACAATACCATGTATCATTACCATGGTTTCCTCATACCATCAACTAATACCATGGGCCATTACATTATTATTAACTACTTGTGGTCCCTTACATGACATGGGTTAACCACCTTATTTATTACTATGGCCCATACCATTATTACATTATTACCTTGGGTACCTCCCTTGGTACCCCATATTACTCCCCTAGGTATATAACATTCCACCCCCCTAAGCATGTTTCGTCCCCGAAACATGGGAAGAACATAAATAATAAGATCTACTCAAAATAGTAGTCCACTGATACCATGCGTGTGCATCTAGCCATCCAAGAGAAAGGTGAACCCTCGATCTAGCTGGTGCCTCGCTCGCTTGAGATGGAAGTTGACCGTGGCAGCTCTTCTGTGTTGATGTGTAGTAGGTGGATCTTTTCTCCTCGCTATCCTTCATGTGACTACTTGTTTTCCGTCTTGATTGTTGTCTTGCAGGGTGATGTGGGTGATGGTATGTTGAACTTTTAATCCACGATGGCTTTTTCTTGACTTCATTCTGCTGTTGTGCCTGTTGTGGTGACTTCTTTTTCAATATGACTTCAACCACTGAGCCCTCCTCTGATGTATCATCACTTGTAGCCTTTTCTTCTACAACCTCTGTTTGTGTTTGATTGTTGATCATCAAAGGCTCATCATCTGATGTGTCAGTCCGTTGAACATCTTCTGCTTCAGCCTCCTTGGACTCTACCTGCTTATTAATGGAAATATCCTGTAATGTAATTTTCTTCTTTTTATACCAGAGCTTCAGGAATTTCTTCTGCACATTAATGTTGGTAGTACCCACTAATTCCATCCAAGTGTATCCCAAAACAACATCCATGTTATTCATATTTGAAGCATAAAAATCACCATGAAACACATACTTATCCATAGAAAGCTTCAAATCCTTATAGATTTGAACATCCTTATCATCAACCTGTGTATGTTCAATTTGTTTTGCTGGGACTTGCAATTTTTTTGCCAAATTAACATTGATAAAATTATGCTTGCAACTCAGATTTATAGACACAATGATTTTCTCATTCTGAATCAATCCATGAACCTGCAATAAAGATATACCAGTAGGAAATAACCCCACATGTTTCTCCTTATCTTGTTTTCTAGCATGAGACCATCTGTCCAAAAGTAATTTTTCAAATTCTTCATCGGGCAGGTTGTAACACTTCTTTTGGTTAAGTAATCCCCACCATGTGGTGGCCTCATCTCTAAAGTTCTGCACTACCCACCATTTCCAACTTTTGTCCCATACGAACTTTTTTTGTTTTATGTATTCTTCAATAGTAAGACCATTATCTTTCCCTGTAAAATATAGCTTATCCATGAGATAAATTCACTTACTTGGCGAAAATTTGTAATTGTCACAGTTTCGTCAATATTGCTCAGAATCTCTATTATAACCTGTTTTTGGAAATGGAACCATCATTCTGCATCTGCCCATGTGGTAGAAATCTTGATCCAGGCACTTGGAATTTCAGATCTGTGCTGCTACTCTCCCGCCGTCACCAAAATTTCTGCAAAAAAGAGCTGATTTTAAATCAGCGATATCTCCCTCATCCGGACTCCGATTCGACTGATTTTTTTTTTGAAACCGGCTATTTTTTCGCAAAGAATACAGATCTATAATTAGATTTTGCAGATCTTTTACCAAAACGTACAGATCTGACCTGCAAAGTCGCCGCCCCCGAAACCCTGCAAAAATAAAAAAAAAATTTCTCCACTGTTTGCCCAAGAAAGCGCTCTGATACCAATTGTTGTAGATCTGATTCAAAAGATATATGAGAATAGAAATAATCCAAGAATAACAAGATCAAAATAGATAGAAATTTTTCTTTATTATCAAAACCCTTATGGTAGGGCAACACCATACATTCACTCCTTAAGGAAGGAGAACACTCCACAAGCCATATGCCTGTTCATACAATAATCCTTCTCTTCATATCCTCCATGTGGAGTCTCTAGCCTCTATATAGGCCTCATACATACGATACCATGGGTCATTACCATGGTTCCCTCATACCATCAACTGATACCATGGGCCCATTACATTATTATTAACTACTTGTGGTCCCTTACATGACATGGGTTAACCACCTTATTTATTACTATGGCCCATCCCATTATTACATTATTACCTTGGGTACCTCCCTTGGTACCCCATATTATCCCCCCTAGGTATATATATTATATATTGTTGTAGATCTAACCCGGAAATACTATAGATCTGATATAAAAATATAAGACAATGCAAATAAACCCAGAAATGATATGAAATGATACTTTATTGATCAAACCCTTAAGGTAGGACAACACCATACATTCACTCCTTAAGGAAGGAGAACACTCTACAAGCCATATGCCTGTTCATACAATAATCCTTCTCTTCATATCCTCCATGTGGAGTCTCTAGCTTTTATATAGGCCTCATACATACAATACCATGTATCATTACCATGGTTTCCTCATACCATCAACTAATACCATGGGCCATTACATTATTATTAACTACTTGTGGTCCCTTACATGACATGGGTTAACCACCTTATTTATTACTATGGCCCATACCATTATTACATTATTACCTTGGGTACCTCCCTTGGTACCCCATATTACCCCCCCTAGGTATATAACACCAATGCTTGATGAGGGCATCGGATTTGTACATATACGGCGGTGTTTGTAGCTTCGGCCCATAGAAACTTCGAAAGTCTTTGATCATGGAGCATGGCATGGATAACTTCCACAATCGTACGGTTCTTCCTTTCCGCCACACCATTCTGTTCAGGAGTATATGGTGTAGTAGTCTCCCTCTTAATGCCAACCTCTTTACAAAAGTCATGAAACTCGTTAGATTCATATTCAGTCCCATTATCGGTCCTTAAGATCTTGATCTTCTTTTTGGTTTGATTCTCGATCAAGGCTTGAGATGTGTCACAAGACATTACACCTAGTGGACTTCCTTCGACCTGATATAATGAATCAACTCGAAACCCAAGAGTGAAGGCATCTTTAACATTGTTTTTCCATACACATACCTTGCCATCGCTGAATATCACCTTGTAGCCTTTGTCTTCCATTGCCGAGATGGACACCAGGTTCTTTTGAGGTCAGGTACATATAATACATCTTGTAAGTGGATTGTATTACTTTGATTCAATTTGAGAGAGACATTGCCTACACCTTTCACGGGATATTTCATATTATCTCCAAACAGGTTAGTTTCTTTCTCTATCAGATTATGGAGGACTTCTTTGTAACCAGTGAAGTGCCTTGAGGCACCACTATCAATGAGCCAAATTCCCATTGAGTCTGAAGGAGCAGAGGTAGATAGAGCAACTGGTAGATAATATTCATCCTGCTTATTTTCAACAATGTTGGATTCATACCTGGAATTTCTAGCCTTCTTGAATGGTTGTCCTCTTCCTTGATTTCCAGCACTCCTTTTACCTTTGCTATTGAATTTGCCATTACTTTGATTGCCATGAGAGGGATTTTGATCATCGTCCCGGTGTGAGTCCTTTCTATTAGGGCACTCCCTTGCATAGTGACGTGCTTTATCGCAAATGTAACATCGTCTTTTTCTTCCACCCTTAGGTCCAACCTTTCTTCTTGAGAGAAGAAAAGGCAGCAGGAGGACCTTTAGGCATGGGCATTTCTTGCTCTTCTACCTTTGTTTCTTCTTGAATGCATCTAGCCATTAATTCCTCGAAACCAGGAATTACATTATTGTTCAGAAGAGTAGTCCTGAACACGTACCATTTGGATGGTAATCCTCCAAGAGTTGTGAGTGCCATTTCCCTATCAGTAATAGTCTCCCCAATAGATAGGAGATCATTCTTCATCTCAGTGATTCTTAAGAAGTATGCTTGCATACTCTCATCTTTGCCCTTCTTAATTTTCTTCAGCTTATTTCTAAGAAACAAAACTTGATTTGCATCATTAACTTTAAATAAACTCACCAGTCTATCGTAGATTTCCTTGGAGGTGTTCAGGTCGGAGATGTAGGCCACCAAGCGCTTGTCGATAGAATCTCGGATGATCTTCTTTGTTTTGACTTCACCGGTTTTCCATTTGTTCCTGGCAGCAGCGGGTGCATTTGATGGAGGCTCAACAATATTGCCTCTCACATGGTCCAACACTCCTTGATCTTCTAAGGTTAGATCGATAGACATCTTCCATCTGTGATAGTCAACTTTCTCACGAAGCTTGTCTTCGGCAGGGAAGAGTGTTGAGGACCCCATAGTTCTTTTAGGATAGCCTTGCCAATCTTCTCTTTGGTGATTGCTCTTGCTCTTGCTCGGGCTTTGTCTTCACCTCAGCTTTGATACCATGTTAAGTTATGGTATGTTCTATGCTTATAGCAGTTTACTTATCTTTCTTATTATTATCCATAGATTAGCAATCACATGTACATAAAGTAAAGTGCAGATAGAACATTAAACGATCAGCAGAAAACAAGCCAAGACAAGAGACACAGGATGTGGCGGCTAGCCAGGGACAAACCCAGTGTGGGGAAACCCTTTGATCAAATCTTCCTTTATTTTCAATAATTCAGCAGAGAGAAATAGTACATAAATCTGATTTACATCAGCAGCAACAAACCGTAGATCAGCCAAACTAGCGCAAACAATATCTTGCAAACCAACTGTTGGATCGACTTGATTCCTCCACCAAAAAATGCGGCCTTCGGAGGAGATCCAGATGGACCTACAACGCAGTTCTGAGGAGGGAGTCTTCTGCTCAACGCTAGTCAGACTTTGGTTCTGCAGTTGCAGCCCTAAATTTTGCACCTTCCTTCCACATGTGTGAGAGAGGAGTCTCTTTCTGCGCAGTAGGAGAAGAGCCTCTTTTTTGCGTAGGGGAGAGAGAGAGATGTGATGAGTTGAATGAGTCCAAATGAGGAAAAGACCTCCTGTATTTATACACAACTGTTGATGATTGAATAGATGCGACTGTTGGGCTTCTGAGCCTACATGAGTTGCTGGTCGGCTTGATAATTATTCTATAATCAAAATAAATTCATATCTCCATAAATACTTATCGGAATCGGATGATCTTTAGATCAATCCTACACCTCTCGATGAGAGGAGTCTAATAAAAATATTATCAGCCATGAATAAGATGACCCACATGGAGTTTGGCCCTGGTTGCCAATTTTAACAAAGAAAATCTCGATCTGAGGAGGAAACCAATCATGAAAGATAAAACAAAGAACAATATACTTATCTTTTGGTAAAATAGTGAAGGCTCCCTCTTAATCCAATCTTTTTGAGGGATACCTACAACTATTGAATATATGAACAATGAAAATCAAAACATAAAGGAAAACATTGCAGAACTTAAAGTAGAAGGATATGCAAGGGATAATATCCCTAAGAGTCTCTAGAACATAGATCTTTGACTTCAGATTCTTCATTCTTGTTCTTCTTTGGTGGAGCTTCAACAACAATGTTTGCATGTTCTCGATCTCTCTTCTTATTCCTTGGATCTTCAGGACAATGACTTTTGTAATAACCCATCTTATGACAATTGTAGAATTCAATCTTGGATAGGTCAACTTTCTTCCTTGGTTCTTTGAACTTCTTGAATGTTCCCTTCTTTTTTTGTGATGAGTAGAATAGGGATTAGAGGTGTTGTCTTCTTCATCCTCCTTTTTGTTGTTTACTAATGATATTCAGGGTTCTTCTTGACTGCATGCATTCCACATTTGTTCAAAGGTTGGTGTATTCCTCCAACTGCTAATTCCTGATTCACAAGAACTCCAAGATTTTGGTAGACCTAGAAGAGCAACAATCACAAGTTCTTTTTCTAGTACAACTTCATCTATTGCTTGGAGTTCATCTCTTATTCTAGATATCCTTACAAAATATGATGATGTAGTATCATCTTTTGTCATCTTTATTGGCCTTAGTTCATTCTTGAGGCTAGCTATCTGACCAATGTTCTTTGATGGTGAATAACTTGGAGAGAGCTTCATACATTTCTTGAGCACAGTCTATGTTGGATATGTATGGGATTAGGTTGTCCTTTACTCCATCTACTATCAGATTCATGGCCAAGATTTCAGTTTCTCTGAATTTTTCCTTTCTTACATCATCTGTAGGTTTCTTGACTTTTCCTTGAACACGATCCAGGAATTTATGCTTAGCGAGGATAAGATCTATCCTCTTTTTCCATGCCTTGTAATTGGAGGCTCCTTCTAGCTTATTTTCTCCCTTCATTGTAGTTGACATAGTCTCTATAGATAGTAGGCTTCTCTTCTTATATAATCCTTTTCCTTAATGGCTTTCCTTTGATCCCCTTTTCCTTAGTAGATCTTCAAGTTGCCTTTTTATGTTTTTCTTCCTTTCTCACCTTAGCTTTGATCCCATGTTAGAAAACCATAAAGGTAGAAAGATATTCTTATGTTCATAATTACTTGTGATATTCTTGTAGTTTTATTATCTTCTCTTTATGTTCTTCTTTTATCTTAGTTTCATCAAGCAATCATCAAAACAAAACATGAAGATCAATGACACCAGATGTAGGCACTTAGCCAGGGCTAAAACCCCTCTCTAGGGGAAAACCCAATCAAACTCTTCCACTAATCAAATTGAAATAGACCAAGACCTTAGACCCAAAAGACCTTCCTCCTCCACCAAGTTAGCCTTCCAAAATGATTCAACAAACTCCAGTAGTCTCTTCTTGTCCAGCAACTTCAGCCTAGCAACAATCTAGAATTTCGACCTCGAACAACTCCAAAATTTCGGCCCATCTACTCCGGAACTTCGACCCAGCAATAGTACTACAATTTCGGCCCTTCCAGCAACCCAACAACTTCGCATATGTGAGACAAAGAGAGAAATTTCAACTTCTTATGCTTGACAAAGACCTCCTTCTCCTTTGCTGGGGTTTTCTTCTTCTTCCTTGAATCTCGCACCATTTTTTGCGTCCAACAACTGCAGATCGAACGTGTTGGTGATGTGCTCCAAATGAGGTCAAGTTGGTACCCTTATATAGTAGATTTTGCCCCTCAATTAGGCCGACTTGGTGGAGGATGCCTAAATGACTTATTTTATACAACATAATTCTTTTTCTTGACTCAAGAAGCCCAAGAAATGTCTATTACATAATGACATGGACAAGGACAATTGACATATACCCTAGAAGCCTACAATGGAGACTTTGACCTAACAACCATTGATCCAAGCATGAAACCCATGCTTTAATAAGTGAATTTCTTTTATAATAAAATTTCTTTTTCTTTCTTTTGACAAATACATTACATCATGACTGAAATACAACTACACCGACACTAATTACATTTTTCAACAGGCTTCCTATAGAGCGATTACTAGGTCAAGTGGCAACAATGGAGTAATAGCCCACCATCACCATCTAAAGCTCCCTGCTCTTTATGGACTTTCACCAATGGGAGGAGCCTTGGTAATAGGGAAATCACTAGGAGAAATATATAAATGGTGTGTAGTTAGTGATTCCAAGAGCCTATTCAAAGGAGAAACTCTAATGATGGGGATTGCTTACTTTAGAAGCAAAATGAATGACTCTCTAAGAAGGGCTAGAAAGAGACCTAGACCTAGGGTAGAGGAGCATTTCTTGATGTGAAGTGCCGTAGACCAAAGAATCCTAGAAGAGTAGCATTTCCAAGCAATCCTTGTGAAATTGGAGTGACAAGGTTGCGGGACCACAAAGAAGCCCTAGTGGACCCAAACAAGATCAAGGGTTTGGGATGAAACTTCAAACAAAGGAGTCTTGACCAAGTAAGGAAGAAGAAAGGGATCAAGGAGATGAAATTTGACTTTAATTTTCAATGCAATGATCCTTGAAGAAGCCACTAACAAAGTGAGACCTAGGGAGAATGGTTCTTGGACTAGGGCTTGGCAAAACTTGAGATTCAACCATTGGAATGGCTTCAAATTTGGAGGACCTCTCAAGGACACATGAGCGCAGTTCTAAACCAAATTTCATCAATTTTGGATGGCTACAATGGATTTCGTGTGATGCCCTAGGAAGCCTACTAGGGTTAGGGCTTATAAAAGAGAAAAGTAGGTGAGAAAAACCTTCGTTTGGTGATCAACCAGTGTCTAGCCTCTTGGGAGAATGGAGTCAATGAGATTTGATGTTTAAAGATTCTTATACCCAATCAAGGAGTTCCCCAACAACTCTTTAAGGGCAACAATTAGGTTACTAGGAAAATTTATACTTCTTTGATGTTGCAATTAATGACTTATCAAGACAATTATGAACAATCATATACCCCTAGGACATTCATTCACTATACTTTGCATGAAACATATGAAAAACCCTCACAAAGACAAGATTAACAAATTCGCATTTCATTAAGGCAACTACACTAGCTTCATGAGCGAAAATTCTTCATACATTATACAAGTGACAAAATGTGAAGTAGACCATGAAAAAGACACAAGTATAGCGAAATCTTCCAATCATCAATAGAGACAAAAATTGAAGCTCCAATATTAAAGACAAGCCTTTCCAAATATCTAAATGCATCAAGATTCCAATTCGTCCATCAATAGGTCTAGCAAAATTCTCAAGAAGAGATAATGATCCAAATCCAAGTGATCATCAAATGAAATGATCATCACATCAATATATATCCTCCTTAAGGGGTTCAATTTGCCTAATTAGGCCTAATAATACCCCAACTAATAAAATAATGTGCAAAAATAACATAACTTGGTGACAAGCCCACCAAGATAGCTCCATAATACAAAAATAAGCCTCTAAAGAGGGCAAAATTATAGATATAATAGATTGAAGGGCCATTGAAGAGGCCTAGTGGAGTCCAATGTGTGCCAAAATGAGTGAATGGGCTCCAAACATAGTGATAAAGAGGGTGGCCCCTTAATATCCTAGCAAATGACTTGTGGTGCCCCCAAGTGGCTGTGGGGGCATCATCATGGGTCTCCAAATGGATCAAACAAGCCTGTATCCCATCTGTAAGGGCTGAAAGAATGATGCAAGCCCTTCCATTGTCTCCCATGGTGGGACACACCCTCACCTGGGCCCTGGCTCAGCTGCCAAGTGTGTGGTGCAAGAGTGTAGCCGACTGGGCAAGATGGTCCAGGTGCATCATCATCGTCAGATAAATGGAACACGAGCAAGCAATGAGCGGAACTAAAGGATCCCATGAAGTGACAATCTGGTCCCTGCTATGGTGGAGGCCCATGGCTGTGAATGCTCACCCTACAAATGCCAATATGACCCTTTGGAGGGCTTGGTTCCCATATAGGGAGACCAAATCCAAGATAAAGATCCATTTGCAATCCTGTATATCTAATGCGTCCCCTCACCTTCCAGTATAACCAAACATTAGTGCAATTGAGTAAATGAGCTTACAAATTATGGATCCAAGTGGACACTTCAAGTGGCATGCCCTTCCATAGTGGGCTTTAGAACGTACAAGTGTCTGCAAGTTCAAGAAGGAGGTTAACTAAGGACCCTATTAGGTGGTTTTAGCTTCTAAGGGAGTGACATGTCCATGGTACATCCGTAAAATGGCAGGTGGCATGTGAAATAATGATGGAATGGATTAGGGCGCTAGGGGAAAGCTCCAAGCCACATGCTACAGTACAAGGGTAGCTATAATAAGGGAAGCCCCCACTTGGGTGTGTGAATGTAGGAGGGAGCAATAGTGGTACATGAGTTACCCCGACCTTTGTTTTTCCAACTTCCTTCATATGCCTTTTGCCTTTTATTGATTTTTCTTTTATAACTACTCAGAGCTCTAGAGGATGAGAGCATGATTTGTGAAATATAACAATGAATACCCCCTTAAAGTGGGGCAGTTCGTCCCCTACCAGGGGATGGGACAATCATGGATTCCTTAATGATGAAAGGAGCCAATATGAGGGGTCCTAGGAACTAGGGTGATGGCCATAATGATAGGGCTAGAGCTCATATTGGCTTTTGCCCATGTGCTAAATTTGGATATCTCGACCATCTTTTGCATTTTATGGTACATATCCTATTGAGAGTGACCAAATTATGTTTTTTCTTTTCTTTCTAGTTGCATCAACCTCCGGGGCATTGTTCCAAGCCTGACCCAAGGTGTGGACAAGGGGAAGGGGAGGCTAACTCCTTGTGGACCTAATGGACAAATGTGGACCTAGATGGGAAACATGGTGAATAGGGTTATAATGAGCGAAGGGGAGTGATGTATATGGTGTGGGGGAGCGGGACAATGCAACCAAAATCGGGGTTTCCCATGTAGTGCCACCCTTAAAGCTAGTAGCTAATAAAGGATATCGCACGGGACTAGGATATAAGGTTAACCATCAAATTGGACAAAGGAGACAAAAGTACAAACCAATCCCACTCTTTTCGCTGAACCCCCCCACACATGAAAAGCCATACCTTCAGGGTTGGAAGGCCCACGTTCAAACATACGGTCATAACAGATGGGCGAGGGAGTATATGACTAGCTCAGGTGGCGGAGATAGTGGTGGCACATCGAGCTATCTGGTGGCTGCAAGGGACTGCTGGTTGCCGGCTAAGGACAATCTAGGAGAATTTTTTTTTCTATGGGTACTACCCATAGGTGGTGGGTAACAAGGACGACTTGTACTTTTGTGCACATGTGGGTTTTACATAAAAAATAATATTTTTCCTTGACCAAATTAAACTCTTCGAAGGGCTAGTAGGGGCTTCTCCTGATGAGGAAGGCTTCCCAATGGAGGGAATTCCTCCCTGAGCTGCCAAATTTCAACACTAAGAAGTCGAATTAGGCCTCTTCAAGGTTGAATTGACAAGCTAGGGCTGACTTGGTCTTGTGGGACAAAATGACTCTTTTGACTAAAAAATAATGTTTTTCTTTCATTACAAATAGTCCAAATGGGAGTTTGACACATGATAAATTTTTTTCTTGACCCAATAGACTTGGAAGACTGAAGAACATGCTTTGACTAGAAAAATAATAATAATAATACATTTTTTATTCATCTTTTTGCTTTTTACAAGAAATACATATTGATACAAGTACAAAGATAATTATGAAGACCAAACATAGTTACATTTTTCAACACTTATCTCCATAAAAGTTTGAATCAGAATATCCAATCAAGTCGAAGTCATCCACTTGTGAATATTTGAGTCCAAAGCCTTGAGTTCCTTTCAAGTAATTTACAACTCGTTTTGCAACATACCAATGTCCTTCACAAGGTGTTTGCATAAACCTGGAAAGGATTCCAACAACAAATGAAATGTCTAGTCTAGTAATGGTGAGGTAGATAATAGTTCCCGCAAGCTGTCTATACTTAGTTGCATCCTCAATTTCATTTTCTTCTTTAGATGTGAGCTTCAAATTTGTTTTATTGGAGTGGACAAAGGACTACATTCAGCCATGCCAAACTTGTTCAACAATTCTCCAATGTAATTTTGAGATAAGAATATATAACTTGGATGTTGGGTCATGTCAATGCCCAAGTAGTAGTGAAGGTGTCCCAAATCTATCATCTCAAATCCTTTCTTCATCTCTTTTTTTTATGGATGCAATATAGTTTTCATTGTTCCCTGTTATCAACAGATCATCTACATATACCACAAGATAAACAATTGTTTTGCCAACTTTCTTGACAAATAGAGTTGTATCATCTAGATTAAAGTGTTTGAAATTTAATTTCAGAAGATGCTCAATCAATTTTTCATACCAGGCTCGTGGTGCTTGTTTTAGACCATATAAGGATTTGATGAGTTTACATACTTTCTATTCTTGTCCCTTCACAACAAAGCCTTTTGGTTGAGACATGAAGACATTTTCTTTCAAGTCTCCATTCAAGAAAGTAGTCTTCACATCCATCTGATGAACTTTCCATCCATTCTGAGTTGCCAAGGCAAAGAGAGTCTGGATGGTGGCCCATTTTGTTGTGGGGTCAAAGTTCTCCTCATGATCAACACCTTATTTATGTGCAAATCCTTTTTCCATGAGCCTTGCTTTGTGCTTGTCAAGCGAGCCATTTGATTTATACTTGTTCTTGTAGACCCACTTGCAGACAATAGGTTTGGTTCCAAATCGAGGGTCCACCAACTTCCATGGTCTATTCTTTATGAGAGCATCATACTCCTTTTGCATTGCTTCTTTCTATTCATCATGAGAAGCGACTTCTTTGAAAGAAGTTAGTTGAACCTTAGTAAACAAATTCAATTCACAATCATATGAAACATCGATACCATCAACAAAACAAAATCATCTACATCACCTCCATTTTGTCTGGTGGAACTTCTAGTTCATGTCTTTTCAACTTTATTAGGGTGAACACTTTCAAGTGTTTTGGTGAGCCATTTTGGGGGACCTTTTTGAGATGGTCCAAGTTACTCTATTGATTGAGATGGGGATGCATTAAGGTTTAGTTTTCCAATCCTCTCAATCACATCACTTAAAGGGTCTTCCTGATTTGAGGGAGTGGGCGAAAGTTCATGAGGGGGAGACAACGCTTCAGAAGGAAATTCCATAGATTGATCCAAGATAGGGATTCCCCCTTCAAGATGTGGAATCTCATTATCAAATTTATGATAAGTTTTTGCATGTCTTAATTTATCCAAACGATCAAATTGCCGTTCAACAGTATTGTCAGTCTTGGAAGATTCAAGAAAAATCACATCTCTAGACAATATAAAATTCTTATTTACTTCATTGTAGAGACGATATGCTTTGGTGGTATCTGAATACCCCAAGAAGATGCACTTTCAACTCCTTGCATTAAGCTTGCTTCTTTGTTCCTTAGGAATCAAGGCATAGCAGGTGGAACCAAAAATCCTAAGATGCCTTACTAAAGGAATGTGGCCATACCACATTTCATAAGGAATCTTGTTTTTGAGAACATGAGATGGACATTTGTTTTTGATATATACTGCACAAAGAGCTACATGAGCCCAAAACATCAACTTTACATTTTTGAAGAACGTCATTGAGCGAACCATATTTTAGATAGTCTTGTTCATTCTTTTAGCTACACCATTTTGTTAAGGATTGTAAGGAACAATAATCTGATGTTACATCCCACTTTGGCGAAGATAGTTTTCAAATTCATTCTGATATTACATCCCACGTTGGCGAAGATAGTTTTCAAATTCATTAGAAGTATATTATTTTCCATTATCAATATGAAGAGAGCCAATATGTGATTGTGCATCATTTTCAATCCATGCATGAAAATTTCTGAAAGTTTCAAAAGCTTTTGATTTACTTTTCAACAAGTATACCCAACACATCCTGGTGTAATCATCAATAAAAGTCATCATATATTTATTCCATTTGCAGAAGGAATAGGAATAAGGCCACACAAATTAGAATGAATCAATGCAAGCTTTCTACGTGCTATGGAAACAGAATCATGAAATGGTTATTTGCTATGTTTTCCTAGGATACAAGCATCACATTGCTTCAGTTTCCTTGGAATAGTTGGCAAACTAGAAACACCATTTCTTTTCAACAAACAAAGATTGTCATAATTAAGATGTCCAAATCTTGCATGCCATAGAAGACTGGATGGCAATGTACCTTCATTGTATTGAGAACTACATGCAAAGTTTTGTGCACGAGCAGATGTTCCTTGCAAGTTTAGCAATATTTCCCCCTCTATTCCAGTCATGACAACTGTGTTTTTTGACGCTTTTCTTATCTCAACTTTGGCATCAAATATATGAATGGAGTGTCGTTGCTGGCGAATGTGAACAAGGGATAAGTTTCTCCACAGTTTTGGAAGGTGGAGTACATCATGTAGAAGAAAGTCAGGAGTATAGACAGTTTAAGCTTGATGGTGCCAAGTCCAGATGGCTTGAGACTTGACTTGTTTTGCAAAGTGAATTGCTCCATCTACATTATCACTGAGGTATTCAAAGAAGTCTTTCTGAAAGGGCATATGGCAGGTTGCACCTGTATCAAGCAGCCATGCATCTTTCCAAGAAGCAAATGCAGTATGAAGCAAATCTGTAATTAGTCAAATATTGCAATGGGAAACAATGTAATGAGCAGATTCATGTACTTCACCTTTTGCTGGATTTGGTGTTTTACCTTTGTCTTCTTTGCATCCTGGCTTGATTCTTTCTCACGGGATTCTGCATGTTTATGCATCATGTCCATTTCTATCATAGCAAATGTAGTGGAGATCGGACCTTTCTCTTTGATGGCTGTCTGTTTGATTCCTTCTTCCACATCCTCTTCTACTGCCTCTTCCTTTAGGAGAATCTCGTGATTGATTTTTCTTTTTGTTGTTGAAGACACACTGCTTCTTCAGGGGACTGAGGAGTTGTCTTCCTCTTCCCAAAATCCTTCTCTCGTCCTGCAAACTTCTCCACAAGAGTGTCAAAAGTAACATCCTTGAGTTGGGCACTAGCTTGTAAGGATTCAAGATAGTGACATTATGTAGGATAAAGGGTCTTCATAAAGGCTGTGAGAGTAATGTCCATTTTAACTCCAGTAGCTTCTACATCATTCATGATGGCTCTAATCTCTAAGGCTAGGGTGAAGGGGTCATCGTCCTTCAACTCCAGGGTGAAGAGCTTAATCATCAATTGAACTACTTCCAATTTTGAGTGTGAGTCATATAAATCTTTTAACTTCTTCAATGCATCATAAGCATTTGTAATTGGAATAATATGACGACTCACCTCTTCACTTACAGAAGCAGCAATTAAGGCATAGGCCTTGTTGTCCTTGTTCTCCCAAATGGCTAGTTCCTTATCTGATGTGGGCTTGACAGGTGCATTGTCACCTTCTCCTTCACAGATGCCTTTCCATAAGTCATTAAAGATAAGGGTGTGCCTAATCTTTCTGGACCATTCTTGGTAGTTCTCTTTTCTAGTCAGCACAACACCAACGATAGAGATGAGAAAATGCACCTTCGAACAAAGGTCAGGCCAGTGCAATAATAATCTCTATTGAAAAAAAGTTATAAATATTTCTTTGTAAAAAAAAAAACTGTTGCAATGTGTCTTTGTTTGTTACACCAAGCACCACTCTATGTATCAATCTCGTTTTAAAAAAAGAAACACCTCAAATATCAAACTTTAAAATTTAAATCATATGTATACTATTCAGAACCTTATATGTATCAATAGAAATTTTGAAGCGTGATGATACCTGAATGCAATCTGTAGGTGCAACAAATCAATGACCACCGATTTCTGCTAGGTCTCACCATAGTTTGGTTCACTGTGATCCGAACCCTCAACAAATCTGTGATGCCTTCACTTCACCTTTGCCTTATAGAGATAATTCAAGTGCTGGCATGGTGAAGCATTCTCGTCAAAACCATCATAGCCAAAAATCCTGTCAAGCGACGCTGTTGCAGAGACTGCATTACACAAAGGGGATCTGTCATAGGATCCGCTAAAGGCATTCCTTATCTGAAAACTATTTTTTTTAACAAAATTGGGGGTAGCATGAGACAGTCTGTGATGCTCTGAGAGTGAGGCACAATTTACTAGGGATATGCACGAACAGACTCTCCTCCTGCAATTACATTTGTCTTTGCAAGCATGCGTGCAAAGTTGTTCTATGAAAACCATATAGAATCAATCTCTTCCTCTAAGTGAAAACAAGAGATATGCCCCGAAAGAGGAAGAAGGTTTAAAACAAAAGGCCCCAAGGTATGCCCAAATGGATCCACGTTCTCACGACAGTGTTTGGAAGCGCTCTTTTAATTTCAGGAAGATGTGTGCGAGGTGCACGCTCAATGTCTCCCCACAAGTGATACTAGGAAGGAGAATGAGCATGTTTCCAAATCATATATAAGAAAAAACCATAACATGCACATGTTAACTGAGAGGAAAAGAAAATGGGACGAGGACAATAGCACATATGGGCACGAGGGTTTTCAATAACCAGAGCCTGTTGTTAGGAATCAAGACTATTTGCAGCAGAGGAATGGAAGGCCTGCAAGATAGGTCTAGTTACTAACAACCAAGATAACTGCGAGCAGAAGGGAGACCAAACATCCAGCATGGACAAGCGTCGAGCATGGTAGGGTAACACATGTAGGAAGATAGGTCTGGGCATGGGTAACACACACTGGAAGAGGAGACAGGTCAGGGAATCTGCAAAGAAGTGGCAGAGTGACAGAGAGTGGGCAAAAAGGCCTAAACTTGGAACCTGTGGTTTTGATACCATGTGAGGCCAAGCAATAACTCTTGAATGTTGATTTACATTAATGTAAACATTATTATATAACATTAGGAGGTGTGACCTTTGGGATTCATATACCAAGGTCACTTCCTATTCTAACTCTTCAATTTTCCTTAATTTACATATTTACAATTTTCTTGCCCAATTCCTGATGATTAGGTGTCTAACAATATGTAAATAGACAGCTGTTATGAATAAGATCATAATGCCAATCTTTTGTTCTTGTAAGTATTGGCATTTTCTATTCTGCTCTCCGAGTCATGCTTGCAACATATTCTCTGCTAATTCTGTTTCATTATCATAAATTCAAAACTCAAACCTTTTGAAGTTAAATTTAAATACAGTATGATTGGGGAATTTGTGCAAGGCTTCAAACCATGTTATATGAACAAGCTAGTAAAAGGAAATGAACGAATGGAAGACACCTTATTGAAATAGTAACATTTGATCACACCTTCTGTTGGACAAAAATGAAGAGAGCAACTGAAGTGTCTTAGTTTTGTTGTTTCCTGTCTATGCTGTTGTCTCTGTTCATATATGTGCTAGTGTCTTAATAAGTTTATATTTGCATCTAACGGTATGGTGCTTTGATGTAGCTATCTTTCCCACAGACAACTTTTGAATGGCAAATCTTTGTCAAGCTTTGTCATCTATGGATGTGGCAGTGAAATATGGAGGACATGTGACTTGTTTTGGGCACTTGGATGTAAAATCTGCTTCCCAACTACCAACTTTTTCACCTGTGGACACATTCACATCCTACTTCACATTCAACAGAAATTTTGTGGTGAGAAATCCAAATTTAAGGTTCAGTGCATCATGGTACAGGACGTCTCAAACTTCACAACTGGCTGTGGCAGGTCCATTGAAATCAGAGCTATGGGGGGATCTTTTGAACATAAGAAATTCTCCTGTGAAGGTTGGAGTTGGAAAGGTTAAACAGGGAAAAGTCAGATGGAGCTCCATTAGTAGTTCATATGGTGGAAGGTTTTCAGGTGAGCCTGGGCCTGGAGGAGATCCAAATACTCAGGATATTCTTGTTGAGATGGTTAATATGGAAATCTCCAAAGTTCAGATGACAGAGATTGTAGATGAAAGTTCTCAAAGTATGCAAAATATTGGGTTGCAAACACAGCTGGAATATGCTCAACTAGCTGATCTAACTGTGAAAAGATTGGATGTATCTGGGAGCCAGGTAAAATATTTGAAGAGAAGAATCATAGCTATTAATTTTATGTATCTGGTATAGTAGAAATTTCTTTATTCAGAAAACAATTGGAAGTTTTTATTAAGTCAGCTCTATAATAATACTCGATGGCACACATGTGAAAGGATATCAATTGTGAGGGGGAGAAGCAGATCTTATGAGTGGTGGTTAGCTTGAAAACAAATGTGAAATGTGTATGTTAAGCTCAATTTGACACTGTCAGTAAATAGTAAACCTTGATTTAAGCATCTCTTTACAACTTAGATGCAAAGTAATGACCCTCAGAGATCATTATTCTCTCAGAGATCATTATTCTTTTGTTCATATACAATAAAATCCAGGAACGTTGTCCCAAATCAGTTCAACTAAGACCATATTTTGTATCTTAGCTAGACATTTAGCTTTTAACTGGATACTAAGATCTTGATCTCTCTTTTTCTGCTTTTAGCATTGTTCATGGAGTTGCTTTGACACTGCCACTTCATACTTGCATTGGATGTTTTTTTTGGCCCCATTGACCTACTATTGTGGTCATTTGTTGGACACTAATAAAATTATCTTATCTACTTAATGAAAAGTAAACTTCATGAACTTTAAAGTTTTGCATGCTAGATGACATCTTTTCATTGGGGACTTAGGCATTCATTCTTTTACTCTTTAAATCTTCGCCAAAGGTGTAAAAGAACCAATTCACTAGTTAAGGACCTAATGGTAACTTAGATGAGTCGCCCACTGTCACCCCAGTGACCCAATCCCACACTCTAGGTTGGTTGATTGCCAACTCAAGAGAGGAATCCCTATACACTAAATCTTTGAGATATAAGGATGACTCAAATGGGCCGCTGGTTGGCTGGCTGACAAATGAGAAGAATTTTTTTCTCCTATGGGTCACCCACTCTTGGTGGGTAAACAGCATGACTTCTTTCGTAAGTCTTACAATCTGTTACCCAAGGCCCTTTAAAATGGGCACACAACCCAAGAATTCTCCTCCAATGTGGGAAAGCAGTTTCCAAAGAGCATAATCATCCTCCAAAGTCAACAAATAGCGGTTCTCTTCTACCTTCTAAGGCACTTCCTTAGGCTGTCTGTGTCAACTCCTTAAGCAATCAAAATCCATGTCTCCTTAATATGTGGACATGAGGGCTTCCAAGTGTGCATGCTTAGCCTTCCAAGGTTCTTCAAAGGAGTGCCTTCTTCCTTGTATTTTGTGAACTCGACCCTCAAGTCTTCCCCATGCAAACGGCCTGGGCCCTCAATGTTTCGAACCATGGGTCAGCTCTTCCAACAAAAGTGCAATCAAGACCATGTATTGAATAACAATCGTTGAATAAGGATGGCCTTCAAAACACCATTCGCCAAGCAGCCACACACATCAATCCTACAAATAAGAACCAGACGTCTTCTTTTAAAGATTGCACACATAGGTTTCAATCTACAATTAGGTCGGCTTCAGATCTATTGTAGGTTGTCTCTACGATTTTATTTCAGCATGACTATATATAGCTGCCACATCTCATAATTTTCTTTAAAGACAAGCAATGACACTTTGCCTCTGCACTTTGCTCAGTTCGGTCTGCTTTATGGGACAACTAAATCACAGACAGATCTTTAACAGGCTCGGCTGCTACAGTTGTTCCAGCTTCCACAAGACATATATACACTGTTATTCACTGAATCACCAGTTTTTTTGCTGTTTAAGGTGAGGCTCTGTAATTTCCACAGTGTCTAAAAGCCAATGTAACACAAGTTTGAACAGAGGTACATGCTGTCATCAGCTGACGAGTGGGGGCAGATTCTGTGACCTTTTCTTGATGAGTGCTCAGACCTTCTCTTTCCAAAGTTCTACACACATATAGCATCAATTTTCAAACATATTCCTTTTACCTCAGGTGATCTGAGTGCAGGTCTGAGGTTAGTTTGCCCTAAACACAGAAAAGACATATATCGGTGCCATGTTTTGCTTTTAAGGCCACAGTTTGCTACAAGCCTGGAACAGTGGACTGCAAACAATTCTCAATAAGAGCAGCAGTTTTCTTCTCTCTGGAGTCTGAACACATTACAATCTTCAGTTACATTAGTGGTTGTTTAAGCTTTTGCTTAAGTTGCAGGTTATCTGGCACGTGTGAAAATTCCTGAATCTAACACATCAGAGACTCCTACTGCAATATCTGATTTACTATCTCCTACTTGTTCTTTACATTAACAAGTTATTTAACTGCATAAACATCGAAGTAAACACAATTGCAGCCTTCACAAATACGCAGATCAACAACTGAAATAAACTGAGACAACACAAGGGACACCGTTATTTTTGGACAATCGTCCCCAGAAAAACCCAATTCGGGAAACCGATGCAACATATATGAGGGTTTTATTATTAAGCAGATTTCTGAATACAAGTAGGGTGCCAGAAATGGCTCACCCTTCAGAGACTATCCTTGGCAATTGTACCTCTCTCTAGAGACAGATATCCCGGCAAATCAGCAACCGGATGAACAATCCCACAGTGCCTCGACTGTTCCTTGTGCTGGACAGCGAAAGCTGCTCCAAGCACTCCTCTAGAACTGTGTCACCCTTCAGGAACTGCGTCACCCTTCCTTGGCTCTGCGTCAGTTGATCAACTCCCAGTCTGACCCATAGAATCTCCCAGCGCTGTCTTTGAAGCCCTTTGCGTCCTTTGCGTTAGCCTCTACAGCTTCTACTTCAGCCTCTACGACCCTCTGCGTGCTTTGCTCTGGCCTCCTTAGCCTCTGCATCAACCCTCCTAGGCTCTGCGTTGCCTCTTTGATATGTATTCTTCAGCCTTGGATTGAAATCTTTTGCTGAACTGTCCCTCACTGCAACTGATCTCTAACTCGATTTCCTTAGCAAACCCAGTCTCAGAAAATCAAATTCTTGATCTCTCTTGGTGTATCTCCAACTGACCCTCAAGCCTCATCTTATACTTTTCCTGTTGACGAATCAACAACCGAGATTAAGTCCCTAATCAACGGCTAAGATTAGAACTAGCTTGATTCTCGTCACTTAAAACTTTCTCACCCATATTATATTAAATTATTAATACACATTAATATTTTTATTTCCTAAGTTTAGACTTAGGAACCCATTAAAAATATTAATTATTTTAATATCTCTTCATCTGTTTGGAATTTCTCCAAACGATTTCTGGGTCTTGGAGATTTCATGTGCCTTAGCCTCTACACCAAATTTCAAGGCTAGAGCACATCTGATGCTACCCAAAATCAACAACATGATGCTCAAAGTTTTCCTCAAAATGCTAAAATCTGGGTCTATTCCACCATTATTCCATCTTGGTCTAGTGCTGTAAGTAATTGCTGTGGTGTTTCTGTTCATACTTTCCTACACAGCAGGCAATAGGCTGTACCTTTATCTCACTTCGTTCTTAATAGTAACACACTTTTGGCTGTTGAAATTGCCCATTCAAGCACCTCTGTGAATGGTTTCAATGGCTGTTTAATATCTAAACTGTTGCCTGTCTCTTCCTTTGCTAGGATAGCCCCCATTTTGTTTTGGACAAAATTGTGGATAACAGTTTATACATTATTTCTATCAAATATCTTTTCAAAAGGGAGGACACCTTTGGAAAACTTATTATCCTTCAACTCAATCACTTCAACATTTTTATTGGATTCACCTTGCCAGTTAATTTGATTCTTTGCAAATTCTTGCATGTTATTTAGAAATTTGATAACATGAGTACCATCGTAGAATTTGCCAATGCTTATAGTTTTTAGGAACAGAGGGTTTAAAGATGAACTCTATTTTATTGTTACCAGACATCAAGTCGTCACAAAGAAACATGGTGGAAGCTGCAACTGCCAATTAATCGACTCACTCATTTTGCTGTCTCGGGACTGCATCAATTGAAAATGCCTCAAACAATTTGATGTAAACCCATACTGATTGCCTGTAACTCTTTAATCTAATATTCTTTGTAGTAAAGTATTTCTTGATCTGCAGCGGCCTTCAATATTTTAATTCCCATCTCTCTGGCAAGTTCCAAACCTAAAAACCTCATACTCAGTGATGTTGTCTGTGCATTCAAACTCCAATCTATATGAAAAGCTGTGTATCACTATGAGGAGATTGAACACAATACCGGCTCCTGCTCTAATTCTTGACTGAGCTCTGTCTAAATGCATCTTCCATCCTGTTTCGCCTTTATCCTCAAATGCTTTTTCAAAAAGAGGGGCCAGTGTATCAGCAAGAATAGCATAGCTCCCCATTTCATCTTCTCGACATAAAAACTCATTCATTGGGTCCTTGGGATCTTCAACATGATACTTCACAGGCAGTTCCCTATATAAAGTTAACATATGTTCTTTCACATAAGGGTAAAATGGCATTAGAGAGATCCATTTGAATACTATCACCAATGTTTGCAACCGATTTTTCAGGAAAGGAGCATACCGCATGGGTTAGGGACATCTGTGACAACCATGTCCACAAACAGTGGAATATGAGGATATGCGGCCAACTTAAAATGAAGATCTTTGATCAAGCCACATACCTTGATTTCTTTAGAGTCCGTAGCGCACACATTTTTGTATGGATGGGTGATTTCTAGGCCTAATTGATTCATTATTTTCAGAGTCATATTCGTTGATGCCCCTGCATCCAACATACGATTGTGAAATAAAAGATCATTTATAACCATTTCTTCTATCCCAATTCATTCCCTGAAAAACCATAGGACAGTGTTCATTCACTTAATCCTCATTTAAGAATCTCTTCAACTTTTCTTTCTAAGAAGGCATTATAGCTAACCTGGGAAGAGGAACTTGAACCTTCAAAAGTTCCAAGACTAGGACAGACATCTTAATACTATTTATCCATGCAGCCCAATCAACTTTTAATCCTGATTTATACTTTTCAGATGCAACCTGCTTATTCTGATTCTGGTCTTTTCCTTTTCTTTGATAAGTATAACCCTTACTTCTAGCAATTTCCAGAATTTGTTCCTGAGATGGAGTTTCACCATATATTTGTGTGATAGGATCCTTTTCATCACTGAAGTTATTGATGGCGAAGGATGAAGAAATCATGTCTGTGCAATGACCTTCCTTAGAAGAATTTTGACTTACATTATTTATCAGTTCATTTGCTGCCTCATCTAAGACTTTTCTAGCAATAGCACATGCATTTTCTTCATGGAAACTTTCACAAGGTCTACAAAATGGGATAGGCTAGTCAACAACATTGGCAGACTCAAGTGGATTGGGAGGTCTTTGATCACTAGGAGGATTCTTTCTTGGCCATGGATTATTATTTCCTCTGTTATTATTATTTCTAGGCTGAATATTCTGATTCTGATTTCGTTCCATTTGAATCAGCCTAGACTACATGGCACTTATTTCTAGAGCATGTTCAACTCTCACTTCCTTAACCATTTGAGTTAATTCTTTAATGGGATCATGCTCTTCCTCCTTCATTTCTTTTCCTTTAGATTTAACCAGACCTCTTTGTAAACTAGGAAATTTTGATTTGCTGGAAGCTTTCTTATCCTTCTCTAATTCTTCAGCTACATTCTGAGCAGCAGCTAAAGTGGCAGGCTTGGCACGTCTTATCTCATATTGAGTGTCGACCCAAAAGGCTTCAAGATATTGTTCTAACACTGTCTTGTCAGGTGGCTTGTAGTCTTGAGTCATATCTTTAAGGATACCATTGAATCTTTAATTGAATTCTTCAACTGTCTCATTTTCCCTTTTCTTGATGGAGTTAAGCTCTTTAACCAAATATTTCCCTTCTCTTTTGTCCCCAAATTAATCTTTAAATGCACTGGTAAGAGCTTGCAAGGAGTCAAAAGTATTATCAGGCTTTTCCTGAAACCACTGCAATGCATCGTCTTCTAATGAAAGGACAAAGAGTCTCATCCTGACATCCTCATGATTGTATGCAGCCACATGAGCATATCTTTGCAGAAAAGTTGTGAACTTTCTAATATGAGCATTAGCGTTGATCGCATTATTCCCCTGAAAAATCGGAAGCTTATTTATAGCAAATTCATCCGGAAGGTCATGAGGATATCCCTGAATGTTGGCAAAGCTGCAAGGCCCGTAGTAACCCATGAAGTCCTGATTTACAGGGTCAAGGAAAAGAAAGTGGATATCAGAGAGGGCTTCTCATTTGAGAAAGATTAAATGCTTACTAGAATGTAATTTGTTTAACTGAGCTCTCAGAGCCTTTTCAGGATCGGGAGCGGGGTTAACCAAGCTACCAGGATTTCTTCTAGAGTAAGCTCTTGTAAATGGATGAATAAGTGGAGTCGCCACCCAAATAGGAAACCAACTGAAACGTCTAGGTGCTAAAGGTGTGGATAGAGAAGATGAAAAGATTAGTGAGAGGAAAAAGGATAAGGTGATGAAAAGATGAAGAGATAATGATGCCCAAAAATGTTGTGGTGTTGACGGGCTAATGAATGGGTGAAAGATTGAGAAGATGTCGTTGAAGCGCCGAGAATGAGATAAACTCCTCCCCGACAACGACCCAAAAAATAATGTTGTTCAGATTGTATAAGCACAACGCGATAACGACTCAAGTTGGGGGCTGTCACTTTGATCCCCGACCTCTCCGTTCTAACTGTTTCCCAACAACATGCTATTGGGGGTAGTCCCTATGGAAGATGGGAATGCAAGACTTATTGGCAACCAACAAGTCTGGGAGACACGATTGAATGACCTACCCACTTGGTTGATTTTAGCAAGTTACAAGATTAGATTGAATTATTTACGAGACCAGTGCCTGATGGAGTCAACTATTTTCTTTAGATCAATTAAATACCAGTTGATAGGATGAACAACTGTTGTTTACATGCTTAACTACCTTATATGCTATGCAAATCCAATAATCTATGTGAAATGCAAGATCTTGGTTTATTTTAATTAAATGCCTAGTGTTGACCACTACAAGTCAACGACCCATAGCAGTACACCCCATTTTTTCGCAAAAGGGGATAGCGCCTGATCAACGTGTCCGTGCCATTCAACTATCATCATCAGCGTGATCATCATGTTATAATGTAAACCCAGTCTGCATGTGTATAATGTAAATAATCTTAGTAGATCCGTGTCGTGTATGTAATCACCTAGGTAAACCTACTTTTCTGGTGACGATCTACATTTCGGGAGGTTTTTTGTCTCACCGATCCATTCTCGAATGGTCGGCAGAGTTTTCCTTCAGCCTTACCCCAAAGCCGGAATGGATTTTGTCACTGGGATCTTAGGGGAGTCCTAGTGTTCTAAATCGAGTCTATGTAAAAGTGATTTGGGAATAATCCTAACTATTTGATTAGGTTATTTTATTACAAGTTGCTTGATCTGCTAGATTATATTTGTGTCGCAGAATTGGGTAGTCTCTGAGGGTCTTTTGCAAATGGGTTTTCCCCCTTGAGATGTAAAAAATGTGAAATCATGATGTGAAGTGTCTTGAGGGTTAGAAAAATAATTTATCCCTTCATAGGTTAATTAATTAAATTTTCTGGCCAAAATTAATTAAAATCCTAAGCTAGAAATTTGATTAATTCTAGATCCTAGGTAAATTTAAATTCTCTAAAGGCAAAATTCGTTGGTCCTTTAAAAAATTAAAGTTTAAGAGGTCTAGGGACTAAGGTAAATTAATTATTTTACTAAATTTTAAGCCTTTGGTCCCTGGGGTTAAGTCGAAGTCAAAATTTTGAGGAAATTAATTCAAAAATTTAATTTTTGAATTAATTAAAATGCATTTAATTGAAAATTTAGAATTTCCTCAATAATTTATAATTTCGATGCATGAGATTAAAAGAAGTTTTAATCCTCATCAACGGTCGAGATTGCTTTGACGAGGATCATTCGAACTAGCTGTTGGAGGATTTATCTTTAAATAGGAGGTCATTTGTCAGTCAGTTCATCCGATCTCTGGATCGTTTACTAAGCGAAAAGCTCTCTTGTAATCTTTTTATGAGCAATAAAGAAAGACTTTGGGGTTAAATTTCTCCTGGTGTTACTTTTCCTAGAAATACTGTAAGATGTGTCATTTTCATGCAGAGATTTCTTTTTAGCTATTGATGATAGCTTTCTGAAGAACGATTTGAGTACAGGTATCTTGCTCAGTCGTTGGGGTTTGAATGATAATTTAAGTTTTGAATATAATAGCAAGTATCTCTATTTATCTGAATTTTATTATCGTTTTCTCGCTCTATGTTGATGGTTAAATTGAGTTTTACAGGAAATCCTTGATTATTAGATCATCGGGCGTTCGGGAAAGTTCTCGGCTGAACTAGCCAACTCCCGATCCATGTTTTCTGAAGAGCCCAGTCTAATTTGATCCCGGGCTTATCATAAGATATTTTTTATGGGTGATGCATGAAGGGTTTTGACCTCAGTACCTCCTTTAAAATTCAAAAAAATTAATTTTTTCTGTGCTAAATCATTAGATCTGGCTGTTGAGAGCCTCAGATCATCAGATCTGGGAGCGGAGTCGGATTCACACAACCTAGATCTGATAGATCTGCCATTTATGTACATAGATCTGTAATTTTCTTCAGTTTTTTGACTTGGGTTTTAGTATTTTGGGTCATTGTATATATCGTTTGGGTGTTTCTTGTTGTCCTACAACTACAGATCTGAAGTATAAAACTGTGCAGAGTCCGGATCTAAGCTCTGGAGGGTAAGATCTGGATCTCTGGGTTTCATTAGCATCATTTTGGCAGGGATCATATCCATATTTTGCAGTCCAAAGGTTTAAATTTAAATTCAGATCTGGAAATTTCGTGAGGGTTTCAGGGTCAAATCTGAAGCTGGTGGATTTAATATTTTAATTAAATCTTGAGAATTTTCATAAAGGTTTCATTGGTAAATTTTAAGCTGAAGTATAAGATCTTAATTTGGAAATTTCTCTTCGGTTCTTAGGCTGCAGTTTCTCCGCTGCCTGGGGTTTCCTAAGAACAAGATTTCGAATTTGTTTTCACTGTTGTTTTCTGGAAAATTTCGAAATTATTTTTTGAGTTTGGGCTTTGAATTTTTTTTTTAAAAGATCTGGAGAAATTTGAGTTTCTGCCTGAGTTCTTTCTTCTGTCTATCCTACTCGTAGTCCCTCCATACCCTCCAGATCCGTGCCATACATAATCGCTGCTCCTCTGCATACCTTTCTCCGCCTCATGCTCTTCAATCCTCCTATCCACACAGTTGCATGCTCCAAGTTCGTCCAACTTGCAAACAACAAATGCTCCTTCAACCTGCATACACAACCATCTAACAAGTCCATCTCTCCCTCATACGCTACCCACGCTGCTCCATCTGCTTGCGTCCCTCGCTGCTGCCCTCTCTCCAAAACCTCGAAAACCCTGCCATCGCTGTCCCTCATGCAGATCTCTCCTTACGTTGCCCAAACCCTCACCTGTGCGTTGCCAAAACCTGCAAAATAAAAAAATATAAAAACTGAACCAGCCATCCACGCTGTATCTTAAGCCTTCATCTGCCCTCACGCGTCCCTATCCTCCTCGCATCCATCGTTTTGCTTCAGTCGCCAGACCTGCAATGCACAACAACAAACAAGAATGCGTCCAATTTCCTTTTTCATTTGTATATATGCGTAAATTACTTTAATTCTGTTCTGTATATTTAGGTTAGGGTTAGCATATGTTTTTTTTTTTTTTTTTTTTTTTAATTTTAACTTGGTTCAGTTTTATTCTTTGTTTTGGATTCTTTTTATTATTTTTATTTTCTTATTTCAATTCGATTAGGTTTCATTACATTTTGGTTTTTTTAATTTGATTTTTGTTTTTACTTTTGGTTTCAATTGATTTATTTTTTTTTTTTTTCATTTTGTTTTCATTTATGATTTTTATTTTTTATTTATTTTTATGATTTTATTTTATTTTCGCTTTGAATTTATTTATTTATTTTTTTCTTAATTTTTTTTTGATTTTTTCATTAAAAAGTCCTAAAAATAAAAAAAAAATCTGAAAAGTTAAAAATCTAAAAACCATTAAAAAGAAATTTTTAAAATATAAAAATTTAAAAAAAATCTTAAAAAATCATAAACATCAAAAAAATTCCAAAAGCTTTCGATTTTTTCTAGTGTGATTCATTAAAAAATTAAAGGTTTAAAAATTTTTGATTTAGGTTTTTTTTTTTTTTTTTTTTTTTTTTTTTGATTTCATTTTTTACTTTGATTGTATTTTTTTTTTTTGAAACCCCAAAAATTAAAAAACTTAAAAAACTAAAAATCTAAAACATTTATATTCATTTAAAAAATCTAAAATATTTAAAAAATATAAAGAATAAAAAATCTAAAACATTAAAAAATTCTTTTTTTTTTTTCTTAAATTTGTGACTAAGGATTTAAAATGAAATAAATTAAGGGGTTTTCGCTTAAACATCAAAATTTTTAATGTGGCCTATGGCCTATTAAAAATTTCGATTTTTAACCCGTTGATTTGTTTTACTTCTTTAGTTATTGCCTAAGGAATAATTAAGATTTGAATTTGAAGTTCCTTAGTGTTATTAAATGCATATTTTTCTATGGTCAAGGTGCAATAAACGTTTTAAATAATATTTGGCTGTTGAAGAAAGTTAATTGAATCTAGATCTGAGCGGTTAATGAAAATCATTTTAGATGTGGACTCTTTTGCATGTTACAGTGTTGGATGTTTATATTGATTATTCATGATTTTCATTATTCGTCACATATCGAAAATTGTTTTGGATAACTTGTTTTATTTAGTTGATGATTAATTCAAATATTAAAGGCACTGGTCTATAATTATTTATATCTTGTGGTCGTGTCTTGGTTACATTAGCATTTAATCTATTCATCTGAGTTAATCAAGATTCACTTACATTCGTTAAGTTGTCCATCATTAAAATCTCCTAGAGTCTATTTTTCACAGGCTACCCTCATCTGTTTACCTAGGGACTACCCCCCTTGACTTGTCTAGGAGAGAGTCTAAACGGAGTGAGTAAGGATTTAAGAGTGACAGCCCTTACTCTGAGCGTTGTCGCAGTGCCTAGACACTTGGTGCGACAACACCTAGCTCTGTAAATCTCTTAATCCCTAGCTGTTTTGAGGCTAGTCTTAAAAGTAAGTGGCAGAGATAAGTCAAGGTGAAGCAAGAAAAGGCTTGGTTAACAACAACTTTCCTTGAAATCTAACATACCCGGTGCCTCCGGCGCTGCAGAGACTGTGGCTCTGACGACTGCAAGGTCACCGTTTTAACCACTAGAGAAGGTCTAGTGTTCACAAGCTAAGAGATGAAGGCCCCTCCTATCTTTCTATCAACCAAGCTTATGCTTGGAGGTAAGTTGGTTAGTGCAAATCCAGGCCTAGAATGCAATGCAAGATGACTTGAGTGCTCTTGAGTTAAGATTGTTTATGATTTTAAGTACTTAGTTACGATTAATCTTATGACAAAGAGTACTTAATAAATGAATGAAAAGACAATCTTATACACAAGACAAAGTGTTCAATTTTAATAGTGTTCAAAAGATGTAAAGATAACCAAGAGATAATTGCTCAAGTAAATAAATGAGATTAATGCTCTTCACAATGATCTACCAATATGCCAAAGATAAAATTTGTCATCCACAATAGATCTTAACCATGAAACAATAGTGACAATAATGTCAAGTAAAAGAGACTAGAGCACTTATTACCAAGAACAATTGACCAAGGTTCTTATCAACACTTATATGATACAACACAAGAATCAAGAGATTGCTCAAAATGTGGATATTCTTTAAGCACAATTAGTGATTAACCAGTTATCACAATGTCAATTAGATGTGAAACAATTAGATCTTCAATGTGACAATATTAACCATTCAAGATGATATTAGATCTTTGTGTCTAAGTGAGTGAGCTTATTAAGTGTAGAATTGTGACTTTGAGGCTTATTAAATCAACAATGAGATACTTGTATGTTTTTAAAATCATTGGAGCAACTTAATGTAAACAATGCTTTCCACAATGAGCAAATTCTTATCAATAGAACATGAGCAAATGAAAACCTTTGTGTTACTTATGTTCAAGTGACATTTAATGAGCAATAGGACAGCAGTAAGTTAATCTATTTTAGAGCACTAAGGATGCCAATTATGAAGTGCACATGAATGCCAAATGCAAATGAGGTATCCCCAAATGATAGACTACTTTGCCTGCACTTCTTTTACATGTCAATGCCATAGTTATATATAAGATTTTATAATGCCTATGACAGTCATCAAATTTTCATGAAACAAGCTAAACAATGAATGCCGAATTTTTATAAGTGACTTAGCAAATATGTTAAGTGTTTTATTTATGATTTTATGTCACCTTTATGAGAAATTCATCACTGTAAATGTAATGATCAGATAGCTGTAGCAAAACAGAGATGAATGAGAGGGTTCGAGGAGAAAACCAATAAAGGCCTTGGAGATGGCAAACTTGCTTGTCCAAAATCACCTACAATCACACAATTTGGTCCAAAATCTCTGCAAAACATCAAATGACACTACAGTCAATGACTAAATGATGCAACAGGGGCTAGAGGAGGGCTAGGAGAGGGGACGGTAAGCCTAGAAAGGCTAGCGGCTAGGGGAGAGAGGCCAAAAAGGCTTGTCGTCAACGGCTTAAGGGCTGCCAAGGGAGGCTTAGAGGGAAAGGAGGCTAGGGAAAAGGTTGTGGCAGGGTTAGAGGAGGTCGTGAAGCCCACGACAGAGGAGAATAGGGCAGCGGAGGAGGAGGAGGGGGCCAAGAAAGGCTCGCGGCCTTGGGCAACAACCCTACAAGGGTGACGACAAGGGGAAAAGGGGTCATGCTGAGGCTTAGGAGGCCCAACAAGGCCAACGGCTCACCTAGAGTGTAGAAGAATACCACGACTAAGGCAAGGGAAGGCAGACGCTGGGTCTAGAAGGCCCAAAAAATTCTCAAACCTCTGCAAAAATTCCAGATTTTTCTTAGTTCTTCAAAATCGCCAAATTACTGCAAAAAATCATTGAATGCTGGCTCTGCAGATTGAATGGAGACTAGATTTTACACTCAAGGGCCTGTATCCAACTTAAAACCCCAACAAAATCCTATTGAATAGTTTGAGCTTCACTTGCACAAATGAAAAATAAAATTTCCCAAAACCCTAATATATACAAAATTCAAAAATAAAACCCCAAACCCCAATTGCTACAAAACAAGGGTTAGAAAAAATTTTACAAAAAAATTATTTTTCAAAATTTTGTACAAATCAATGTTTTAAATCTCTGACTCCAACTCAGCCGAGGGTTGACTTCAACTCCGACTCCGACTTGGTATCGACTCGGACAGCTCGATTTCAATGACTCGGTCATTGTAAAAAATACATTAAATATTTTTTTTTTTTATAAAAAACATAATTTTAAAGATTTTCATTCATGTTTCCAAACACACAGCATTAGAATATAGATGGAAGACAACATATGAATCTCAAAGAGCTGCTATATAGCCTTGTCTCTTCATATCTTAGCTTTTAGCTATGCACTTTTTGTGTATTATTATATTTCACAATTTCAGTCATTGGACCTTTTCCAGTTGAGAACATATTGTGTTACTTGAGGTTTTCTGATAAAATATTTTTTGAGTTGTATTCACTTGTGTGATGAATTCATTAGGGCTTGTCCAATTGAAAAAAGATGCAACATTTCATGTTTTCTTGAGGTTTTCCAATGCTGAATAATGATTTGTGGAAATTACAGAATACTTATTATGTTATTATACAAATACAGGCTTGGTTTTTGTGATTGAGTAAGCTCATGTATAATTTGTTGAATGGTTGGGAGAAGAAAAAATTCCATCTTTAGCAACAGGACATAGTTCAAGATCATCTTATGCATTACTTCTCCCCGTGTCTTAGTTTACAGACAAGGGGAGGCAGAAGACAAGAAGCCTTTGGTCTCCAGTAAGGGAAGGCAGGGTCTGTAATTGTATTGTACAACTTCTACATCTGAACCTCAATCTCCATCCCACAAAACAGATGTATGTGCTGAAAAGGATTTGTTCCAAAGGATGAGGTACACACACCTAAAGCATTAGTGACTTTCAAATTCTTGAATTGGAGACCAAAGCAAGGGAACTGTTGATCGTGCTGAAAAGGATTTGTTCAAAAGGATGAGGTACACTGTTAAGATTTGGGTATGTTCTATGCTAGATCAATTTATTTAAATTTTCACAGTTAGCAATCACATCAGCATTAAAATAAACTGCAGATAGAACACAATTATAAATCGCAGAAGACAAGCCAAGACAAGAGGACACAAGATGTGGCGCGAGCCAGGGACAAACCCCACAATGTGTGGGGAAACCCTTTGATCAAATCTTCTTTTATCTTCAAAGTTCAGCAGAGAAAGAGAGAGAGAGATAGTACAATTACAACAGAAGTCAACACTTTGACTTGTCTAGATCTAAGCACAGATCATCTCCTATAACGATGAGATCAGTTGAAGACACTCTGCTTCAACTGTTACCTATCATCGTGCTGCATTTGGTCCTCTAGTTGCACCACTGCATATTGCACCATGCTGCTCTAATCATGCTGCCCTTCATGTTCATGATCTCATTGATCATGCTGCCCATGAATTCATCATGATGTTGTCCATGCTCCATGTCATCATGCACTTATGCTGCCCATCATGCTGTTCATAATGCTGCCCATTATGCTGCCCATCATGCTGTTCATAATGCTGCCCATTATGCTGCGCATCATGCTATCTCATCTATGCTACCCTGAGATCTTTCGAGACTATGAAATCACATCTATGTATGATCAATTTCAGTCATGATCTAGACTAGGATCATTATCACCCTTTCTCGAAGTATGATGGGACTACCTCATGTTGTGATGATATAGTCTCCTTCTTTATGTATGTCGATACATCTTGTTGAGGTTTATGTATGTCATAGTAAAGACTGACTTATCTTCTCTATCCATCCAAGGGCATCATCCTTTATTATAGGTATGTCGAGGCTGATCTAGATCTTAGATTTATCCCATATAGAAATGTGGATCCGTTTATGACTGCGGCTTCATAGTTACCCTTTACTGCTATAGGGTTTCAACATAGCGTATCAGGTTTCCTGCGTATGAGCTGTGTGTCATTATTAACGTCATATCAGATCTTTCCATGACAACGTGTGAACTGTGTGTCACCTTGATTGTGCATTGAGCTGATTGTTGTGCGTGTAAACAGTGTGTAATATTGCTGCGTTGTATGGCAGCGTGTAATGCCATGATGCTGCATCGTATCTCCATTGCCTATATATATATATATCTATATATATATATATTTATATATATATATATATTTATATATATTGCCATTGCTTGCATGCTTCAGCAGCGTCCATAATTTACTGCGGCTTCCATTACGTTAAATGAACCTGCGTGCCATTGTGTTGTCAATGCGGCTTCTATTAACCTGCGTGTTTCATAGGCTGGATCTTGATCTGCATTGGATTTCATTACGTTGTATGCCTGCGTATATATATATTGCTGAGATGTATTGTCTCCATGAACTGCGTGCGTGTGCATTATATTACTGCTCCTTCAGGTTATTACAGCGGCCCATTCGTTAATAATGCGTATACTATAACAGCGTACATGTTAGTGCTATGATTGCGTTATGTATACATACGTATACTATATCAGTCTCTCTGTGGCTACATAACAACGTATTAATGCTATGACTGCATACGTATACTATATCAGACTTTGCATTCCTCATCATGTACATCACGTATAGCATATGTTGACTATTTGTAGAAGTCTCCATTGCAGCGTATTAGCTTAGGGTTATGAACAGCGTATATGGCATCACGTTGTAGGTGTTTCCATTGCTATGCGTTAGAACTAGAGCATCATAGGCCAGCGTATAAGAGTTGTGCTGTCGGATTCATTATAGATTAGGGCCTGCGTGCCTCGTATCCAACTCTGTCTGCTGCTCATCCTCATATGCCTGCGGCTTCCTGCGGTTAGGGCATCAACCTTGGGCAAGTGTATCTTTTGGTTCTCTCCTTCCAAAAACCCAGACGTGGAGAGGAGATCACCTCAAGAATACATGTCCAAAATGACTTCGAATCCTCACCAATTTATACTAAAAATGTAGAGGTTGAATAGACACGTCGGTTGGGCTTCTAGAGCCTACATAAGTGCTGGTCGGCTTGATAATAATTACATAAACAAAATAAATTCATATCTCCATAAATACTTATCGGAATCGGATGATCTTTGGATCAATCCTACACCTCTCGACGAGAGGGATCCAATAAAAATATCAGCTGCCATAAATAAGCTGACCCACATGGAGTTTGGCCCTAGTTGCCAATTTAACATACACACACCTAAAGCATTGGTGACTTTCAAATTCTTGAATGGGAGACGAAAGCAAGGGAACTGTTGATGAAGCTAAGTCATACACCATGCCTGTGAATATTGAATTCATGCCCCAACCTCATTTGGTTTGTCTTTGATAATGGACGTTGATGAAAATGTTTGTCGGAACAAGTAAATACATGTAAATCAGTTCTATTTGCAGAATCCATAGAGTGTTTATATTTATTTTCAGTTTTTGAGAGGTAAAATGAAATTCATAAACAGAGGTCACGAGCCAGATATTTACATGCTGATACAAAAATGTCGAAAGGGTACATCTTCGCCCCTTTTCCACCTGGCTAGTAAATTTCTTCTCTTCCCCTCCTTTCTTTCTACATTTCTACAGTTTTTCTGACCTTGATAAACTTTCCTCTATATAATAACCTTATAAAATTTTCTAATAGATGAAAAAAGACATCCAAGGACTGAGGAAGTTTGTATGTTGTCTAGGATTTCCATTCACGTTCTCTTTTCTGAGCTTCTTCCATATGCATTTCTAGCATTTGGAGCTCCTTTTTGTCTTGGAAGTGTGATTCTGCACTTCCGTCTGCACTGAAGTCCCCCACACTCAGCATTTAATAAAAAAATTTAAAAAAATCGCAGATTTTTTAGTGCCTGGGCCGCTGTACGTAACCCGGCCGAGTTGATACGGACTCGGCCTGGCCGGCTCGGTATTAACCCGGCCGGCCAAACTGGTTACTTGGTTGAGTTGATTTTTTCAGGCCTGGTTCGGACCAACTCGGCCGAGTCAGTTCCAAGCCGACTGTTTTTTAAAACACTGGTACAAATATACAAATATACAACACTTGTAAAATGAATTTTTTTGGGAAATAATTTTTAAAATAATGACAATGGCTTAATGTATCTCAAAAAGATTTGTTAACCACAACCTTTACCGAAGTAAGAAAATCACATAAATTTCCTGGAGCCCAAACAAGGTCACCTGTGCCCACAGTCTGTGAACTTGGAGCCCAAGGGTTGGTGTACTTGCAAATCTCTATATATTTCTTCAAGAAAACATGTTAGAGATATGGTGAATTAGATCACCTAAGATAGACCCAAAATCTACCAATAGAATGTTCTTATTATCGACAAATGAAATAACAAGCTTATATAAAAATTTAGCACAATATAGGAAAGCACATAGTCAGCACGTACCACATATCAATGAGACAAAGACACCATGAATTGAACCCCAAAGTCTTTTATTATGATATTCAAATGTTCCCAGCAGAACAATGGCTTAACACCAGTGTTACAAAATTACATCAGTCTAGAACTAGAGTCATCATCATGATTTGAGAAACAAAAATGGCTTCTATTTATAGATAAATCCTCCAAGTGGAAAATAACGGCTAGTTGGCTTGATCCTCGTCAAAATAATCTCGACCGTTGATAAATATTTGATCATATTTTAATCTCTGCCGTCGAAAATATTTATTTTTGAGGAATTTTCGATTTTCTCATAAAATCCACCATTTTTTATTAATCCAAAATTTGGATTAATTTCCTCAAAAATTTGACTTTGACTTAACCACCAAGGTCCAAGGGCTTAATTTTTCTTAAAAAATCCATTTTTGCCTTGGTGGGGGACCTCCAAAAATTAACTTTTTTTTGACCCACGAATTTTTTGGTCATTTTCCACTTGGAGGAATTAATTTTTTGACTCTAAATTAATTAATTTTCTGGCTTAGGATTTAATTTAATTTTTGCCAGAAAAATTAATTAATTGACACGAGGGGATTAATTATATTTTCCACCCTCAAATACTTTAGCCATGGTGTTTGATTGTGAGGGACCATGCACTAAAATATTTTTTACATTAGATATTACAAATTCAACCCTCAAAGGGGGAATACCCATTCATTATAGACCCTCATAATATTTACCCAATTCTGCGACACAATATGATCTAGTAGACCAAGTGATCTGTAATAAAATAATTTAGCCAAATAACTTAAATTATTCCCAAATCACTTTTACAAAGACTCGATATAACAGTAGGACTCACCTAAGACTTTGTTAATAAATTCCACCCTAGCTTTGGGGTTTAAGCTGGAGGGAAAAAATCTGCCGATTATTCGTGTTTAGAAACACACATAATGCAGTGAAAAGAACCTCCTAAGATGAAATTCGTTGCCAAAATCATAGGCATACTTAGGTTGTTACATAGTTAAACGGTCGTACTAGCATCATTTACATTACAATTTGCAGAAATTGGGTTTACAATGACATAAGAACCGACTCATTGATGATTCCAAACTTTGAAAAATTTTGCACAACTGCTTCCTTGGACTTGTGACAAATAGGTGCAACAGGACCCTGTAGCAAGGGAAATGATCCATATGAGGAAACACCTGTCCGATGCTATCCTCTTTGGACCCTGCCTAAATCTCCGCAACTTTGAGGAATTTAAAGCTCAATGTCTCCCCACCTCTCACCTGGAGGTATAGCTGCATACAATACGAATTCGTCCTCCAATCTGGAAGACAAATTATTTATCTCCGCCGAAGCTGTTGCCTGTTCCTACTTCTCCTTTTTGTCCTTTTTCTTTTCGGACACTAGGTACTGTAGTGACCAAGTTCACCACACCTAAAGCACTTGATCTTCAACAGATCATTCTTCTTCTTCTCTCCTCCTCGTGAGCCTTGTTCCTAACTGGGACCTTTCTTTGCCTCCCCCTTTGATGCAAGGGCTACATTCTCCTCTTCCTTCACACCCTTCGGTCCTTTGCTACTGCTGTCATTGATACTGCTCTTCACTAGAGCAAGCCTCATCTTCTCCTACGTAAAGTCTGCCCACAAACGATCCCAACCTGGTAGCTGATCTCGTCCATTGATACCTTGGGCAAAAGTGGCCCACTCTGGGGTGAAACCATTGAGAGTTGTATGCACCAGCTCGCTCTCTTGAGGAGTTTCTCCAACTACGACAAGCTCGTCTAGGATATCCTAAATCCTTGTGAGATAAGGATTAACTCCTCCCCCCTTATTCATCCTAGTGAGCCTCAACTTTTTCTTCAAGAACATCTTATGGTTCTCTGAAGGATTTTGGAAAAGCTGGGCAACTGTATCCCACATTTCTTTGGCCGTATTCTTGGTCGCTAAGTGTGAGACTATATGATCTTGAACGCCTTCAAGGATCAACCACTTTGCCTCGACCATCTCCTTATTACTATTCTCTAGCGATTACGGGTCTGTAGGTATGACTATAGCTCTCTCTACATACGCTTTCAGACCATGCTCATCTAGCAGGAAAGACATTCTGGCTTTCCAGTTACAATAATTTGAAGCTCCAACTAGCCTATCCTGATCTCAAAGTCTTACTGAGGCCATTTTCTGCAAAACTCACGACTGGGAAATAAATAGGAATCTCCTCCCTTTCCTGCTTGGTTGCTTCTTTGTTGTTCGCATTCCCTTCTAGAATGTGTAGTTCTACTAGCTGCTATTGCCACCCTGCAACTGGAAATCAAGGATTTCCTTCCAGAAAATTGAATTTGGAAACCTTTTGAGAAAATCTCTCAGTGTGTGCTGTTTCTCTTCCACCTGGTGCTGATCTTGCTTCTGCAAAATTGTTGTTAAATCAACTGCGCCTAGATCTGCTCAACAAAATCTCTGATTTTCTCACCGGAATTGCTTCTTTGCAATACCATTGTCTGCTGGACCTGCTACTGGCTTGTTTGAACTTTTCTCGCACCTGCAACTGGAAATCAAATCTTCTGCTCAACAATTCGAAATGCTTGGCTGGTCCTCTGTGTAGATCCTGAAATGTTGCTCAAAGATTCCCTTTGAAGTTGCAAAATTTCTCCTTCGCTATTGAGCTCTTGATCTGTCAAACTTGCTTTGATACCATGTGAAATTTCCTTAAATTGCAACGACTGGAAATTTATTCTTCTAACTAACTAATATCGTTGTTTATTTGCTACGACAAACAACGAATAAATCACTCTGCAATTCTTCACAAATAAAAGGTTGCGGAAAATAAAATACTAGAATTGAGAAATATAGAGCGCACACACAAAAAATTGACACAATTATTTTTGGACAAATGTCTCCGGAAAAACCCAATGTGGGAACACTGATGCAACAAATGAGGGTTTTCTTATTATTATTATGCAGCAGTGAAAATTATGGTTATAATCTGGATACCGAAAGCTTGGCAACCCTCAGCAAGAATATCTGGTAAAATTATTGAGGGAATGTCTCCCTTCTCCACGGGCAATCCCGTCACAACAACTCTTAGAAAAACTGGCCGTCTAAGACCCCTGCGTAGATGCTGTGCAACCTGTAACTCACACTCCTGGAATCTTCCTTTGAGTCAGACGTCCTGCTTGCTGCTGATGCTGGATGTGATCCTCCGGCCCTCTGGAACATTTTCCTACCCTCGAGAAAATGAATAGACTCCCTGCTCAGCCAAATTGATCTACCACTCTAAAGATGCTTGCGCAACCTCTAGTGGAATAACTTGGCCTCCTACTGCTACTTCTTTGGAACTGGAAATCTTCTTATGGACTCACTGTCTCTTCTCCCTCTCTGTCTTTGTTTCCCTTCCAGCTCGAACTCTCTTTGCTCAATTGCTGGATGGTCGATCTACCAAGGAAGTTGACCTCTGAAGTGTGTCTATCTCCAACCCCATTGACCTCCTTTTATAATATCTCATTGGCTTGCCAACGACCATGATTAAATCCACATCAATGGCTAAGATTATCTCCAAGTTCATCCATGTGAGTTTCTAGAGAAATCTCACCTTTCTCAATTAATTCTTGTTAATTAATCACTTTTCCTAATTTAGGCTTAGGAAATATTTAATTATTGATTAATTAACTTAATTAAGCCATCTCTAGGTGTTTTCTCTTGAAACTTTCTCTGGGTTCTGGAGATCTTGTGTTCCTTAGCCTCTTTGAGCAAAGTCGAGATTAGGACACTTGTTTGATGCTACAAAAAGTAACAGTTTCCATCCAAGAGAGATTTCCCAGTTCTGTTTCAAAGGGAGATTAGGTGAAGACTCACTATTGCAGTGGTTTGCAACAACATTGCAGGAATAACAACGAGTAGTAGCAACAACAGTGTGAGGTGAATCAAAGTTTGTGCAGTGCTGATGGACAATGTTTACCAGTTGACTTCTTCACAACAATTTCTAGTGATAGGGAGTCAAATCAGTATGAGATGTGAAGAAAGGAGGTAAAACAGATGTTAGACATCAATGGCGTGATCAATCCAGCTATAGTATGTAGAAGAAATCTTGGGGAGAACACATTTCTCGCTAAGAGGGAGTGTGAGTTTATGGATTTTGGGTAGCATCAGACACGTGTTCTAGTCTCTAAGGTGTTAGAGACGTTAAGGAACACAAGATCTCCAAAACCCAGAAAAGGTTTCAAGAGAAAACACTTAGAAATCCCTCATTTAAATGAATTGATCAATAATTAAAAAGTTCCTAAGTCTAACTTAGGAAAATTGATTAATTAATTGGTTTTAATTGAGAAAATCGACTTTTGCCTTAGAGACTTCCAGAAAAGTGTATTGGAGTCAAATTATTCTTAGCCATCGATCACATTTAGATCTTGGTCGTTGATGCTCCAGCGAGAGATTATAAGAGCAAGGCAATGGGATGGAGATAGACATATCGAATGAGCAAGGGAGCAAGGCAGTTTGAATTACCCAGTGCGCAGTATTCAACGAGGGTAGAGTTTGAGCCATGAAAGCATCAGTCAAAGGGTTTCAATAGAGATCAGAGAGAGGTTTTCTGGGGGAGATTTCCAGAGTCAGAGTGAGGGCCAAATTCATTTGCAGGAAGGTCGTACCAATTGGTACGAATTCTCTAGTGCGCAGATTTGGGTAGTAAATCATTTTCTAGTTGCTAGGAATCAGTTACGGAAGGAAGAGCGAGCTTTTCTAGTGCGAGTGCAAGATTACCAAAGGAGTGCAAGTGTTAATTTTAGGTATGTTCTATGCTTAGAGCAATTTATTTCAATTTTCACAGTTAGCTCAATATCTTTTCCAGATTAGCAATCACATCAGCATTAAAGTAAATTGCAGATAGAACATAAACATAAATTGCAGAAGACGAGCCAAGACAAGACGACACATGATGTGGCGCTAGCCAGGGACAAACCCCAATGTGGGGAAACCCTTGATCAATTCTTCTTATATGTTCTTCAATAGTTCAGCAAAGAGAGAGAGATAGTGCATTTACAACAGAAGTCAACACTTTGACTTATCTAGGTAAGAGCATAGATTATCTCTAAGAAGATGATACATGAGATCAGTTGAAGACATGCTGCTTCAATTGATTCTCCAAGGTGACTCCTTCACCTATCGTTGTGCCGCATTTCGTCATCATGCTGCACCTCACCGTGCTGCACCATGCTGCACCCATCATCACTATGCTGCATCTCATCATGCTTCATTAATCATGACTGTACCCATCACTGTACTGCATTATGTGCCATTGCTGCACCATGTTGCCATACTGACCTATGCGCTAGCTGCATCTTGCTTTCTTGTTGTCCCTAGCTTACTTGTTGTCCCTAGCATACTTGTTGTCCTTTGCATGCTTGCTGTTGCATGCTAGCTGTCCCTTGCATGCTAGCTGTAACATTGCATGCTTGGTGTATTTGTTGCTAAGTACCATACAACTATCCCAATGTTAGTTAGTTGTCCCTTGCATGCTGCTCTCCTTTGGAGACAGATGCTCTGGTTGTTTCGGCAGTTTCGACAATTTCGACTGTTCCCGGCAATTCCGACAGTTTCGGCAATTCCGGCAATTCTCGACTGTTCCAGCAGTTCCAGCTTTTCCCGGCAGTTCCGGCTATTCCCGGTAGTTTTGGCAGTTCCGGCAATTCTGGTAGTTCCCGGCAATTCTGGCATTTCCCGGTAGTTCCCGCTTTTCCCGGTAGTTCCGGCTTTTCCTGGCAGTTTCGGCTTTTCCCGGCAGTTTCGGCTTCTGCCCTCTACGTCAGCTTTCCTGGCAGTTTCTGCAGTTCCAGCTGTTCCCGGTAGTTCCAGCGCTTCCCGGTAGTTCCGGTTATTCCCGACAGTTCCTGTAGTTCCAGCAGTTCCGACAATTCCGGCTATTCCCGGTAGTTCCAATAGTTCCGACAATTCCGGCAGTTCCCGGCAGTTCCGGCAATTCCGGCAGTTCTGGCTATTCCCGACAGTTCTGGCTATTCCCGACAGTTCCGGCTTCTGCCCTCTGGATTAGGGCAGCGTTATCCCTTAGGATCTCTCCTCCTACTAAAACCCAAAGACAAGTAGAGAGAAAGAGGTCCCAAGTGTGTTGAAATGACTTGAGGGCCACCTCTATTTATACTAAAATGTTGAGCACAAGTGGGGTTTATTTGGTTGCTGGCCGACCTTGATGAATTGTCCCATAACACAAATAAATTCATATCTACATGAATACTTATCGGAATCGGATGATCTTTAGATCAATCCTACACCTCTCGATGAGAGGGATCCAAGAAAAATATCAGCTTCCATTAATAAGATGACCCACATGGAGTTTGGCCCTAGTTGCCAATTTTAACACTCCCTCTCAACTAGGGAGAACTCTATCCGCTGATCCATATGTCCAATTGTACTATCTTTTCCATCAGTGCCCTGCACTGCTCTGTTGAACAATGAAGAAGAAGAATTGATCGAGAATGTCTCATACCATTCTCTACTGACGCGAAGTCAGTTTCATCTGAAGAGAGTGTGTCACATCACTCTTATTGGCCCGAAGTCAGTTTTATTGATCCAAGATCAATATCACAAGAGAGTGTCTCAAACCACTCATACTGATCCCAAATCAGTTTCATTGATCCCATATCAATGGATGTCATCCTAGCATAGGGAGTACGGTGGATACATCGATGCGTCCATCAATAATACTACTATGGTCCCTAACTCCATTTCCTTGCTCATTAATCAGATGAGAGGTACTTCCCATGAGTCCCAGATTTCTTGGGTAGGATGCCTCGACAGGAGAACTAATCATCCCGTTTCACAGTTGCCACGGGAGAATTAATCATCCCGACCCACAGGAGAACTAATCATCCTGTTCCACAGTTGCCACGGGAGAACTAATCATCCCAGCGCACAGGAGAACTAACCATCCTGTTTCACAGTTGCCACGGGAGAACTAATCATCCCGACGCACAGGAGAACTAACCATCCTGTTCCACAGTTGCCACGGGGTATCACAGAGGAAGGTTGAACTTGTCATCTTGTACATAGCGCACTACCAGGGGAGGTTGAGTCGCCCTGTGGTTGTATGTTGCTTCAGTAAGTACCCCAAGCCCCCTAGAGCTCCCAGAGCTCAATGCATGCAACATGCATGACCCTTATAAGAAGGTCTCTCAACGACTCCAATTCGTTCGGAAAAGTCACAGATTTGACCTTTCCCCGGGGCTTTGACAAAATGTCTGTGACCTGTACATCAGTCTCAATGCAATGGAGCCTCCTCGCTTATCGACTTACCATATCCCAGATAAGGCAGTATCTGATGTCTATCTGTTGGAGCAATCATCGAATACATGATTCCTCAATAATCAAATCCCCCCTTTGGTTGTCACAGAGAATCATAGTGGTATTCATCATGTGTACAAACAACTCACTTAAGAGCTTCTGCAACCATGCAGCTTCACACAAGATCATACTCGTAGCTATGTATTCGGTCTCGGCGGTGCTTATAGCAACCGGCTTTTGCTTCTTGCTCATCCATGATATCGAAGCAGAATCCAAAGAGAACCAGCACTAAGAAGTGCTCTAGTGATCCTCCACACTGCCTGCCCAATCAGCAATCGAATAATCATGCAGTTTCATATTTTTGGCAGTGTATCTCAATCCATGAGAGATTGTGCCCCGAAGATATCTCAAAAGATTCTTGGCACCAATTCAGTGAGGCTCAACCAAATTTGAGCTCACCATGCTAACTGCAAAACATATGTCCGGACAGAAGTTCACCAAGAACATCAACGCGAATGAGTTTATGAAACTCAGAGGCATTTCCCAAATCTGGTCCGACATCACTACCATATAACTTCCGAAAGTTAAGATCCTTGAGGTAGTCATAGTGTTGCAGTTTATCATTCCACATCCGGAATCCAACTCACTCTTACTTTTGCAAATGAGTGGGTCTGCACCTATAAAAAATAGGTCGTCCTCATAAAGTGCTAGTATGAGAGGTCTATCATCCACAACCTTCAAACAATGGTTTTCGGCTTCACTCTTAGTGAATCTCAGCTTCATCTGACAGCGATCAATCCTCTCATACTACTCCCGGGGAGCTTTGCTTCAAACCATAGAGGGATTTCTTCCACTTGCATACGTGAGATTCCTGATCATCAATCTTAAACTCCTCAGGTTGTTCCAAACCTGTGGACCTGCTACATGAGGGGAATGGTCCCCTTGTAAGATTTTCCTTTGGTACATCTCAGACATGTACTTTCATGCTCTTTTTGAATTCAGGCATCCCTGTCACCATTTGACTCACAGACCTTCGGTGCTATGTGTCAATGGACATGGTCCCTAGTGGACTTCCTGCAACTTGATACAACCCTGAACTCAAAAACATCTTTGAAAATTCTATTTTCAAACACGTACCTTTCCATCGATGAGTGCCACCTCGTAACCTTTGACTTCCATTACTGAAATGGACACCAGGTTCTTCTTGCGATCAGGTACATAAAAGAGATTCTGTAAATGAATCGAGTTACCCTCATTCAATTGAGGGGTAACATTCCCTACACCCTTTCCGGGATAGGTGGCATCGACTCCAAGTATAATCCCACGATTGTTTCCATCTCTACCAAATTAGAGAGTGCACCCTTCTATCCGATGAAGTGCCTTGAAGCACTACAATCAATAAGCCAGATTCCCAAAGAATCTGAAGGAGAGGGCCAATACAAGATAATGCTTCTTTATCTTATCAAAAACAACATTTGATTCTTCATACCTGGGGTTCCTTGCTTTCTTTGAAGAGTCGGCCATTTCCTTGATGACCTGCATTACCTGTCATTCCTTTGATCATTGAAGATGTCCCTGGAATGATTGTTATCTTCATCAAGAGATGTGTCTCTGCTATTTGGACACTCCTTCGCATAATGGCTGAACTTATTACAACCAAGGTATCTGCCTTTCCTTCCACCCTTAGATTCAGACTTCCCATTGAAGTGATCTTTAGGTAGGCCATTAGAAACTTCTGCTGTGCCATTCTGATAATATTCTCTGCTTCGACTTCACGCTTGGTGAATTTGAAGAGGGATGAGGAATCCACTGATCCTTTTGTCCTTTCCCAACTGTCTTCGGTGATAGCTCTTTCACTCTTGCTTGGGCATTGTCTTCACGTCAGCTCTGATACCATGTTAATTTTAGGTATGTTCTATGCTTAGAGCAATTTATTTCAATTTTCACAGTTAGCTCAATACCTTTTCCAGATTAGCAATCACATTAGCATTAAAGTAAACTGTAGATAGAACATAAACATAAATCGCAGAAGACAAGCTAAGACAAGACGACACAAGATGTGGCGCTAGCCAGGGACAAACCCCAATGTGGGGAAACCCTTGATCAATTCTTCTTATATGTTCTTCAATAGTTCAGTAGAGAGAGAGAAATAGTACGTTTACAACAGAAGTCAACACTTTGACTTATCTAGGTAAGAGCATAGATTATCTCTAAGATGATACATGAGATCAGTTGAAGACATGCTGCTTCAACTGATTCTCCAAGGTGACTCCTTCACCTATCGTTGTGCCGCATTTCGTCATCATGCTGCACCTCACAGTGCTGCACCATGCTGCACCCATCATCACTATGCTGCATCTCATCATGCTTCATTAATCATGACTGTACCCATCACTGTACTGCGTTATGTGCCATTGCTGCACCATGTTGCCATACTGACCTATGCGCTAACTGCATCTTGCTTTCTTGTTGTCCCTAGCTTGCTTGTTGTCCCTAGCATGCTTGTTGTCCTTTGCATGCTTGCTGTCCCTTGCATACTAGTTGTAACATTGCATGCTTGGTGTATTTGCTGCTAAGTACCATACAACTATCCCAATGTTAGTTAGTTGTCCCTTGCATGCTGCTCTCCTTCGGAGACAGATGCTCTAGCTGTTCCTGCAGTTTCGGCAATTTCGGTTGTTCCCAACAATTCTGGCAGTTCTGGAAATTCTGGCTATTCCCGGCAGTTCCAGCAATGCCAGCTTTTCCCGGCAGTTCCGGCAATTCTGGCTATTCTCGACAGTTCCGACAATTCCGGCTATTCCCGACAGTTTCGGCAGTTTCGACAATTCCGGTAGTTCCTGGTAGTTCTGGCTTTTCCCGGTAGTTTCAGCTTTTCCCGGCAGTTCTGGCTTTTCCTGGCTGTTTCGGCTTTTCCCGGTAGTTTCGGCTTTTGCCCTCTGCGTCAACTTTCCCTGTTGTTTCAGTAGTTCCGGCTGTTCCCTGCAGTTCCGGTTATTCTCGACAGTTCTGACAATTCTGGCAATTCTTAGCAGTTCCGGCAATTCCGGCTATTCCCGATAGTTCTGGCTATTCCCGGCAGTTCCGGCAATTCCGGCAGTTCCGGCTTCTGCCCTTTGGATTAGGGCAGTGTTATCCCTTAGGATCTCTCCTCCTACTAAAACCCAAAGACAAGTAGAGAGGAAGAGAACCCAGGTGTGTTGAAATGACTTGAAGGCCACCTCTATTTATACTAAAACGTTGAGCATAAGTGGGGTTTATTTGGTTGCTGGCCGGCCTTGACGAATTGTCCCATAACACAACTAAATTCATATCTACATGAATACTTATCGGAATCGGATGATCTTTAGATCAGTCCTACACCTCTCGATGAGAGGGATCCAAGAAAAATAGCAGCTTCCATTAATAAGATGACCCACATGGAGTTTGGCCCTAGTTGCCAATTTTAACAGCAAGATCAGTCAACTCGAGATCTAGTTAGCTAGTGCACCTTTCCAGCAGCCAGTGCACAAAGCAGAAGGGAGGAGGTCGAGTTGGGTTTTGCAGTGGAAACAATGAGTTTCTAGGTTGATTTACCAGTTAGGGTAGTGGAGGAAATTTTCTCGAGCTTTGCCAATGTTTGGAAAGCAGATTATTGTACTTTAATTTTTTTGAAGAATAATAAAATAAACCGTCATTTGTTGCACCGGTTTTCCCTTCGAGGTTTTTCCGGGGACTTTTAGTTCAAAATAATTGTGCCAAATTTTTATGTGTGTGCATCTATTTCTCAGTTCCTTATTTTACTTCCGCAGTGTATTTTATTTGTGAAGAATGCATTAGTGAGTTATTTGCTATTTTCCGTAAACAAATAAATTGTTTTCAGTTAGGAGAATAATTTCCAATCAGTGCATTTGAGGAAATTTAATAGCCTCCACAAATCTGACTGAAGTCGATTTCCCCTTGCTGCTATGTTTCCCTCTTCTTTCGATTTCCCCTTGCTGCTATGTTTCCCTCTTCTTCTTGTCTTGCACACTAAGTGAACTCCTCTATCTCTTTGTGCAACTGAGTTACTGTGTCACTTTTCCTTCTATCTTGCCCTACCTTTATAATTTGGAGTTGATGACTAAGTCTCCACAACCCTAATCTCTCATTGAGATTAACAATTGAGATTAAATCCCACTCACTAAAGATCAATGGTGGAAATTCATCTAAATCACTAGTGTAATTAAATTACACTTTATTAGACTTTTCATAAATTAAAATTAAAAAGCTCTTCACCTTAATAAAATGAATTAAAAAGTAAAAAAGACTCAAACGACTTCCTGTAGGTTTGACACAAAATTCGTGCAAAAGCTCCTGTTCGAGCTATAAACATCAACACTCCCCATTAGCAAGGAAGGAATTATGCACCAATCCAAGTTTGTCTCTAAAGGCCTCAAACTTACCTTTTACTAGGGGCTTGGTTAGGATATCAACAATCTATTAATCTGTGGGAATGTATTGTAGCTTCACAACTCCCTTTTGACTCCTATCTTGAATGAAGTGGTACTTGATCTATGTATTTGCTGGTACCTATCATGGAACATTGAATTGTCAAATAGTTTGATATAACTTTTATTATCACAGTACATCATTGTAAGATCCAACTCTTGATTAAAAATCCTACAATTAACTTGCAAAGCCAAATGGCCTCACAACTCGATGTACTTGTTGCCATACACTATGTCTCTGTTGGTCTAAGTGTCACAAAAGTTTGCTTCCTACCGAACTGAGATATCATTGTTGATCTTGTTTGTTGCATTGCCTGCTCAATTTGACTCTGCATGCCCCTGCAACTTCACTTCACCATCTCCAAGATACCTTATACCATATTCTATTGTGCCCCTCACATATTAGAGCACATGTTTTTCTACTACCCAATGCTCCTACCTTCGCTCCACCATTAGAACTAACATAAGGTGTTCATTGCAAAACATAAATCCGGCCTAGTGTTGGCCAAGTACATCAAAAAACCAATTAGCTGCATGTACAATGTGGGATCCACCAAATCTGAATATGAAGTTGTCACCTCCTTCAAATCAATGAACATAGGTGTGGTGGCCATAAGCTTGCAGTACTCCAAAATCTCTTCAGTATCTCAACTGCATACTTCCCGTGTCTAAGGAAAATTTCTCTTTCTCTTTGCCAAATCTCCAACCCCAGGAAGTAAGGCATCAAGCTGATGTCATTCATCTCAAACTCAACTGTTAAATCTGCTTTGCACCCTACAACAAGCTTCTTTGAACCTACGGGAAAAAATCATCTATGTACAACACCAAAAGAAGCAAACCATCACAAAAAATATGTAGTACAAGTTAGGATTTCTTAATTTTGCACATGAGATTCCTCCCCATGTATCTCAAAGCCTAAGGTTGGTTTATGTCGATGACCCATTAAGGAATGTTGTTTTTACATCTATCTGATGTATTCTCCATCCCATGATTGAGACAATAGACATCACAACCCTAATAGAAGTGTACTTGGTGGCTGGAGCAAAAGTCTCTTCATAGTCCACTCCCTCTTTCTTGGAGAACCTTCTTGCCACAAACCTTGCCTTAAATTTCTCAATGCTTCCATCTGCAACATGCTTAATGTTGAAGAGCCACTTGGAACTTACCACTGATTTTCCTTCTGGTCTAGGCACTATGCCCCACACATCATTCTTTACGATGGAGTTGTATTCCTCCACCATGGCATCCTACCATACATGCTAGTTTGTTGCCTCCTGGAAACTGGAGGGATCAAAATCAATGACGCTCCTCATTAGTTCTTTGCAAGGTAATTTGTCTATCTTATTAAATATCATCATCAAAATCTCATAGAGATCATAAATGCTTGGGTGCTTCTCTTCAAGAGTCATGTAGTATGTCGTCATGAAAACCATGATTAAGCCCCCTATGATGCCTCAAAGTACAAGAAAGAGGTGATCGCTCTTTGAGATTGCTTATCTATCTCGTTAAACATCATCTTAGTTAAACATCATCTTAAAAGAACAATAGACATATAAAATGCCAAAATGCTTTAGCACAAGATTTATATCCCAACACCATGGCTAAGCTCTTGTACAAATATGAAAAAAACCATCATGAAGCAAGGAACTTAGCACTAATGCCAAGCTGATCAAATGGCATGAAACAAAACTAGGGGCATCATAACTATCTATCCATCAAGTGACCAAAGCACACCAACCAAGGAATTAACCACATCAAAGTTTCATATCTTATCATGGAGGATCACCACCATGCTCATCTAAGGAGTACTATCCTCGAGCAAAAATGAAAGGTGAGTATTTGTAGACTATTGACATCTTTGTAAGTTACCCTTGAAAATATGCTACGTGACAAAAGTCACATAATTGCCACTCATGTCGATATGAAGGGTAACAGGATGTAAAAAGGCAAGGTCTAAAGAACTTATTTATTTGAATACAAGGTTGTTTATAGTGATAATAAACATGCTATATCCATCTAGTCTGTCTCCACAAACTTTGAACAACCATTATAGTAGGAGCGCATCTTATATGGATGAAGAGCTCAAAACCTGCTCCAAGAAAATGATAATATCCAACCTAAAACCCTAGATCTATTCTAGGAATGCATAAAAAAATAATATTTATCTAACTTGATGAACAAATCAAAGAAGTAATAAACTATGAGTGGCCATGCCACGTGCAAATCTCAATCTAGATGAGCCAAAACAAGTGAGACGAATCCTCCAAGTAGGTAAACAATAATAATAAAAGCTCCAACATTTTCCTTGGTCTTCTCCATAAGAGGTCAATTCATGGAATAATTGTTAGATTTCTAGCACCTGGCAATAAATTTCGAACAAACCCTTAAATGATTATTGATTTATGCACGACTAAGTTCTTAACTAAAATTGCACAACAAAAACACACAAAAATCATCATCACATTGAGCATACAATTTACCCCGAAAACTGTTAGTTTTATAGCATTGGACATGGGTTCTAGTCTCGACTTTGGTCATAGAGGCTTAGAAACATAGGATCTCCAAAACCCAAAAAAGGTTTCAGGAGAAAACACCTAGAGATGGCTCAATTAAGTTAAGTGATAAATAATTAAATATTTCTCAAGTCTAACTTAGGAAAAGTGATTAATTAACAACAATTAATTGAGAAAGGTGAGAATTCTCTAGAAATTCACTCGGATCGAGTTGGAGATGATCTTAGCTGTTGATGGGGATCTAATCATGGATGTTGGTTCACCAACGAGAGATTATAAGAGCAACTTGATGGGTAGACGGAGAACACAATTGCAGTGCGAGTTCCTTGACAGATCGAGCTACCCAGTTGCAGAGGTTGAGCAAGAGAGAGAAGTTTGAGCCAGAAGGAAGGCAGGATTGAGATTGAGGGAGCAACAGAGTTTCTCAGTAGCATAGCAGCAATAGCTAGGAGGCTGAATTATTTCTGCAGAGAGGCCGAGCAACCAAAAACCCCAGTTCGAAGTGTCTGAAAGTGATCGTTTCAGTTGCTCGAGGTCGAAAGATCACTTGGAAAGCAGAGCGAGTCACTTCCAGGGCCAGAGGGAGGTAGGACGACTCATCTAGACAACTAGCAAGCAATGCAAATTATCTGGGCCAAGCAGTGCACATTTCTGGCCAGTGCGAGTTTACCAGGAGGAAGTGCGAGTAGGGCCAGAGGGGTTGAGTTTGGTTGCAGAAGGGAGGAATTTCCTCCAAATAATTTTGGTAGTATATTTTGTTGGACGATACCCAATTTGGCATTCAAATTTGTACTCAGAATTTTCGCTGTTGCATAATAATAATAAAACCCTCATCTGCTGCACCGATTTTCCCACATTAGGTTTTTTCGGGGACATTTGTCCAAAAATAATGGTCTCATTTTTATTGTGTGTGCTCTATATTTCTCAGTTCCAACATTTTATTTTTTGTTGTTAGTTTTTGTAGTATCAGATGTGTTCTAGCCACGAAATTTGGTGGAGAGGTTAGAATGCATGAGATCTCCAAAACCCAGAAATCTTTTTCAGAAATTCCACCTAGAGATGACTTAATTAGATTATTAACCTATTCTTTTAATGTTTCCAAAGTCTAAACTTAGGAAAATTGGTTAATTGATCAAAATTAATTTTAGTCAAGGTGAGAATAGTCTAGAAACTCACATGAATCGACTTCAAGATGATCATAGCCCTTGATTAAGTTTTAATCATGGTCATTGGTACTTGTTAAAATTGGCAACTAGGGCCAAACTCCATGTGAGTTTTCTTATTTATGGCATCTGATATTTTTCTTGGATTCCTCTTGTCGAGAGGTGTAGGATTGATCTAAAGATCATCTGTTTTCGACATGTATTCATGGAGATATGAATTTGTTTGTGTTATGTGACAATTCGTCAAGGTTGGCCAACAACCAAATTACCCCAACCTATCCTCAACGTTTTATTATAAATAGAAGAGGTCTTCAAGTCATTTTGTACACACTCATCTCTTGTGATCTCTCTCTTCATTTGTTTGGGTTTTTGTGAAAGAGAGATCTAGAGGGAGTGCCCTAATCACAGTAATGGAGGAGTCTTATACTCTGCGTTAAAGAGATCAAATCACAGTCCTAGGAGGAGACATCTAGACGCAGAGAAAGGAGGCTCTTCTACATAGCAAGGACAGGCTTCAATGCACTGTCAAAGGAAGCTCTAAAAGAGCCCTAGCCGCAGACAAGAGGAAGGGTTCTATTCACAACTAACCACAGTCCTAAAGGGAGGGATCTTGCCTTACCCTAGTCGCAGTAAGGAAGAGTCTTAGCCGCAAGTAAGGGAGAGGATCTGGGTACAGTCCTAGAGGGGAGCTCTAGCCCTAGACGCAGTGAAGGAAAGAGCCCTAATTGCAGACACCTATATGCTGTCCTAAAAAGAGTCCTCGCCGCAGTTTATGGAGGCCTATCTAGCAGCAAGGGAGAAGCCCTAATCAATGTCTTGAAGGTGCCCTAATCTGCAATCCTTAAAGGGCCTTATCTGCTGTCAAAAGATTCCCTCTAACGCAGGTCTAGAAGAGACCTTAATCTGCAGTATTATTTGCTGTCCTAGCTGCTGTTCTGGTGTGCCCTAGACGTAGTTGAATGGGGACCCTAGCCACTGTATTGAGAAGAGTTTAGGCAGCAAAAAGGAAGTCTTCTATACGTAGTCACAAGAGGCTCAATCTGCCGCTGAGAGGAGGGCTAATAGGCCCTAAATGAAGGCCATAATCCGTAGCTACAGAAGGCCTGAATCCGCAGACTATTGACCCTATACGTAGCGAGAAGGATCTTATTCACAGTATAAGGAGGTCTGGAAGGACAACGTTTCGATTGCTATAGATAAAAGAAGCATGGTGACAACACACTGATAAGGACTGTTTCAAGGTTGATAAGTTACTGTCATCAGATCAACATATGTTATTAGTTGCTGACTGTTTGAGGATCATAGGCCGATCTTGCTGCTGGGCTAGGCCGCAGGCCATAGCTAGTAGCATAGGCTATTCTATCAGTCTTGGACTGCGTGACATACTGCAGACTTGAAGGCCTTAATTATTGATGAGAAGGATAACTACTGAAGCAGTGTCAGTTAGTACAGCAAGAAGAACACTATTATGGAAATTATATTGAGTTAAGGTTTGATTATATTCGAATCAGTTTGATGAGCTTCCTATTGATGCCACTTGGATGGAAGATTCTGTCTAGCATTGACTTCTCTGGTCAAGGGTTTTCTATTGCTGTCATAAATATCATATTTATGTATTTGTACTATTTCTCTCTGCTGAACTATTGAAGAATATAAGAAGAATTGATCAAGGGTTTCCCCACATTGGGGTTTGTCCCTAGTTGGTGCCACATCTTGTGTCCTCTTGTCTTGGCTTGTCTTCTGTTGTTTATGTTTATGTTCTATCTCCACTTTACTATCATGCTGATGTGATTGCTAATCTGAATATTGTCATTGGGCTAATATGAAAAATTGAAGTAAATTGCTCTAAGCATAGAACATACCTAAATTTAACATGGTATCAGAGGTGAGGTGGAGACAAAGTCCAAGCAAGAGTGAAAGAGCACTCATCGAAGACAGTTGGAAAGGACAAAAGGCTCAATGGGTTCCTCATCCCTCTTCCCGGCTAAAGATAAGCTCCTTGAAAAGTCTGACTATCACAGATGGAAAATGTCTCTTCATTTGACATTGGAAGAGCAAGAAGTGCTGGATTGTGTGAAGGGTAAAATCCCTGAGCCTCCATCAAATGCACCAGCTGCCCCAAAGAACAAATACACCAAGGGTGAAGTCGAAGCGAAAAAGATTATCAGAGATTCCACTGACAAGTGTTTGGTGGCCTACCTAAAGGTCACTTTAATGGAAAGTCCAGATCTAAGGGTGGAAGGAAGGGCAGATGCCTTGCTTGCAATAAGTTTGGCCATTATGTAAGGGAGTGTCCAAATAGAAGGGACACATCACATGATGATGATCACAATCATTCTAGGGGCATCTTCAATGACTGAAGGAATGACAGGTACAAGGAATGCAGGACATCAAGGAAATGGGCGACTCTCCAAGAAAGCCAGGAACTCCACGTATGAAGAATCAAATGTTGTTTCTGATAAGCAAAAGGAGTATTATCTTATATCGACCCTCTCCACTACCTCTACTTTGGACATTGGTTTATTGATAGTGGTGCTTCAAGGCACTTCACCGGATTCAAGGAAGCTCTTTCTAATCAGAGAGAGAAGGAAAAAAACTTGGAGATTATTCTTGGAGATGATGCCACCTATCCCATAAAGGGTATAGGGAATGTTACTCTTCATTTGGATTAGGGTAACTCGATTAATTTACAAGAAGTTCTTTATGTACTTGATCTCAAGAAGAACCTGGTGTCCATTTCGGTAATCGAAGACAAAGATTACAAGGTGGCATTCATTGATGGAAAGATACGTGTTTGGAAAATAAATTTTAAAGATGCTTTTACTCTTGGGTTCAAGGTTGGCACTTTGTATCAAGTTGCAGGAAGTCCATTGGGGACCATGTTGTGTGACACATCTCTTCTATGGCGCCGGAGGTCTGCCCATCTTCATTGTAAGGCCCTTCCCGATGTGAGATAGATGGTGACAAGGATGCTTGAATTCAAAGAAGAGCATGAAGGTACATGTCCAAGATGTACCGAAGGAAAACTTACAAGGGGACCATTCCCCTTGTTGATTTGGGGTAGCATCAGATGTGCTCTAACCATGAAAATTGGCGGAGAGGCTAAAGCACATGAAATCTCCAAGACCCATAAATGGTTTGGGCAGATTCTAATCAGTTTGGGAGATATTAAAATAATTAATATTTTTAATGAAGTTCCTAAGTCTAAACTTAGGAAAAATAAAATATTAATGGGTATTAATATAAAACTGGGTTAGAAGGGTCCAAAAGTCATGAATCAAGCCAAATCTAATCTTAGCCATTGATTAGAGATTTAATCTCGGCCGTTGATGGACCAATGAGAAAAGTATAAGAAGAGGCTTGAGGGTCAGTTGGAGAAGACACTGAGAGAGACTAGTCAATTCGATTTCTGGAGCGGGGTTAGCTGAGAAATTCGAACTAGTGGTCTGGAGAGCAGCAGGAGGCAGCAAGTACGAAACAAAGAGTCAGAAACAACACCAGAAGACCTGCGCAGACGCAGAGGTAGCAGCAGACTGCGCAGTCACTGGAGGGCCTGCGTGGGTGACTCAAAGAGGCCCAATGCTGACGTAGAGAGGCAGGGGCTGACACAGAGTGTCTGGGAGCTACGCAGAGGTCAACCAGGCTAACGCAGAGACTGGGAGAAGTGTTGGAGAATTTTCTCTCTGTTGGGTAAGCCAGTTTGGCACCTTGTTGTACTGAAGAATGGCTGAATAATAAAATCCTCCCTTGCTGCAGCGGTTTTCCCACATTGGGTTTTTCCGGGGACAATTGTCCAAAATATCTATGTCAATGTGTTGATTCTTGTGCACATGTTTATTTCTGTATTATGGTGTGATATCTGTAGCAAAATTTATTTTAATGTTTATTGAAGGATTTTCATAAATAGCTTATTGGAAAATAAGTAGGTAAAGTAAATCAGTTGTTGTAGTGATAGAATTTTCACATGGTATCAGAGGAAGTAATTAGAGACATGAAGTGAAAATCAATTATGGGTCGAGACCATGATGCAGAGGCATCTACGTTAGGAGACGCACAGATTTTCAGAAAATTGCACAAGAGAAAGTGATTTTGATTTCTCTATGTTGGCTTCCAGGCTGGAAGAAGTGGCTTGTATGACTAGTTCTGCATCATCAGAGGTATGGTATATCGACAGTGGAGCCTCTTGGCATATGACGGGAATCCGGGAATGTTTCTCGAATCTCAAATTATCGGGAGGAGAAGATGAACTTTTAGATCACCATGGGAAACAAGGCAAAGTGTACTCTAGTAGGGAGAGGTACCATAGTTTTTCAAACAGAATTGGGAGAGCGGTTCTGTGCTACCAATGTGCTGCATGTACCAGGATTGGGGATGAACTTACTTCTCGTGTCGCAACTTCAAGGCAAAGGCTATGACGTCTTCTTCATCAAGGAGAAAGTACACGTCAAACACCTGAGCTAGAAAAAGAAAGTGCAGATCGGGATCAAAAGTAACAGGTTGTATAGACTACAACTAGAATCACCAATGGCACTAATAGGCAGTCATGGAGACAAGGATTTGAACGAACTATGGCATAGAAGAATGGGACATTTGCACCATGGGGCTCTGAGAATTCTCAGGAGCACTGTAACAGGAGTTCCAGATCTTAGTACGGAACAAGATGATGTATGCAGAGGATGTGCTCTAGGAAAGTATGCCAAAGCAACATTTCCTAGAAGTAAAAACAGGGCCAAGAGTGTACTAGGATTGATACACTCAAATATCTGCGGACCTATGTCCACTAAATCTCTTAGTGGTGCCGAGTACTTCCTTACCTTCATTGATGACCACTCAAGGAAAACTTGGATTTATTTTCTGAAAACCAAGGACGAGGTTTTCTGTCGATTCAAAGAGTTCAAGGCTTTGGTGGAGAATCTGATTGGGAAGAAAATAAAAGTTTTGCGCTTAGATAATGGTGGAGAGTATGTCGATAAGGACTTCACTGATTTTTGCGCTAAGGAGGGCATCAGAAGAGAGTGGACAACTCCTTACAATTCAGAGCAAAATGGAGTAGCAGAAAGGAAGAACGGGACTATTGTAGAAGGAACTAGGGCCATGATGTATGATTAGGATATGCCAAAATTCCTGTGGGCAGAAGCATGCGACACAACAGTCTATGTTCAGAACAGGACTCCTCATCGGGCATTGGGCAAGATTACTCCAGAGAAAGCTTTCACAAGGAAGACACCTGAAGTCAGTCATTTCAAGGTATTTGGGAGTTTAGCATATTGTCGCGTACCCGAGGAAAAGAGGAAAAAGCTGGATCAAACTGTGGAAAAAGGATATCTAGTGGGATATAGCGAGAACACTAAGGCGTACAGAACCTATCTTCCAGGGAGCAGGAAGGTAGTGGTTCGACGAGATGTGAAGTTCATGGAGGACAGGGCTTTAAGAAAATCTCGAGAAATGCCTTTCGAGGAGCAGTCAAAAGAGGAGCCGTTGGTTAAACCTCTTCAACCAACGGAAGTAGAGAATTCTTCCTCGGGTCAGGAAGATTCACAAGATGAGGAGGAGCTAACAGAAGCACCTGTTGGCAGAGGAAGACCTAGCAGGGAACTTCGTCAGATTTTGCGAGAGTAGAGGACTTCATCAGTGCGCCAAGAAACAGTAAGAGGGAGTGAAAATAGCCAGATGGATATCAAGCATTAGTAGCTTAGGATGGGGAGCCTGCCAGTTTCCAGGAGGCAACTCAACATCAGGTTTGGCTGGATGCGATGGTAGAGGAGTACAACTGCATAATGGTGAACGATGTTTGGGAGGTAATGCCAAGGCCTCAAGATAGATCAATGGTAGGTTCGAGATGGATCTACAAGATCAAATACGCTGCAGACGACAATGTTGAGAAATATAAAGCCAGGTTTGTGGCTAAGGGGCATGCTCAAAAGGAAGGAATTGATTATGAAGAAACGTTCGCCCCAATAGCTAGGTATACATCTATTAGAATCGTGATATCTCTTGCAGCACAAATGGGGTGGGAGATTCATCAGATGGATGTCAAAACGACATTTATGAACGAGGTGATAGAAGAAGAGGTGTACATTGAACAACCAGAGGGCTTTGAAACACATGAGAAGAAGTCTCATGTATGTAGGTTGAAGAAGGCCTTGTATGGGCTGAAACAGGCACCTAGAGCATGGTATGGTCGAATTGATGGCTACTTGCAGAAGATGGGATTTGTCAAGAGTGATGCAGATCCAAATCTCTACTATCTGGTTGTAGAGAATGAGCCGCTAATCTTAGTATTGTATGTGGATGATCTCTTTCTGACAAGATCATCCAGGCTCATCGGGGACTGCAAGAAGAATCTAGCCACAAAATTCGATATGAAGGACTTGGGACGAATGCATTATTTCCTAGGGTTGGAAGTTTGGCAGCAAAAGGGAGAGATCTTCCTTGGGCAAGGGAGATATGCTACAGAAATCCTGAAGAGATTCAGGATGGAGGACTGTAGACCTATGGCTACTCCAATGATCACCAACTGGAAGAAGATTGATGCATCAGAAGACAAGGATGTTGATCCCACCTTATACAGGCAACTCATAGGGTCCCTGATGTATCTGGTCAATACTAGGCCAGACATTTGCTACGCTGTCAACACCCTCTGTTAGTTCATGGTGGAACCGAAGAGGGCGCACAGGACAGCGACCAAACATGTTCTCAGGTATTTACAAGGAACAATGGATTATGGACTCTTGTACACCAAGAGTAAGGATATCAGATTGAGTGGATTTACTGATGCAGATTGGGCAGAAAGTTCAGTGGATCAGAAAAGTACCTCTGGGTACTGTTTCAACATTGGATCAGTAATGACCTCCTGGTGCAGCAGGAAATAGAAGTCCGTGGCTCTGAGCTCATCTGAGGCAGAATATATGGTGGCAAGCACAACATCGTTTGAGGCCATATGGCTTAGAAAATTGCTTGTAAACCTATTCAGAAGAAAAATGGAGGTGACCAAGATCATGTGCGATAATCAGAGTTGCATCAAGCTGTCTGAGAATCCAGTGTTTCATGATCAGTCAAATTATATTGATATCTGGTGTCACTTTGTCAGAGACTGTGTCCAACGAGGAGCTGTACAGTTGAGCTACACTCCGACATGAGAACAGGTGGTAGACATCCTCACTAAGGCCCTTGGAAGAACAAAGTTTGATAACTTCAGGGAAAAGATGGGGATGATAAGGAATCCATCTTAGTAGCAGAAATGGGGGTGATGTTGCAGCGCAGCGACAATGTTGGGAAGAAGGATCAATAGCAGCACGGATGTAGAGGGAGTTGTAGTGTTGGGAGAAAGGACCAGTAGCAGCACGGATGCAGAGGGAGCTGCCGTATAGATGCAACAATGGCAGTATCAGGGCCATTGGTAGCAGTACAGGATGCAACAGCGCAGAGGATGTTGGGCAGGGAGGCCTAGCATCAACATAGGGATCGATGCTGGATGATTAGGGTGATACTTAGTGAGGAGTATTACTAGAGCACAATCCTCGTTAAGAGGGAGTGTTGATTTGGAGTAGCATTGGATGTGCTCGAACCATGAAAATTGGCGGAGAGGCTAAAGCACATGAAATCACCAAGACCCATAAATGGTTTGGGCAGATTCTAACCGGTTTGGGAGATATTAAAATAATTAATATTTATAATGAAGTTCCTAAGTCTAAACTTAGGAAAAATAAAATATTAATGGGTATTAATATAAAACTAGGTTAGAAGGGTCCAAAGTCATGGATCAAGCCAAATCTAATTTTAGCTGTTGATTAGAGATTTAATCTCGGTCGTTGATGGACCAACGAGAAAAGTATAAGAAGAGGCTTGAGGGTCAGTTTGAGAAGACACTGAGGGAGACCATTCAGTGCGATTTCTGGAGCGGGGTTAGCTGAGAAATTCGAACTAGTGGTCTGGAGAGCAACAGGAGGCAACAAGTACGGAATAGAGAGTCGGGAACAACACCAGAAGACCAACGCAGACGTTGGAGAGGCAACAACAGACTGCATAGCGTAGAGAGGCAGAGGCTGACACAAAGTGTCTTGGAGCTACGCAGAGGTCAGCCAGGCTGACGCAGAGACTGGGAGAAGTGTTGGAGAATTTTCTCTCTGTTGGGTAAGCTAGTTTGGCACCCTGTTGTACTAAAGAATTGCTGAATAATAAAATCCTCCCTTGCTGCATCGATTTTCCCACATTGGGTTTTTCCGAGGACTGTTGTCCAAAATATCTGTGTCAATGTGTTGATTCTTGTGCATGTGTTTGTCTCTATATTATGGTGTGATATCTGCAGCAGGATTTATTTTAATGCTTATTGAAGGAATTTCATAAATAACTTACTGGAAAATAAGTAGGTAAAGTAAATCAGTGGTTGCAGTGATAAAATTTTCACACCCCTCATGTAATAGCAAGCCCACGGAAGTGGAACAATGCGAGGGGATTGAGATTCATGATCGAGAATCTCATGTATGTAGGTGGAATAAAGCTCTCTATGATTTAAAGCAAGCACCCCGAGCTTGATATGAGAGGATTGACAACTATTTGATGAAGCTGAGATTCACTAGGAGTGAAGCCGATCCAAACCTTTGCTTTAAGGTTGTGGATGATAGACCTCTCATACAGGTACTTTATATGGATGACCTCTTTCTGGCACCCTCTCATTTGCAAAAGTAAGAGGGAGTTGGATTCCAAATTTGGAATGGTGGACTGTAAGCCTGTGACTACCTCGATGGAGCTTAACTTTAAGAAGTTATGCAGTAGTGTTGGCGGACCTGACTTGGGAAATGCCTCTGAGTTTCATAAACTCATAATAGCATTGATGTTCTTGGTGAACTCCTGTCCGGATATATGCTTTGCAGTTAGCATGTTGAGTTAACATATGGCTGAGCCTCATCACTCGCATTGGATTGGTGCCAAGAATCTTTTGAGATATCTTCGGGGCACAATCACTCATGGACTGAGATACACTGCTGGAGCTGTGAGGCTGCATTGTTATTCCAATGCTGATTGGGCAGACAGTGTGGTGGATCGCAAGAGCACTTTTGAGTGTTGTTTCTCTTCGGGTTCTGCTTCGATATCTTGGATGAGCTAGAAGCAAAATTTGGTTGCTTTCAGCACCGCTGAGGCCGAATACATAGTTGAGAGTATGGCCTCCTGTGAAGCTGTCTGGTTGTGGAAGCTCATCTGTGAGCTGTTTGGACATGTACTGGATACCATCGTGATCTTCTATGACAACCAGAGGGGGATTCGATTGTTGAGGAATCTCGTGTTCTATGATCGCTCCAAGCATATAGACATCAGGTACCACTTTATCTGGGATATGGTACATCGAGGAGCAATAGGGCTCCATCACATTGGGATTGATGTGCAGGTCGCCGATATTTTGACGAAGCCCTTGGGAAAGGTCAAATTCTTGACTTTTCGAGAATGACTAGGAGTCGTGGAGAGACCCTCTGTTGAGGGTCTTGTATGATATAGATATTGAGCTCTGGGAGCTCCGGGGGTGCATGGGGTTTTTCTTGGAGCAATGAGCAACCATAGGGTGAGTGGTTCAGCCTTCCCCTAGTGGTTTGCTATGTAGGCAGGATGAGAGGTTCATCCTTCTCTTACTGAGACACAGTCATAGGGTGAGTGGTTCAGCCTTCCCCTAGTGATTTGTTGTGTACAGGCTGAGAGGTTCAGCCTTCCCCTAGGATACTCCATGGCGACATGTAGGCAAGATGAGTGATTCATCCTTCTCTTGCTGAGACATACTACCCATGTAGTCTGGGACTCATGGGAAGTACCTCTCATTTGGTCAATGAGTAGGAAATGAGGATAGGGTCCATAGTACTACCGGTGGATGTATCGTGTAAGACTGTGCTCCCTATGCTAGGATGATATTGATCTGGGATCAATTAGAACTGACTTCGGGTCAGTAAGAGTGGCATGAGACACTCACTTTATTTGGCACTGATTTTGGATCAGTAAGAGTGGTATGAGACACTCTCTTTATTTGGAACTGATTTCAGATCAATAAGAGTGGTATGATACACTCTCTTTATATGGGACTGATTTCGGGTCAGTAGAGAATGGTATGATACATTCTCGATCACTTCTTCTTCATAGTTCAATAGAGCAGAGTAGAGAAGAGCATTGCGTTGATGGTAGAGATAGTACAGTCTGGCAGATGGATTAGCAGAGGGAGTTCTTCTTAGTTGAGAGGGAGTGTTAAAATTGAAAACTAGGGCCAAACTCCTTGTGGGTCTTTTTATTTATGGCAGCTGATATTTTTCTTGGATTCCTCTCGTCAAGAGGTGTAGGATTGATCTAAAGATCATCTGATTCCGACATGTATTCATGGAGATATGAATTTATTTGTGTTATGTGACAATTTGTCAAGGTCGGCCAACAACCAAATTACCCCAACCTATCCTCAACTTTTTATTATAAACAGAAGAGGTCTTCAAGTCATTTTGTACACACTCATCTCTTGTGATTTCTCTCTTCATTTGTTTGGGTTTTGGTGAAAGAGAGATCTAGAGGGAGTGCCCTAATCACAGTCATGGAGGAGTCTTATACTCTGCCCTAAAGAGATCAAATCACAGCCCTAGTAGGAGACATCTAGACGCAGAGAAAGGAGGCTCTTCTACGCAGCAAGGAGAGGCTTCAATGCGCTGCCCAAGGGAGCTTCTATTCGCCCTCAAAGGAAGCTCTAAAAGATCCCTAGCCGCAGACAAGAGGAAGGGTTCTATTCACAGCTAGCTGCAGTCCTAAAGGGAGGGATCTTGCCTTACCCTAGCCGCAGTAAGGAAGAATCTTAGCCGCAGGTAAGGGAGAGGATCTGGCCGCAGTCCTAGAGGGGAGCTCTAGCCCTAGACGCAGTGAAGGAAAGAGCCCTAATTGCAGACACCTATACGCTGTCCTAAAAAGAGTCCTAGCCGCAGTTTAAGGAGGCCTATCTAGCAGCAAGGAAGAAGCCCTAATCACTGTCTTGAAGGTGCCCTAATCCGCAATCCTTAAAGGGCCTTATCTGCTGTCAAAAGAGACCCTCTAACGCAGGTCTAGAAGAGATCTTAATCCGTAGTATTATCTGCTGTCCTAGCTGCTGTTCTGGTGTGCCCTATATGTAGTTGAATGGGGACCCTAGCCACTGTATTGAGAAGAGTTTAGGCAGCAGAAAGGAAGTCTTCTATACGTAGTCACAAGAGGCTCAATCCTCAGCTGAGATGAGGGCTAATATAGGCCCTAAATGAAGGCCATAATCTGCAGCTACAAAAGACCTGAATCCGCAGACTATTGACCCTATATGCAGCAAGAAAGAGACTCATAATCCGCAGCAAAAGAAGGATCTTATTCACAGTATAAGGAGGTCTGGAAGGACAGTGTTTCGGTTGCTATAGATAAAAGAAGCATGGTGACAACGCATTGATAAGGGTTGTTCCTTAGGACTGTTTCAAGGTTGATAAGTTACTGTCATCAGATCAGCATTTGTTATTAGTTGCTGACTGTTTGAGGATCATAGGCCTATCTTGTTGCTGGGCTAGGTTGTAGGCCATAGCCAACAACATAGGCTGTTGTATCAGTCTTGGACTGCGTGGCGTACTGCAGACTTGAAGGCCTTCATTATTGATGAGAAGGATAACTGCTGAAGCAGTGTCAGTTAGTACAGCAAGAAGAACACGGTGTTCTGGAAATTATATTGAGTCAAGGTTTGACTATGTTCGACTCAATTTGATGAGCTTCCTATTGATGCTACTTGGATGGAAGATTCTGTCTAGCATTAACTTTTCTGGTCAAGGGTTTTCTACTGCTGTCATAAATATCAGATTTATGTATTTGTACAATCTCTCTCTGCTGAACTATTGAAGAATATAAGAAGAATTGATTAAGGGTTTCCCCACATTGGGGTTTGTCCCTGGCTGGTGCCACATCTTGTGTCCTCTTGTCTTGGCTTGTCTTCTGTTGTTTATGTTTATGTTCTCTCTGCACTTTTCTATCACGCTGATGTGATTGCTATGTGATTGCTAATTTGAATATTGTCATTAGGCTAATATGGAAAATTGAAGTAAATTGCTCTAAGCATAGAACATACCTAAATTTAACAGTACTCCAACAGAGGATTATAAGAAGTTGATGGGCACTTGGAGAATACACCAAAGAGACACTTGAGTAGCAGTTTCTTGTGCAGATCTAGCTAGCAACAAGAATTTGAGCCAGAGAGGGACGCAGTGTCAGTGAGGGGCAGGGACAGTGATCCTTAGGAAGATTTCCAAATCGGGAGAGGCAGCAACAAGGGGCCAAGTTATTCCAAGTACAGGTAGTGGGAGTGCAGGTGGAAGCCGGAGTACAGGCTACAACGTGAGTGCAGGCAGTCGCTTGAGTACAGGCGCTCGTTTGAGTATAGTCAGCCATGCGAGTTCAGGCAACGCGAGTTGTTGGGGTTGCTTGTGGAGAAAGGAAAATTCCCTTAGATAATTGCAGCCAAATTTTCTTGCTGTGGATTCTCAGTTTCAGGGACCCAGATTGTACTAAGAATTTCACTCGTGCTTAATAATAAAAACCCTCAACTGCTGCACTGGTTTTCCCAAGTTGTGTTTTTCCGGGGACATTTGTCCAAAAATAACTGTGTTAAAATTTTATGTGTGTGTGCTAGATTTTCCTGGTTTCCAGCGCTATTTTCTTCTACAGTTTATTTGTGAAAATCACAGTGTGAATTATTTGGTATTTGTCGTAGCAGACAACAAATAAATTAACAATTAGAAAAATAATTTCCAGTTGCTGTGATAGATGAAATTTTCACATGGTATCAAAGCGTGAGTGATCAGGTGCGAAGCTCAGAAGTGAAAGGAAGAAATTGACCATATTCAAAGGGAATTTGGCAGCACATTTTCCAGATCTACTCAAAGGCTGGCTTAGCACTTCGAATCGCTGGGCAGAAAGTTCGATTTTTCCAGTGCAGGTGGCAGGAAAAGTTTTGTGCCTAGAATTAGTTCCAGCAGGCAGTAGATAAGCCAGAAAGTAGTTCCGGTGAAGTAGATCAGACTTTCACTGAGCAGATTTCTTGCTTGGATGTAGAAGGGCTTTACAGTAGCAAAATCAGCGTCGAGTGCAGGCAAAACGAGTTGCCGAGTTTGCTTGTGGAGGAAGGGAAATTCCCTTAGATAATTTCGGCCAGATTTTCTTGCTGTGGATTGCTAGTTTCAGGCATCCAGATTTTACTCAGAATTTCACTACTGCTTAATGATAAAAACCCTCAGGTGTTGTGTCGATTTTCCCAAGTTGGATTTTTTGGGGGACATTTGTCCAAAAATAACTGTGTTAAAATTTTATGTGTATGCTAGATTTTCTTAGTTTCTAGAGCTATTTTCTTCCACATTTTATTTGCGAAAATCACAGCGTAAATCATTTGGTATTTTCCATAACAGACAACAAATAAATTAACAACTAGAAAAATAATTTCCAGTTGTTGTGAAAGATGAAATTTTCACATCCGCAACGTTTTTATGGTGAAAATTACAGTTGTGATTTTATTCATTGTTTGCCATAGCAAGAAAACTGCAGTTAATATTAATCAGTTAGAAGAATAATTTCTAGCTGTTGCAATAGAATTGAAAATTTCACAAAAACCCACAAAGGGATAAACCAAAAAACTTGTTCTATTATGAACTTGGGCTCCCATACTAGGGATAATCGCCCAACTGAGGAATTACATATACAACAACTAGATCTGATCCAATTGATCAAGCTCTCCTTGGTTGTGATTTGGATCTCCTTGCTGCTCCTAGCACCTTCCTCGGACCCTGCTTGACCTAGCACACTAGAGTATCACACTACTCTCGAGGCTAGTGTCGCTCAATGTTGTCTTCACCTCTCCTTCAAATCTCCTTTTATAACCTTTTAATGACTAAAATGCTAACCATAGATCTCAATGGCTAAGATTAGATCTTGCCATCCCAAGATCAACGATTGTGAGTTAATCTTTTGTTGAGATCCCTTAAAGTTTCTTTTAATCATTAAATACAGAAAGGTACTTATAAGATCACTTTACAAAGTTTATTATCTAGAGAGGCAACCTTCCACATGCTAAGACACCAAGCAATTGTCGAAGTCCTACCGAGCTACTCAATCCAACACTCCCTCTTAGCGAGGAAGGTACTTTCATAACTCGGATTTGTCCTCAAGCTTCTCACATCCACTGTCACTGCTCCCTCTGACACAAAGGCTTGTCCTGCTGCTAGTTATGAAACTTGAGTTGAGAACCATGCTCCTAGAAGCCTTCTACTCCTGAGCATCTTGCATGGCCATGCTTACCATGTCTTCCTTGAGGCTGTTGACTCAACTTTCTATTGCATACTTCCGAGGCCTGCTGCATGAGCCTATTGCCTGTTGCCCAAAACTGCCTGGACACTTCTTGAGACTACCCGAAGCCTTTGCTCGTTCCTTGGGAGTCTTGTGTGCCGCCCGAACACTTCTGCAGTGTAATAGCAATGATTTTTTAATTAATTCTATAGTTAGACGAATCATGCAGTGTCTGTTGCTGCTCAATCTTCCACGATAGCTATTTTCCTTGTGTTGTTCCGGTGGCGACTGTGGTCCAATTTGTGACTCCACTAGCAGCTAAAGTCTCTTGTATCCTCCACTAATCCACCACAAACTTCGTTTTGCACCTTCTTTCCATTTCCACTACATGTAGTCACAATTTGTTGATTGACCAATCTCTCGCTAGCGGCCACATCTTTTGTAGTTTGTCGGCAAAACACCTTTTGCGACTTGTTCGTTCCTTCCCTCGCGATTATATAGGATCAAAGTGGAACACTGCACCGGATTTGTCCACCGACTATATTGTGTGCTCGACAACTCTTGATGTTGTTTGCTCACCACTGCCCTTGCTGCCGTCCTCCATGGAATTTTCAGCCCAACGCCTTGTCACGTTTGACCTTTCTGCCACTTGCGTAGCCATCGAGTTTGACAGCGCTCAACTGCCCCGTCTCACTATTGTTCACTTCACAACCGCCGTGTTTGTGTTCGTTTGATTCGTCACCTTCGACTCCTCAGATTTTCGCTGTTATGTGCTGATCTATTGGTGGCTATGCTACTCGCAATTGACCTCAACCATGGTTTTGTTGCGGCCTTTACTTGTTGCTGCCTTCAACATCGACTTTGTGGCCCATGCATTGTGGCCTCTACCTGCTAGATGTCGAATTGCCACCCCTCCTATGTGCATGCAAGTCGTTGTTGTTTGGGCGGCCTAACCTCTGCCACACACAATGGTTCTTGCACTGGCCTTGATCGTCCCCACAATTCGCCTGCTTACGTGCTTTGTCTAGTTGAGTGGTAGCTGCCAGCCACACTCGTTTCTCGTTTGCGAGGTTGTTCAACCTTTTGTGCGCGATGGCATTACGAATCAACAGTTTTGTCAATCCTTGACACGCAACACGTCGTCTACCTGGGCGTGGTTGGCTTGATTTCTAGATTCGTTGACGACATTCTCGATTTCCCTATGTCGTGCGCATCCACTGCCATAGCTGGTCGGTCGGTCAGCCTGGCGGCTGTCGGCTGCCCTCGACGGTTGGTGCCCCTGGCCTGCCACTGGCTGGGCTGTCAGCCACCTCTGCGTGGGGTCCTTTTTTATTTTTATTTTTATAAAAGAAAATTTGTGCTTTGACCTAGATAAAATAAAAAACTCATCGCCTTAATGAAAAAATCCCGTTTGTATGATCCTAGCCAGCTTGGCTCTGATGATCTGATACGAACTCGACACTTGTGATTCCAAGAATTATTCAGAGTTGCAGCTCTGGTGCCATGTTAAATTTCCACGAACCCAACACCTAGCAATAATCTCAAACAACTCCTTAAAATGATTACTGATTTATGCATGGCTAAGTTCTTAACTAAAATTGCATAGTAGAAGCACACATAAATCATCATCACATTGGGCACACGATTTACCTTGGAAAACCCACAAAGGGAAAAACCATAAAACTTGTTCTATTATGAACTTTGGCTCTTGTACCAGGGATAATGGCCCAACTGAGGAATTACATATACAACAACTGGATCATCTGATCCAACTGATCAAGCTCTCCTCGACTGTTATTTGGATCTGCTTGATGCTCCTTGCACCTTCCTCGGACCCTACCCGACTTCGCACATTGGAGTATCACACTCCTCTCCCTGAGGCTAGTGCCACTCAATGGTGTCTTTACCTCTCCCTCAAATCTCCTTTTATAACCTTTTAATGACTAAAACCCTAACCCTAGATCTCAATGGCTAAGATTAGATCTTGCCATCTCAAGATCAATAGTTGTGACTTAATCTTTCGTTGAGATCACTTAAGTCACTTTTAATCATTAAATACAAAAGGTGCTTATAAAACACTTTACAAAGTTTATTATCTTGAGAGGCAACTTTCCACACACTAAGACACCAAGCAATTGTGGAAGTCCTACCGAGCTACTCAATCCAACAATAATGTGTTAAATCAACCCTCTTATGGTACATGTGGACCTCCAAGAACTCCAATAGTGTGGAAAGGGTCCTCATAAAGTAAGTTGACCTCCAAGATTCTTGGGGTTCATGTTGAGAAATCTAGGGCATCAAGTATTAGGTGATTTCTCTTCAATTAGTAACTGCTTGTGAGTGCTTTTTTCTTCTTTAGATTAGGATCTTGTTATGAAACCAGCTCACAAAAAGATAGAAAAGAGAGATCCACGACTTAGAATTCAGCCTCTTCGAGGGGGCAACCTCCTTTACATTACATAAATGAACAATTCTTGGATGATACAAATGAAAAACCTCCTTTCTATATATAGGAGTCTAAGTGGTCCCAATACAATCAAAGCCTACATAACAATAATATTGTAGGGCACAACAATAACAATAGAGGGATTCTATGTGGCACAATAGTAACAATATGGGCACTACATGGGTACATCAATATAAATAAGGGGTATAACTACAATAGTAATGGGGTAATCACTAGTATTATAGGGACCCAACATGCCCCTCTCCTTCAAAAAAGTGTTGTCCTCAACGCTTGAGTAGTTCAGGATACTTTTGCATAAAATTCTCATCCTCCCATGTGGAATCTTCAGCGGATAAGTTCTTCCACTTGATAAGATACTCTGAAATTGATCGATTTCGTAGCTGTCGAGTTCTTGTTTCTATAACTGCTTCCGGTTCCAATATAATTTTTCCTTCCTCGTCAAGTTCTGGCAATATTGTTTGAACTGGGAGCTTGTCGCCTATAACCTTCTTTAAACATGAAACATGGAAAACTGGGTGCAATCGAGAAGCTGCAGGAAGCTCCAATTTGTATGCCATAGTACCAATCTTTTGCAACACCTTGTACGGACCATAATACTTTGGTGATAATTTATTATCCTTCTTAGCTTGCTTGAGGGACATTTGCTTATATGGTTGTAGCCGTAGGAATACCCAATCACCTACATCAAAACTTCTTTCACTGCGATGTTGATCTGCCTGTTGTTTCATTCTATTCTGTGCCAACACAAGGTTATCCTTTAAGAGTTGGAGGACTTGTTGTTGATGTTCGATGTGATGTTCCACTGCCTGAACCTTAGAATTTTCTCTTAAATATGATGTGATGGATGGTGGTTGATACCCATAAAGTGCCATAAATGGGGTCATTTTTGTTGCTGTATGAAAGGAAGTGTTATACCACCATTCAGCCAGAGGCAACCATTTGACCCATTGTGTCTGTTTATCAGATACAAAGCAACGAAGATATCCTTCCAAACATTTGTTTACTATCTCAGTTTGCCCATCAGATTGAGGATGATAAGATGAGCTATGAGCTAACTGAGTACCAAGACAAGAAAATAATTTTGTCCAAAAATTTCCAGTGAAAATGGGATCTCTGTCACTTACAATAATCTTTGGGTTTCCATGTAGCTTTTGAATTGTTTCCATAAATGCAGTAGAAACTGTACTGGCTTTAAATGGATGTGATAATGCACAAAAGTGTGCATACTTGGTAAGTCTGTCAACTACCACCATGATGACACTCTTTCCCTCAGACTTGGGTAAACCTGTGATAAAATCCATTGAAACCTCCTCCCAACGTTGGCTTGGAATGGATAAAGGTTGTAATAGACCCGGTGTCTTAATTGTTTCAACTTTATTTTGCTGGCAAACCAAACATTCTGCCACAAACTTTTGAATATCTGATTTAAGGCCATCCCAAAAAAATTCCTTCTTAACCCTGTGGTAAGTTTTTAAAAATCCTGAGTGCCCTCCTAAGGGAGAAGTGTGCAATTCCATAAGAATCTTTTGTTTTAGCTGGGAATTCTTACAGAGGTATAAGCGATCTTTGTACCATAACGAATCATTTTTCCAGCTAAATGTATCAGACGTACTGGAATCTTGTTGTAGCTTTCGAATAAGTGCCCACACTTCTTCGTCATTCTTCCATTCCTCCCTTGCTTCATTTATCCAATCTGGTTGGATAATAGAAATGGCGCACAACAATGCTTCCACATCCTCATCCTTTCTTGAGAGTGCATCTGCCACCACATTTTGCTTCCCTTTTTTGTAGATGATTTCAAAGTCATAACCCAACATCTTTGTGACCCACTTTTGTTGCTCTTCAGAGGATAATCTTTGTTCTAAAAAGTATTTAAGGCTATCATGATCCGTTTTTACCTTGAAGTGTCTTCCCATTAGGTAGGGTCGCCATTTCTTAAGTGCATGGAGTATTGCCAACATTTCCTTCTCATAAATAGCTTTGCTTAAAAACTTTCCCTTGATTGGACGACTTTCAAAAGCAATGGGTCTTTCATCTTGCATTAGAACAGCACCAATTCCATTTCCTGAAGCATCACATTCCACAATAAAGGTTTTTGTGAAGTCCGGTGTAGCTAAGACCGGTGCTTGGCACATTGCCTCTTTAAGATGTTCAAAGGCCTTTGTTGCTTCCGGAGTCCATGAAAATGCATCTTTCTTCAATAATGTTGTTAGAGGTGCTGCTATTCTCCCATAATTCTTAACAAACTTGCGATAATACCCTGTCAACCCAAGAAATCCTCGCAGATGCTTTATGGATGTGGGGATTTTCCATTCCTTAATGGCTTTAATTTTGCTAGGGTCTACCTTAACTCCTTCATGAGATACAATATGACCCAAATATTCCACCTCCTGGACTCCAAAGAAACATTTGGATCTTTTTGCATATAATTGTTTCTCCTCCAATAGTTGTAGCACCCTGTCAACATGTTCAACATGATCCTTCCAAGACTTGCTGTAGATTAGTATATCATCAAAAAATACTAACACAAATTTTCTAAGGAATGGTTTGAAAATTGAATTCATCAAACCTTGAAATGTTGAAGGTGCATTGGTAAGGCCAAAAGGCATGACCAAAAATTCATAATGACCCTCATGAGTTCTAAATGCCGTTTTCGGAATGTCTTCAATCTTCATTCTGATTTGATGATATCCTGAACGAAGATCCAACTTGGTGAAGTAAATTGATCCATGCAATTCATCCAGTAATTCATCAATGACAGGAATGGGGAACTTATCTTTAATAGTGAGCTTGTTGAGCTCCCTATAATCCGGACACATGCGCCATGATCCATCCTTCTTGTGCACCAATACTACTGGAGCAGAGAAAGAACTTTGACTCGGTTGAATTATACCAGCCTCTAGCATTTCTGCAACCATACGTTCAATTTCACTTTTTTGGACATAGGGATATCTGTACGGCCTGATGTTTGGAGGAACACTTCCTGGAATCAGATGAATAGCATGATCATGATCACGCATAGGTGGGAGACCTTTGGGAGTCTCAAATACCTTGGAATGATTGTCCAGGACTTTTTGGAGATCTGGAGAAATAGATGATTCCAATGTGGAAACATCTAGCGAACATAATTGTGCAATTACACCTCTTTGCTCCTTTTTTAGAAGCTTTGTCATACCATTAGAGCTGATTATCTTTCCTGGTTTCCCTGCAATACCCCTTAATTCAACTTCCTTTCCTTCCACAGAAAATTTCATGAAAAGTTCTTGAAAATTAAAAGCTATTGTACCCAAGGATTGTAGCCATTGGACTCCTAGTACAACATCAGCACCTCCCATTGGAATGGAAAGCATTGGGCTAGTCAATACATATTCTCCCATGGATAGCTTGATATTATGGCACTTTCCAGAGCAATTTATTGTTCCTCCATTTGCAATCATCACTTGACACTCTGGTGCTGGATATAGGAAGCAATTCAATTCTTTTGCTACCCTACAATGAATAAAATTGTGGGTGCTTCCTGAATCAATCAACACTATTACCTTTTTCTTCTTGATTTGTCCTTCTATCTTGATGGTTTGAGGAGTGGTAATTCCCGCCAATGCATTACAAGATATGGTCGGATTTATTTGTTCTTCATCTAGGCTTTGTTCCTGGAATATATCCTCTTCTTTTGACCTTTCTTGCTCCTTTTCTTCTTCCTCTTCACAATCTATGTAGAATAATTTCTTCTCAGCACACTTATGACCTTTTGTGTATTTGCTATCACAATTGTAACAAAGCCCTTTTGCTCTTTTTTCTTCCAATTGTTGTGGTGTCAACCTTGTAGGTTGTGGAAGACTATGGGCAACAACACTTCCATCTTTATAGTTGTGAATGGTATGCTTCCTAGTTGCCATAATTTTGCTTTCCATTTTTCTTGCTAACCTGAATGCCTTCTCTAATGAATCAGGTTCCCAAAGGCGCACATCATGTTGGATATTATCCTTTAAAGACCCTATGAACACATCAATCCTATGCTCCTCTGGAATATCTTTTACCCTTATGTTCAATTTTTGGAACTCCTCAATGTGCTCCATTATTGAACCCTTTTGTTTGAGACTTATCAATTGGCTAAAAAAAGTGTTGCTTTTTGTATCCTCATAATGTGCTATCAATTCTTCCGTAAAAATTGCCCAAGTGATAAATTGTTTACGAGAACAAAGCCATTGATACCATACAAACTGATTTGGTTCCAAATATAAAGTTGCCATACGTACCTTTTGTGTGTTTTGCACATTATTGAGATCGAAGAATTGCTCCATCTGTAATATCCATGTGGCGGGATCCTTGCCATCAAACTTCCTCATATCGATTTTTGGAACATGGTGAGTCTTCGATCCAACATTAGAGTCTATGGAATCATGATTAACATTTCTTTTGTTCTCATCATGAGTTTCCTTTACTACCTTTTCACCATTAGTGACCCTTTCTTGTAGCAACTTCTTCAATTCATCCATCTTATCATCCATGCCATCAAATTTAGCATCAATCTTAGCTTCCATGCCATCCATCTTAGCTTCCATGCCCTTTATCTTAGATTCCACGCCATTTATCTTAGATTCCACGCCACTTATCTTAGCTTCTGTTAGCTTTTGTGAGCGTGACATTTGTTGCACTTGTTCTTGTAATTTTGATATATCATGTAGCATTTCTTCCTCTTCTTCATGAGTCATGCTAGAGCTTTCAGGTTCCTTACTAGGTGTTTGCATTTTCTTTCCTCGGGGCATCAGTTACCGATAATAATGCTTTACTATGCCCTTTGAATTCCGTTAAACCAAGCTTACACAAAAATTTAAAAAAAAACTACACACCTTTTTTCACTTTATAGAAGCCTGATATTGAATCTGATGTATCTCTGTAATTTCGGATCATCCAGTTCTGAAATTGCTATCTGTAGTAGCCTTCTGCGTCCTCTTTCCAATGCCACAAGTCTGAGCCAAATTGGATTCTCCAAGGAAGAGTTATGTGAAATCTCCCACAGTGACTTGCTTTTAGACTAGTTCAGTAGAGCGAACTTGTACGACGTGCCACGAGTCACTGTTTCAACCTTTGAATCTGAAACTCACCCACAAGAAACTACAGTCCGTCCTCTTTCTGTACCTTTTTACGAAATTTCAATCCGATCCTCAGAGAGAGAGTTATGACGATTTTCCCCAGGTCACCTGTTTTGAATGTAATTCAGGAGTCTGCAAAAAGACCAACTTCCTCAGATCATATCTCCGAAAATATCGCGAGAAAAGCTCTGAAATTCGGACCCAAGGTTCAGCGCCAATTCTTCTCAAATGGGTTTTTTTTGCGACTTCTGAAACGTCACAGAAAAAAAGTTATAGCGAAAATGCCACGATGACCTGTTTGGAGCAGCGAAACCCTAGAATCCAAAGCTCTGATACCAAATGTTATGAAACCAGCTCACAAAAAGATAGAAAAGAGAGATCCACGCCTTAGAATTCAGCCTCTTCGAGGGGGCAACCTCCTTTACATTACATAAATGAACAATTCTTGGATGATACAAATGAAAATACCTCCTTTCTATATATAGGAGTCTAAGTGGTCCCAATACAATCAAAGCCTACATAACAATAATATTGTAGGGCACAACAATAACAATAGTGGGCTTCTATGTGGCGCAATAGTAACAATATGGGCACTACATGGATACATCAATATAAATAAGGGGTATAACTACAATAGTAATGGGGTAATCACTAGTATTATAGGGACCCAACAGATCTTCTTTTACTTAGGTTATTAGTGTTCTTTTTCATAAAAAACTACCAATGCATGAACATAAATAGACAAGAGACAAAAAATGTAGGCTATCAGCTAGGGCCAAAACCTCTCACTCTTTGAGAGGAAAACCCGCACAAATTCTTCTTATAGAGATTCCAATTGACGAATACCATGACCAAGACCCTTGACCTATTTGCCACTCCAAGACCAAGACACAAGTTCTCTTGATAATCAATATTCTTCCTTAAGAGATTCTTCCATCAAGTCATCCACGTTTGTTCTTCCTCTCACTATGTTAGCATACTAGGATCCATGTCACTGTGTTTTGCCCCGAGATCATTATCTCACCTCTATTATGGCATCGAGATCCTCTCACTATAGTATCCCTGAGACCTCATCACTGTCATGACACCAAGTTGCACTGTGACCCTCTTTCTGTGGTAGCACCGAGATCATCTCCTATCCGAGCTTCTTCTTGTGGTGGTACTGAAGTAGAGATAGCACCGAAATTGTGTCTTTACTTAACTGTAATGACACCAAAATAGAGAGACCTCCTTTCTGTGATTATACCGAACCTTGTCATCTGAAATAGCACTGAACCATACTGTGACATGTGACTGAAATTGTGTCTAACATCTCTACTGCAATCCGCACTGTGATTTCTGCAATTAGACTGAGATTCTTTGTACCCTTATCTGAGCTTCTTTCCTGAAATGACATTCAAACTTGTAATTGTAATTTCCCATCGAATTTCAGAGGTGATCGAACTTCTTGACTGTGGAATAGGCCAAGCTGCCTATTTATAGTAGTCTGTCCATGTATATTAGCCAACATGACCATATGAAGAGTTGTGTCTCCAATTTAGGTGAGCCAACATGAGTTCTATATTTCATCTTGAAGCCGACTTGAAGAAGGATAACTTGTGCTTGTCTTGGAGGGCTACTTGACAATCCTATTGACTTATATACATTTGTAACATGCCCAAGAAGGGTTCTTCATACATGACACTAACTCTCTTTGACTTTTATGACTAGATGACAAATCCTAAAGGCTCACAATGGAGGTATTCATAATGGTACTTGGTCATTCTCAATCTGAAGAATTTCTCATAAGAAGAATCAGATTGGTAACCCATCTGTATAACATCATATTAACCAACATTGTCACATAGCAAGGCCTTGACTAACAACTCTATCTCTCCACGAGATCCGAGCACAATGCTGGCGAGACTAATGATTTATAGACACCCTCATCATTGTCTCTCCTGGAACATACCCCACCCGGGTTCTCAGGGTGTGTTCCACTAGGACTATTCTTATCTTGGATTCCCAGTTCTCAAAGAATATCGATCCTCTACGACTACTCTTTTCTTGGATGCCCTAACTCATCCTCAAAGAGTATCAGATGCCAGATGCTTACCCAATTCTCCATTTTGTCTTCCCAAGTGAAGACAAGAATGATGTGTCTATCTCTCCCTCTCAATTAGGGAGGACATATCTATTCCACTAAAGGAATGTACTCATTCCTACGGAAGGAATGTACCTAAGCTTCCTCTTGGCTTAGGAATTTTGCTTCCAAGTTTCTACCAAGTAAGAAACTTGTTTCCAAGCTCCCTCTTAACTAGGGACCTACAACAACTCCTCAGGTGGAGATGATGGGACAACCAACTGCTTGAAGAACTCCTTCCTTCGATGTCATGAATTTCTTCTTTGTCATGGAGTCTTCATCCTTTTGGGACTTCTTCATAGGGCACAAACCATCCATCACTTTCATTCATGAGTCAGTCATGTCAATATTCCTCTTATTGGAAAGTGATCCATCAGTCCATATCTGGCCTTCCTTCATGCCATGTTGCCTTCTTCATGCCATGTTTTCTGGAAGGATATTTCATCCTTCTACATGGTCCTCTTGGAAGACATCCATAGTTCTTCCCTCGACAACCCTGTATAAGCCCATCCAGATATATGTTCAAAAATAAGTAATGAACATTACATTTAAATCAAAATTACCTTTGTGATGGTCTTTCATCATGACATCTTCCAGTTTGCATCAGCATCCTACATACATATTGACACATCTCCCAAAGATATCCATTGTCAAGGGTCTTCATCTTTTTCGGACTTCCATCTGAGTCTTCATATCTTTCCGGGAGATATCATAGTCAAATCTTTCAGTTCTCGGATGTTGATTGCCTTTTCCATGGTTGCATAGTCCATGATCTCTTCCTTCCTTTCTTCACACATTTCATTCCCAGGAACTTCCAATCAGAGTTCCTCCAATTGTTGTCAACCACCTCATACTTCATATGAGGACATATTATGTTGATTTCATCTAGTGTGACCCATGCCTTCCTGCATCCTTTCAGAGGAGGAGATCCTTTTCTTTTGATCATGCTCTCAAGATAGAGCATTGATCCATGTTACCTACAATCATATGACATGACTCTATAATATCGAATACAAGCATACATACCTTATTTTCCTTTAGGTCATCTAGGCTTCCTTCAATAACTTCCTTGATTGAAAAGAGCTTCAATCCTTTGATCTACTTCATCTCTTATGTCATCATACCATCATCCCATGAATTCCACAAATTGGAATTCTTGATGGAACACTTTGCTTCCTCTCTAGATTGGTGAACCTTTTGATGAAGATTCCATCAGAGAATCTTGAGGATCTTGAATATCCCCATCCAGTAGATGTTTTCTTTTGACTGATGTATGATGAGACTTGTCCTGGATGACTTCTTCCTTTCATAAGTGTCAACTATGCTTTCAATGAGGTTCCCAAGAGCTATATCCTTCATAGTTGACTGCCATAGATTTTGATCCAGACATCGTTCATGTTCCCTATGGTGATGTCACGAGCTCTTACTTCTAATGCTTGTATGATGCTACAATGCATCCCATAATTTATTATAGTCATATCTTATAACAGAAGACTTAGGAACTATGAAAAGAACTTCGGTGAGGAAGACTATCTCAGTCATAGTAGAGATTTCTTACTTCCTCTTTCTTGGACTTCTTTTTTCTTTTCTTTTGAAGTGTCGAGTTTAGATGCACATGGAATGAGGGGATCCTTGATGGATTCTATGAGAATCATTTGAGCCCTCACTTCCCCTTTCATGAACCTAGAAAGTGCTTGAGCATCTTCTTTTGGAGGTTTGGTGATTGATCCCTTAACATGTTCCATGACCTCATTCTCAACAAGATTCAGATCTATCCTTTTCTTCCATGCAAGAAAGTTTGAAGCCCCAACCAAGTTGTTTCTTTCCTTGCAAAAAGACATTTTGACAGATTCAGATGAAGTCATAAATATACTTACTTGTGTAGATGCTTCTTTCTCCACTTGCTTCCTCCTTGAATTTGATGATGATATAGATAGTAGGAAACTCTTCCTTGATGAAGATAGTTTTCTTCAAGAATTATTATTGACCCCACAAGGAGATAGATCACCTTTGATGATGAATGTCCTTGATGATGATGATCAATGATGGCTTGATGATGTCTTGATGCTCCTTGGAAGATCTTCTTTAAGGATAAGGAGGTCATTGCTTCAACGAGAGGGAGATTGCCTTAGAACCTTTTGAAGATAATGATCACACCCTTGATCTTGCTTTTCTAGGAAGGAACTTGATGTATAAGTTCTTCAACTTGAGTAGGGTCTTTGTGGTCTCTTGAGATGTCTTGAGGGTTCCACCAACTTCTTTGCAGGCTTCTTCTTTGGTTATGATGCTTCCTTTGTAGATCTTGACTTCACGATGATCTTTGCTTTGATGCCTTCCTTGAAACTTGATCCTTGAGTGTCTCTTCATTAGATGCCCTTTCTTGACTTCGTTACCTTAGCTCTGATACCATGTTGAGAAATTTAGGGCATCAAGTATTCGGTGATTTCTCTTCAATTAGTAACAGCTTTTGAGTGCTTTTTACTTCTTTATATTAGGATCTTCTTTTAATTACTACCAATGCATGACCATAAATAAACAAGAGACACAAAATGTAGGCTATCAGCCAGGGCCAAAACCTCTCACTATTTGAGAGGAAAACCCACACAAATTCTTCTTATAGAGATTCCAATTGACGAATACCAAGACCAAGATCCTTGACCTATTTGCCACTCCAAGACCAAGACACAAGTTCTCTTGACAATCAATATCCTTCCTTTAGAGATTCTTCCGTCAAGTCATCCATGTCTGTTCTTCCTGTCACTGTGTTAGCATACTAGGATCCATGTCACTGTGTTTTGCACTGAGATCATTATCTCACCTCTGTTATGGCACCGAGATCCTCTCACTGTAGTATCCCTGAGACCTCATCATTGTCATGACACCGAGTTGCATTGTGACCCTATTTCTGTGGTAGCACCGAGATCATCTCCTCTCCAAGCTTCTTCTTGTGGTAGTACTGAAGTAGAGATAGCACCAAAACTGTGACTTTACTTAATTGTAATGACACAAAAATAGAGAGACCTCTTTTCTGTGATTATACCCAACCTTGTCATTTGAAATAACACTACACCATACTGTGACATGTGACCAAAACTGTGTCTAACATCTCTACTACAATCCGCACTATGATTTTTGCAATTAGACCGAGATTATTTGTACCCTTATCTGAGCTTCTTTCCTGAAATGACATCCGAACTTGTCACTGTAATTTCCCATCGAATTTCAGAGGTGATCGAACTTCTTGACTATGGAATAGGCCGAGCTGCCTATTTATAGTAGTTTGTCCATGTATATTAGCCGACATGACCATATGAAGAGTTGTGTCTCCAATTTAGGTGAGCCGACATGAGTTCTATATTTCATCTTGAAGCTGACTTGATGAAGGATAACTTGTGCTTGTGAAAATTTCTAAAATAGAAATTCTACTGCAGTGATTAATATGACTTCTTCTACTTATTATTTCAGAGATAAGTTATCTACTATATTCTTATGGTAAATATCAAATCATATTCTACTGCAGTCTTCACAATTAAAACATTGCATAAATTAAATGTAAGAAAAATGCCGGCACATATACAAACACCATAACACAGTTGTTTTTGGACAATTGTCCCTAGAAAAATCCAATGCGGGAAAACCGGTGCAACAGATGAGAGTTTTATTATTCTTTAGCAAAAATCAACATGTACAAAATTTCACCCAGCAATATAGAACTAAGAAATATTTACAAATATTCCTAAACAAGTGTTTGACCCGAGAGAGAGGTTCCTTGACCCTTTGCGTCTCCCTAGCTTGCTCAACGTCAATTTTTCCAACCTCTGGACTAGTCCGCGCAATGCCTGCGTCACTTAGGCCAGAGCTGCCTATCCCAACATCAATCTGCCCAATGTTGTTCCTTCTGCAACTCTGTGTCTTTGTCCCTGTTTCCCTGACTGATGTTGAACCCTCTCTATCTCTCCTCCACCTGCAACTCTCCCTCCGAATCGATTTTCTCTTGCCAAACTTCGACCAGTGAGAAAAATCGATTTCTCTTGGGCAACTGAGTATCTGCCCGGTGTGTCTTCCAAATGACCCTCAAGTCCCTTCTTATATCTTCCCGTTGAGCAATTAACGACATATATTAAAACATAATCAAAGGCTCAGATCATTTTGACTTGGTCTATGGATTTTTCTAGAAGTTTCACCCCTGATTAGATTAATACCTATTAATATTTTAATTTTCCTAAGTTTAGAGTTAGGAAACCCATTAAAAATATTAATTATTATAATAAAATCACTTCTGGGTGGAATTTCCCAAAACGCTTTTTGGGTTGTTTGGAATACTTGTGCCCAAGCCTACTTGCAAAATTTGAGGATTAGAGCACATCCGGTGCTACCCCAAATCAACATTCCCTCTTAGTGAGGAATGTGCTCTAACAATACACTACCTCTTTGCATACTGCTCTGACTTTGAAGCATCGTCTCTGCGTTGCTGATGTCTGATGTATTGTCTACCAGCCACTGTACTGCTGCCTTTGACACTGCTACTGTCAATGCTACATCTGTACTGCAGCTCCCTCTGCATTCGTGCTGTTGCTGGTCCTGTCACCCAACACTGCATCTGCACTGCATCCTGCTCCTGCTACTGAAACGGATTTTCAATCATACCCAACTGCTCTCTGAACTGAGTAAACTTAGCTCTTCTGAGAGCCTTTGTGAGTATATCGGCCACCTGCTCTCATGTAGGAACATACTGTAGCTGTACTGCCCCACGCTGAATAGAGTCTCTGATAAAGTGACAACGGGTATCTATATGTTTCGATTGATCATAAAACACTGGATTCACATAGAGTTTGATGCAACTTTGATTATCGCAGTAAACCTTGGTCGCCTCCATCCTTTCCTTGAATAGGCTCACAAGCAATTTTCTAAGCCATATGGCTTCGCACGTAGCTGTGCTGGCTGCCATATATTTTGCTTCTGCTGAACTCAGTGCTACCAATTTCTACTTCTTGCTGCACCAGGATATCATCCCTGATCCAACACTGAAGTAGTACCCAGATGTACTTTTTCGGTCTACTAAATTTTCTGCCCAATCTGCATCGGTGAACCCATTCAAGCTAACATCCTCTCCTCTCGAGTACTTCAACCCATATCCGACTGTTCCTCGTACATACCTAAGTATGTGTCTGGCTGTTGCCCAATGCACTCTTTTCGGTTCCACCATGAACTGACTAAGAGTGTTAGCCGCAAAACAAATGTTTGGCCTAGTGTTGACCAGATACATAAGTGACCCAATGAGTTGTTTGTACAAGGTGGGATCTACTTCTTTATCCTCTGATGCATCTATTTTCTTCCAGTTGGAGTTCATAGGAGTAGCCATGGGTCAGCAATCCTGCATTCTGAATCTCTTCAAAATCTCTATAGCATATCTTCCTTGACCAAGGAAGATCTCCCCATTCTTCTGCCAAACTTCCAACCCCAGAAAATAATGCATCAATCATGTCGAATTCGGCTTCAAGATTCTTCTTGCAATCCTGGATGAGCCTAGATGATCTAGTTAGAAACAGGTCATCTACATATAGTACCAAAATAAGTGGCTCATTCTCTACCAATAAATAGTAGAGATTGGAATCAACATCACTCTTGACAAATCCCAATTGCTGCAAGTAACTATCAATTCGACCATACCATGCTCTAGGTGCCTGCTTGAGCCCGTACAGGGCTTTCTTCAACCTGCAAACATGAGACTTCTTCTCATGAGTTTTGAAGCCTTCAGGCTGTTCTATATACACCTCTTCTTCTATCACCCCGTTCAAGAATGTTGTCTTGACGTCCATCTAGTGAATCTCCCATCCCATTTGAGCTGCTAGGGATATAACAGATCTGATAGAGGTGTAATGAGCAACTGGGGCAAAGGTCTCTTCATAGTCTATCCCTTCTTTCTGAGCATACCCCTTTGCCACAAACCTTGCCTTGTACTTCTCTATGCTGTTGTCTGCAGCATACTTGATCTTGTAGATCCATCGTGAACCTACCACTAATCTATTTTCCGGTCTAGGTACTACTTCCTAGACATCATTTGTCATGATGGAGTTGTACTCTTCCACCATGGCATCCACCCACACTTGGTGTTGAACAACTTCCTGAAAGCTAGAGGGTTCTCCAACCTGAGCTACCAATGCTTGGTATCTATCTGGTTGTTTGTGTTGCCTCTTCTTGGCTTTAGGAGCTCCAACAAATGCCTCTGCATCCCTTAGTGTTTGCCTCACTTCTCTGCTTGTTCTATCACTGGTGGTGGGAGGTTCAACTAATTCTTCCTCCTTACTTTGTTGTTCCATCTGTTGAGAAGCATTTGCATTTCCTCCCTCTGAGGAAATACTGGTACTAGTCACTGTACTTGTCCCATGTGCATGTTCTCCTGCCTGTCCTTCTTGCTGCCCCTGTTGTTCTTGGACTAACGAAACATCCCCCGACTGATCTTCTGTAGGCATTTCACGAGATTTCCTGAAAGCTCTGTCTTCCATGAACATTGCGTCTCATCTTACTACAATATTCTTGCTGCCTGTAATGTAGATTCTATAGGCCTTTGAGGTCTCGCTGTATCCTACGAGATATCCCATCTCTGCAGTTTGATCCAGTTTTCTACGCTTCTCATCTGGAATGTTGCAATAGGCCACACTTCCAAATATCCTGAGATCACTGACTTCCGGCTTCTTCCCTGTGAATACTCCTTTGGGCATTCTCTTCCCCAATGCCTTATGAGGAGTTCTATTCTGAATATATACTATCGTGTTGCAAGCTTCTGCCCATAGATACCTAGGTAGATCTTGATCATACAACATGGCCTTGGCTTCCCCAAAAATAGTTCGATTCTTCTGTTCTGCCACTCCATTTTGCTCTAATTTATATGGAGCTGTCCACTCTCTTTTGATGCCCTCCTTTGCACAGAAATTTGTGAAGTCCTTGTCTGTATATTCTCCACCGTTATCTGAACACAACACCTTTATCTTTTTCCCTGTCATATTTTCAACAAGAGCCTTGAACTCTCGGAAACGATCAAAGACCTCATCCTTGGTCTTTAAGAAATAGATCTAGGTTTTTCTGGAGTGATCATCGATAAAAGTGATGAAGTATTCGCCACCACTAAGAGCCCTTGTGGACATAGGACCGCAGATATCTGAGTGTATTAATCCTAATACATCCCTTGCTCTATTGTTACTTTTGGGAAAAGATGCTTTAGCGTACTTTCCTAGTACACATCCTCTGCATAAGTCATCATGTTCATTGCTTAGGACTGGTACCCTTGTAACAGTCTCTCTGAGCATCCTCAGTGCTCCATGGTGTAAGTGCCCCATTCGCCTATGCCATAATTTATTTTTCTCCTTCTCACCATCATAGTTGTTTCCTATTAGTGCCATTGGTGATTCGAGCTGCAACCTATACAACTTGTTGCTTTGAAGTTTTGAACGCCAATTTTCTTTTTCCTCTTCCAGCTTGGATGCTTAACATATACTTTCTTTCCGATGAAGTATACATCATATCCCTTGTCCTGTAACTGGGACACTAAAATTAGATTCATCCCTAATCCTGGCACATGCAGAACATTGGTGGCTCGGATGCCGATCCCTGCTTCCGTTTGAAAAGCTATGGTGCCTCTCCCTACGGGAGTACACTTCATTCTGTTTCCCATAGTTATTTGGAAGTCCATATGTTCTTCTTGATAGCTCAAGAAATGTTCTCGTACTCTAGTCATATGAGCTGAAGCCCCACTATCAATGTACCAAACATCCGCTGATGCTGAATTAGCTAAGCATGCAAATTCTTCATCTAATCTGGTAGACAAATCTTGGATATTTTGAGTATCCATATTGTGCCAACTTCTGACGCTAACCTATCCCAACAACTGTTGTAGGAAAAACTGTGTCTTCCTTGCTGAGTCTTTTGCTGCGCTGTTCCTTCTACCACTGATAAATTTCGACTGAAAAGACTTACCTCTCTGTCGGCTCACTCAGAGAGAGTTTTCCCATGAAATCCAATCTCTTTGGTTTGAACTGCTCAATCCTCTAGGAGATTCGAATTTTTTCCCTTGCAGGGATTTCGAATTCCCTTCCTTTCTCAACGTTGGATCTTCCGACTTTTCTCTTCTGCTTCCTTGTAGCTCTGATACCATGTGAAAATTTCTAAAATAGAAATCCTATTGCAATGATTAATATGACTTCTTCTACTTATTATTTTAGAGATAAGTTATCTATTGTATTCTTACGGTAAATATCGAATCATATTCTACTGCAGTCTTCATAATTAAAACATTGCAAAAATTAAATGTAAGAAAAATGCCAGCACATATACAAACACCATAACACAGTTGTTTTTGGACAATTGTCCCCGGAAAAACCCAATGCGGGAAAACTAGTGCAACAGATGAGGGTTTTATTATTCTTTAGCAAAAATCAACATGTACAAAATTTCACCCAGCAGTATAGAACTAAGAAATATTTACAGACGTTCCTGAACAAGTGTTTGACTCGAGAGAGAGGTTCCTTGACCCTCTGCGTCTCCCTAGCTTGCTCAACGTCAATTTCTCCAGCCTCTGGACTGGCCTGCGCAATGCTTGCGTCACTCAGGCCAGCGTTGCCTCTCCCAACGTCAATCTGCCCAATGTTGTTCCTTCTGTTGCTCTGTGTCTTTGTCCTTGTCTCCCTAACTGATGTTGAACCCTCTCTGTCTCTCCTCCACCTGCAAATCTCCCTCTGAATCGATTTTCTCTTGCCAAACTTCGACTAGTGAGAAAAATCGATTTCTCTTGGGCAATTGAGTATCTGCCTGGTGTGTTTTCCAAATGACCCTCAAGTCCCTTCTTATATCTTTTCGTTGATCAATCAACGGCCTAGATTAAAACATAATCAAAGGCTCAGATCATTTTGACTTGATCCATGGCTTTTTCTAGAAGTTCCACCCCTGATTAGATTAATGCCTATTAATATTTTAGTTTTCCTAAGTTTAGACTTAGGAACCCCATTAAAAATATTATTATTTTAATAAAATCACTTCTAGGTGGAATTTCCCAAAACGCTTTCTAGGTTCTTTGAAATACCTGTGCCCCAGCCTCCCTGCAAAATTTGAGGCTTAGAGCACTTCCGATGCTACCCCAAATCAACAGTGTTTGTCTTGGAGGGCTACTTGACAATCCTATTGACTTATATACATTTGTAACATGCCCAAGAAGGGTTCTTCATACATGACATTGACTCTCTTTGACTTTTATGACTAGATGACAAATCCTAAAGGCTCACAATGGGAGCCATCAAAAAATAAAATTCCTTGCTCATGAAAGCCATGAGGCAAGCATGATAATAATAATTTTATTTTTCTTCTTTACACCATTTACATAAAAATCACAATTACATGACATTATGCAGACTAAACCTAGTTACACTTTTCAACAGTTCATGCACACTTAGGACCTCACTTAGGACATCATTTGACCCTCTTCCATACATTATTAGGGGCACATATGACAACTTTTCTTTCACTAGTAGACCTTCCCTACCATTTGGATCATCACCTAAAATTATCGTTTCTCTATTTTTAGTGAGTTTATTTTTAGCAGGGGATGACACCTAGGATGACTTGTGGTAGTAGCTGGGCAGTGACATGGTGATTTCCTCTCCATTGTTATGCATTACCTTATCCCTAAGGTCCCTAATTTCTAATGTGCACCCCCTTTTTTTATTTTGGGAAACTACCTTATCCATTCACCTACGAACCTTATCCTTTGACTTTGAGTCTTATTTTGGGGGGTTTCTTGCTATTTTTGAGTTAGGAGTTGCATGAGTGAGTCTACACTTCAGTTCTATCTTATTTTTGACTCCACTTATATTTAGTGAGTGCTATTTTAGACTCTCACTCTATTTTAGGGTTTGCTTTAATTCCAGGCTACTAGCTAATAAGAGAAAGTGCTTTTTTATTTTCTCGTGTGCATGCAATATGGGACCCCCACCTAGTGCGCATTGGTTTTGTCTCAAGGATTGTTATAAATATATATTCAGGTCAAACAATAACACACACAAGATTTATGATGTAATCCAAATTGGTTTTTTGAGCTACTTAGTCTATTTGAGTTCAATTTGATTCTCTCTTCTTCTTGTCTTGCAATTGCTAGTGTAATATTTTTTACACAACTAGATCTTATGCTTGTGCTTGAAATCTAGCAAAGATAAGATAAAAGTGTGATTCCAAGTGTAGATCCATGCCAAAAATAACCTCCAAGGCTATGTCAACTCCATAACTAATTTAAGTGCATGGTTGCCATGGTAACACATCTCTTCAAATTGTGTGAATGGCTAGATTCAATAGAGAAGGGGTCAAAACCACATGAATACAAGTGCAAGAGCTTTTTAACAATCAAACCACATGCCAGAAAAGGGGGTGGTCTTGATCACTAGCGATAAAGTAATCACAAGAAATGGTGAGCACCTCAACTTGTGTGCAGAGCGGGTGAGTGATCCACCTAGTAACCATCTCCACATCATAATGTTGATTTGTGGTAGCATCGAATGTGCTCTAACCATGAAAATTGGTGGAGAAGCTAAAGCACGTGAAATCTCCAAGATCCAAAAATGGTTTGGACATATTGTACCCGGTTTGGGAGATATTAAAATAATTAATAATTTTTAATGGAGTTCCTATGTCTAACTTAGGAAAAATAAAATATTAATGGGTATTAATATAAAACTGGGTTAGAAGGTTCCAAAAGTCATGCATCAAGTCAAATTTAATCTTAGTCGTTGATTAGAGATTTAATCTCAGCCGTTGAAGGACTAACAGGAAAAGTATAAGAGGAGGCTTGAGGGTCAGTTGGAGAACACACCAGAGTGATTAGTCATTCGATTTGCTAGAGCGGGGTTGCTAAGCAAAGTTGAATCAGTGATCAACAGCGAGGGGCAGTGAGTATTGGACAGAGAGGCAGAGACAGTGCCAAGAGACCAGCGCAGAGACAGAAAGCGAGAAGTAGCAGCCAGAGCAGGCCACGCAGAGCCCAACAAAGACAACGCAGAGGCCAGAGGGACTGCGTCATCCACGCAGAGAGCAGCTGGAGTGACGTAGAGGGTCCCAGAGGCTGCGCAGTGCCTCAAAGGGTTGACGCAGAGGCTAGAAGGGCCAGCGCAGTGCTTCAGAGTCGCTGGAGAGGGTTTTGTGGGACAGGTTTTCTGAATACCTATTTCCGAATAGAGAGGTATTGCTGCCAGTTGCTTTTTTCTCTGTCGGGTGAGTCAGTTTGGCACCCAATTGTACTCAAGGAAATACTGCATAATAATAAACCCTTAGAATAGCTGCACCGGTTTTCCCGCATTGGGTTTTTCCGGGGACATTTGTCCAAAAATAACAGTGTCACTTGTGTGTTTGTATTTATTCCGCTGATGATCTGTAGATGTTGAGACTGTATTGTGTTTATTTTGTTATTTAATGTTTTAAATAACTTGTTCAAATTAGCAAGTAGAAGAAATAAACTAGAAGAATACAGATTAAATTTCTAACGTGTAATACTTCGAAATTTCAACACATAATAATCGATTTTAATGTGAAACCCAACATTATAAGCAACGATGCTCATGCTGAAAGCTTCCATCTAATAAAATAAAGTTAAAATAGCCATTAAATTTCTATAATCAAACTCAACTTGTGTGCACAAGGGAGTGCTCTGTTAGTTTTTGTAGCATCGGATGTGTTCTAGCCATGAAATTTGGTGGAGATGATAGAATACATGAGATCTTCAAAACCTAGAAATCGTTTTTGGAAATTCCACCTAGAGATGACTTAAATAGATTATTAACCTATTTTTTAATGTTTCTCAAGTCTAAACCTAGGAAAATTGGTTAATTAATCAGAATTAATTAAGTCAAGGTGAGAATAGTCTAGAAACTCACACGGATCGACTCCAAGATGATCCTAACCATTGATTAAGTTTTAATCTTGGTTGTTGGTGCTCCAACAATGGATTATAAGAGGAAGTCGATGGGCACTTGGAGAAGACACTTCTGTAGTTCGATTTTCTTGGTAGATCGATTTCCAGAGAGCAACAACAGTTGTCAGAGAGCCAGAGATCGAAGCAAGGTCAGTGAGGGGCAAAGACAGTGATTTAGAGGAAGTTTTCTAGATCCGGAGAGGCAGCAACAAGGAGGCCGAATTATTCCTAGTGAGGCAGCACAGAGGACTACGCAGCTGCTTCAGAAGCAATTCGATTTTGCTGGAGAGAAATTCGTTTTTAGTTCCAGAGGCTGGGCAGAGGGTCTAGAGTGTCGGAGAAGCGATTTCCTCAGTAGAGACAGGCATAACGACTTCATCAGAGGCAGTTCAGAGGCTTGACATCATAGGGTCTGCGTAGAGCAGGGTAGAGGATCCAAAAGGGTGAGTTTCTGAAAAGAATTCGTGCTAGGGTTGCTTGTGGAAGAAGGGTAATTTCCCTTAAATAATTTTGGCCAGACTTGCTGTTTGGATTGCCAGTTGGGCTTCCATAGATTGTACTTAGATTTCACTGTAGCATAATAAAATAAAACCCTCCTCTGCTGCACCGGTTTTCTTGCATTGGGTTTTTCCAGGTTCTTTTGTCCAAAAATCATTGTGTTAATTTTTATGTATGTGTGCTAGCATTTCTCAGTTCCAACGCTATTTTATTTCCACAATTTTTATTTGTGAAGGTTGTAGTGTGTTTATTTCGATGTTGCTGTAACAATAAACTGAATAATTAATTTATTAGTTAGAGGAAATAATACCAGTTGCTGCAATAGGATTCTAGTTTTGGAATTTTCCCATGCTCCTCTAGAAACCAGTCTTTGTGATAATAAAGTGATTAAAGTGCACATAAATCCCAAATAGCCTAGGGCGCTCACTCAGGAGGCTTAAAGTCACATTAAACATAGGAATGAACCACCATAATGCCTAGAACCATATAAGATAGTATTGATCATCATACAATGGAAAGGGGACAACGTGATATGCACCCTCCTAACCCGTGAACAATAAAACCATTATCATAATGCTGAATCCAAAGGAACTGAACATAATGTCAATATGCAGGGCTATGAACTAGTCACTTTGCACTAGCCACCACTTCTCTCCAAGCATCACAGACCCAACCATTGTGCAATTATCTAGTTCGAGAGAACCATAAGGGTAAGGCCAGGAAAAGTGTGTGCTTCCATAATGTCCCTGCCACCTGGATAACGTCAGTCAACTGTGTGGAACACCTGTAAATCTCTGCTACATATAGTGAAGTGCGCAGAATCATACACATGCATCTTACTGGGTAAAACATTCAGTTGTTTGTATCTTTGAATTATTTGCCAAATCCATGAGTGCAATGATGATTCTATTCTTGTTATCTATGCAGTCATTATCTGTGGTAGCAGATGGTTGTATGTCATCAAATGAATAGAGAAGAAATGTTGTTCATGAAATATACTTCCATATAAGACACTTCAACTCTCATACCATATAACTAAGTAAAGAAACTTATTGATCAAGTTTGCTATCAGTCACTGCTTTTATCATTTAGAAACATGTAACAGTAAGTCACAGGGGAGATAGGAATCTTTTGTAGTGGTGGCATTTTGAAGCTTTATGCAGAGCTAGTGATTCTATTGAGAATAGTTCAAGAAGAGATCCTTCTTGGGCCTTCGGGGTTATCTCTATTTGCAACTTTTCTTATCCAATTGTATTTGTTTGTTTGTTCATATAAATATTCAGTAATCAATTGAGAATCTTATATTGATTATCAATCTTTGTTATAGTAAAAGAGTTGGTTTGTGAAATGCCCCCTCTAGGATTCATGAATCCAGTATGCTACCGGACGGAGTACACACATCTTTTGGGGGCACACCACTTGTTCTACTAAACTATTTTTCTATTTGGGTAAAAGCCCAAAAAATGGAAAGCCCATGAGTTGCTCATTATAGAGCTTCTCATCTCTTTTGACTTTTAAAAAAATGGTCAAGACTCGTGAAAGATGTAGAGGCTATTATTAGTAGGCGTGGCCAAGGCATCATTCAATTTAACCACAACTGGAAGAGGTATCTACGCTTGACTCTAGAGTAATCAATCTACAACCTGTGGTTTCAGCTCTTGGTGTGTCCTATATCTTGTTTCTCCACATTACAAAACAATTGATATATGCTTATAGATGTGTGAACATAGACTCTCCTTGCGTGTATCGGACATTGTTAAAATGTAATAAAGGTGAGCTAAAGAAGTATCCTTTCAACCATTAGTATTTCCACAGATTTGAAAAGAGACTGCAACTCCGAGATGGAATTCAGCAACTCTTACTCATGAGAGCGGAATTGCAGCATACCTGATGTAACATGATTGCATATTTATTATCCACAAATTAAGCTTGGGTACTTTTGATAGAGGTAGGGCCATTTGTTAGATATACATGACCCTGAAGCTGGTATGATCTGGTGTCTGAGTTGAGGACATGTATGTCTCAGACCTCAGAAAGTTGGCTAAGATAAGAGTTATCATTGAAAATGCAGTACATTGTGTGTTGGACTTGCCTTCCTATACTAGATATCTGTTATGCAATGTGTGATACTTGAATACAAATGCTTAGCTAATGAATCCATATTTTCCCAATTATTACAGTGTGTACTAATAGGTGCACTGCATGAACTTATGATTTCACTTCTAGAAATATCTCCTAAATAGATATTTTATGTTGTACTGACTTTAGACTCCACACCAGTTGGTCAATGTCGATTGACATACTGATTGATTAGCAATTATATATGTTATCATTTTGCACAGTTAACAAACTAGATGGTCTCATGAACATAAAATGTTGTCCAAAAACCATAATTTCTGTTTCAGATTTTTTCTTAGGTCTATCGCAAGTAACATCTTGTGTGTGTTTTTCTGTAACAGGTTCTTAGCCAACTAGATTTAAATGCCAATGCATGCCTGCGTCAATTCAATCTTGCAGCTGCAGATCTTGAGGTTTGATCCTTTCACCAAATATTCACAAACATTGTGTTATACATATGGTATATACATACACATTGTGATTGCATTGTTTTTACATCATTTTCTATTGTTCCTCATTGTTCAAACATTTATTTATTTTCTACAAGGACACAATCCTTTGAAAGCCCATATTTCAATCTAGATGTTTTTATATGGACATAATTGTTATCAATCAAACCAACACTTGAGTGTAGAGTTATCCCCAAAAGTATTGAACAAAGTGTAAGGTATTTTCATACAAATTAAGAATGGTTTAATCCTCAATCCGTTAAAATTCCGAGTATAGGAAAATAATATTTGGGAATAAATGATGAAGGCACAGCTGTCTGCCGTTAAATCTGTATATGACATGTTATGGGTTTGTACAAGTTTCAAAAACATGATCCTCTTGCTGCTGTTTACTAGATTTTTTAATTATCCAGTGTGTTGAATCTTGATAATTCTGAGTGGATACTCCCACAACAAAAAATCAAGTATAATAGGGTTAAAACCTAAGACTTTCAATTTACTTGAGCATTTTTAGTCCACAGTTGATAATTCTGAGTGGATATTCCCAGAACCAAAGAACAAGTATAATAGGGTTAGATCCTAATACCATAATATCACTTGAGCATTTTAATCCGTCATTGACTGAATGACTGTTAAGTGGATGTGAGATGAAAATTAAATAGTTCAAAGTAAAATATTTAGTTTCAGGGTGGCATCAATGCATAGAACACACAAAAATAAATAGGTAAAGTTTCAACAGATCTTTCTCCCCTTTGTTCTTTTCATGAACACACATAAAGGAACAAGAAGTTCGAATTTCAACATTCTAGCACTTTGAGGTAATGTCCACAAGGTGTATACAATATTGATGGGTGTTTTTAAAACAGAATATATCCTTCATAAATCCTAATGTTACCTTCAAGTGTTGTTCGTGAGCACATTTGGGATGTAGTTGGACTTCTCCTTAGTCCATCTTGATTTTTTCTCAGCGATGGTTTGTGGATACTTTCTCTGTGGGTTCTCTGGCCATGATTTTTTTTCCAGAGATTTTAGATTTCTGTTTCTGGGAGTTTTAGTTACATTGCCACAATTTGGTCTTCAGAAGGATAGTGCAGGTGGGGAGCTGGTTTGCAGAGGTTTGCTGCTGGTACCATGGGGAAAGGCTGTTGCGAGTGGAAATCACGATTTTCAAAAAGATTCTGTGAAAGGACTGTTTTTGGGAGCATTCTTTATATAATACATATTTTATTATATTTTCATCTATATATATATTCAAAATAAACATGCATAATGTTGATTGATTAAAGAAAACATGAAAACTGTTATGTAATTAATTAACTATGTAATTGCGGCATGATCAAAGATCATGCCCCTTCTCGAAAAGGTGCCCAAGGGCTTATTTAAGCCAGGGCCTGCTTGTAAAAAACCCATCATTCAATCAATTATATATATATATATATATATATATATATATATATATACATACATACATACATATATATATATATATATATATACATACATTTATTTCTGAATTTTAATGCTTCAGGTGGTATCAGAGCAGAGCTAGTTCGGTTCTAACTTCTCCGGCAAGGCGCTGCACAAAAATGTATTACTCCCAACCATTGTCTGCATCATCTGCCCTGACAATTCCCTGCCGACTGTGTCCACTCCGCTATCTGGCTGTGTCCATTCCACTGTCAAGCCGTCCTGATTCCCCTTCCGCTGGCTCGACTCCATTCCTCATAAGTCACACTCACTGTTTTCCCTTCCGCTGTCAAGCCGTCCCAATCTCCCTTCTGCTGGCTTGACTCCATTCCTCATAAGTCACGCCCATGATTCTGCTTCCGTCCAACATCTCCGACTGCTGTCTCCGTTTCCGTTGACCACCAGACAGTTCGACAGACTCCCTGCTCAAGCCTCAGCCGTGTTTTATTCCCCACCAGTGACATGTTCCAATTTGCAGGTTGACTGTCACTGTCGTTCCAACCTGCAGGTTGACCGTCGTTGTCACTTGGTTGAACCATGAACAACACCACAATTGTATTTATAATCGTGGGTATCATGGTATTAATATAGTATACAGCGCTCCCATCTCTGTCAAGCTCTCGTCCTAGAGGCAATGGGATACAAAGTCTATGGCAACTTGAAACTCCGGAATGACCTCCCTACGTTATTGTAAGCTGTAGGCGGCGTCCAAAAACACTCTGCGTAGGTGCCATTCTATTGACGATGGATTTCTTCCCTCATCACTCCCAGCTCAGCTATTGTGTTGCTAATTTCCATGGCCAGCTGAGCTAGCTCCTCCTGTCCGATTATTAATATATATACTATATAGTTATATAGTATAGCTATGTATATTTAATATATTTATTAATTAAAAATAAAATAAAAAAATATTTAAAAATAATAATAATAATAATAATTATTATTATTATTATTATTTGAAAAAAAAATTAGGATCAAGTTAAGAAAAGTTAAGTTGGATAAGTATACTCCACATACCTGATCAATGGCTTCATCAATGTCGATGGCCGATTTCAATAAAAAATTGATAGATCTTGAGACTAAGGTGACCAAACATGGCGAACAAATCGAGGTGCTCCAAGATACATCAAAGAGAATAGAGAGTCAGCTCAAGCAAAACCATAATGAATTTAAAAGAGATCATGCAATCCTTTCAAATACAGTGAATCTAAATCATAGTCAAGCAATGGTGATGTTGACCTGTATTTGTGACAAGTTGAAGATTACACCCGATCAAATACCCCAGAATAATGAAGCTACTCAACATCTCAATTCTCCAGATTCGTCAAACTCGTCAGACTCACATGAGAAACCTGAGTCTCCAAAAGCATCGTCCATACCCCATCAACAAAATAGTATCATCAATTCTCAAAATATGCAGCTCTGGAATCAATTCTCAAATATGCAACTTGCAAATCAATACCCTCTCTTTACTCCAACAATTGCGACATATCAATGAAGAGAAAAACTTGAACTCTCCAAATTTGACGGTAACGAGAAGTGCAATGTTGCATGGTTCAATAAAGCAAAAGAATATTTCGAGATTTATGGTATTGACAATGATGACGAAAAGATCAGGCATGCATCCATGCAAATGGAAGGCGAAGCATATAATTGGTATATGTGGTGGAAAAAGACGACACTTGCTATTAGTTGGAGGAAATTCAAAAATGCATTCTTTAAAAGGTTTCAAGGTGTCAAGGAAGAAGAGTTCTTCTCGGCACTCACCAGACTGCAACAAAAAGGAGATGTGGATGAATACACTCGAGAATGGGAAACTTTAGCTACACGAGTACCTGGATTATCATAAACTCGTCTCATTCAATCATACACCACAGGACTTAAACCCCATCTCCAAGCTGAACTTGAGCTTCATGACATCACTTCTATAGAAGTAGCAAGACAGAAGGCAAAAGCTGCTGAAAAGAAGCACGAAAAGATGCAGTGGCCAAAAGTTGAAAGAGTATATTCGAGACGAAGATTTTCCCAAATTGCGAACACAGATAACACAAAATATGTTCCACCACATCTTCGTGAAGGAGAAAAAACTAACTTGGAAATGCAAAGAATGAAAGAGGGCAAGTGCAAACGTTGTGGCAAAAAATGGGACCCTAAACATAGGTGTGCTAAAGGAAAAGAGACCAAGAACCTGTATAAATGTGAAGCAACTAATGATTTAGACAGTGATGAATCAGACGTAGAAGAAATCGAAGATTCTCCAAAATTCTCTCCAGAACTAGATAATGAGAATATTCCGCAAGTGTCATTATCGGCCATGACAGGTATATCGCAACCCCAGACATTAAAGTTAAAAGGACATATCAAGAAGAGCAACGTAATGGTTCTGATCGATACCGGTAGCACCCACAACTTTTTGGACTCAACTATGGCGAAAAGACTCAACATTTTCACATTTCCCATGCCCAACATGAAGGTTATGGTAGCTAATGGTAAGAAAATTGAAAAAGTAGGGAAATGCCATAAAGTCAAATTACAAGACTATAATCTAGAATCTTCGTTCTACATTGTACCATTAGGAGGAGTGGATGTGGTCCTAGGTATCCAATGTCTTCAAACTCTAGGCACATATGATGCCAACCATGAGAAGCAATTTATAAAATTTAAATGGGAAGGGAAGAAATACAAGTTATATGGGTTCTAGCCCCTTGAGAATCAAATTGTATCATCATCCCAGATGATGAAAATGATCCGGAAGGGAGCACCAACTTATTTAGTACAATGTCATCAATTAGAAATGTTAACTTCAAATCTGGTCAACGAAGAAGCACCGGAAGTCCAAGAGCTAATTCAAAAGCACGAAAAAGTATTCCAAGATCTTCCAATGAAGTTGCCTCCTAAAAGAGAAATCGAGCATACAATCAAAGTCAAATCAGGATCAAATCCCATCAACATCAAACCGTATCAATATCCACATCATCAAAAAACCGAAATTGAAAGATTAGTCCAGGATCTTTTAAAATGTGGCATTATCACAAAAAATAGAAGTCTGTATGCTGCTCCAGTTGTATTAGTTCGAAAGAAAGATGGATCGTTCAGATTATGCATCGATTATCGAGGACTAAACAAAATAACAATTAAAAACAAGTTTCCAATCCCTTTTATCGATGAAATGTTGGATGAACTACATGGCGCTAAATACTTTTCAAAATTGGACTTAAGGTCAGGGTATTACCAAATTAGAATAAGGTTGGAAGACATAGCAAAAACTGTGTTCCGAACACATGAAGGTCTTTACGAGTTTAAGGTAATTCTTTTTTATTTAACCAATGCACCAACAACATTCCAAGCTACTATGGACAAGCTATTCTGCCCATATCTAAGGAAGTTTGTGTTAGTATTCTTTCGTGACATTCTAATTTATAGTAAAACATGGAAGGAGCACCTACAACATTTGGAGCAATTTCTTACGGTATTAGAAAAACATCAGTTCTATGCCAACAAGTCCAAATGCACTTTTGAGAAGGAAGAAGTAGAGTATCTCGGACATATAATATCCAAGGAAGGAATAAAAGTGGATCTTAATAAGATCAAGGCTATAAGAGAATGGCCCAAACCAGTTAATATCTCCAAGCTAAGAGGATTCTTAGGATTGATAGAGTATTAATGAAGATTCATTAAAAACTATGTCCATATAACTGCACCCATAACGAACCTTCTAAAGAAGAACTCATTTCAATGGAATGATGAAGCATAAAAGTGTTTTGAAGAATTGAAGGAAGTTATGTCTAATACCCATGTATTGGCAACTCCAAACTTCTCAAAACCATTTGTAAAATTGAGTGTGATGCTTCAGGATTTGGCATAGGAGCAGTACTAATGTAGGATGGACACACAATCGTGTTTGAGAGTGTTGACACCTAATCCTCAACGGATGGGTGAACTGGACAGTCATCAAGAAGATGAACTGATCCGTCATATTTATGTATATAATTGATAGTTAGCTAATGAATAAATCAATCAGTTTTTCTTCCGCTCATTCATTCTGGAGTTACCCTGGCCTGACATGGTATCAGAGCACAGGTCCCAGTTCCTAAAATAGCTGTAACTCCTGCCTCTGCCAGCGCTCTGTCCTCTGCGTGATTCCCTGCACCTCATTGAATCTCTGCGCATCCGTTTTCTGCTGCCTCATGAAACCTCTGTCCTGACATTCTCTGCGCATCCGTGCCTCTGTCCTGAAGACTGCGCACTATACATCCGTTGAAGCGTCACTGCATTGGTAACGCCCTTCCCTCTTCCCTCACGCCGACTGGAATCATTCGAAACCCTAGCATTCTAGAGGTTGTAGCTCTGCGACCAATGTTCTTCAACATGGAAGTCGGGTTACATGCATCTGTACGTTTTTGCTCAGCCGAGAGATGACAAAGAAGGTGAACACACAGTCCCTGCTCCTGGTCGGAATTCCAAATTAACGAACAGTGAGTTTTCTGAAGCTCTCCCTGCCTAACGAGGATTGAGCTTCTCCTGAATAGCAACTCAGGTTCTTGGAGGGTTAAAGCGTATATTTCTGCTTACAACTTTCCTTCATAGTCCTTTATGTTATATAGTTACTGGCGGGAGAATGCAAAATTATATTATGTGTTTAATTAAAATGCCTGCCGCCGAGATCCTTTCAGTTATTTAGCAGATGTAGAATTGGGTATTGACTGTAGACTGGTTGTCCTCCATCGCCTTGTAACCGTGGAAGCTGGGACGTCCGCGGGTTTGATCGCGGGACCTGCCCGTGGCCCTATGAAATGATTTACCATACTTTATATCATTTTCTCCATTGCAAAAAGTATGCATACTTGTCTGTCATCTTCACTCCATTGCAAAAAGATATCTCCTTCGTCGACTCCTACTCGTATAAGAAGCCCCCAATTCTGAAGTCTTCCTACGCCGTCCTCCCACGTTCATTTCTCTTTCAATTCTATTAAATTCCACTGTATTACTCTTGGGCAAGCGGTTATCTCAAAGAGCTTTTGAATATTATTGATTGTTTGTCGATTTGGTGAGGGAATTGTAAAGACCATTGACTTATGCAACGATTACGATTCTTCGGCTTCTCATCATCACTCGCAGTTCAAGGCATCGAGTATTGATCTCTGCATATGTAATCTTTGATTACCTTGGTAATCAAAATTTGAAAAGGTCATTTATTGCTTTTCATGACATTGCTCGGAGATGGAATGTGAAGTTTCACGAATACGCATGAAAAGGACATGGTATCAGAGGATTTAAATAGGCAGCGCATTTAAATAGGCAGTTGCACAGTTTTTTATAATGCTGTATTGAAGCATAAAGTGATATAATATTTCAATGAAATTCTGATGCCTTCTGTCACACATTAGAGGGATTTGTAGAAAATATAGTGCATAAGGCTGTAAGGAGGTTTTCTTTTTTCAAGCAGAAGTATTTTTTTTTACAGAATGCATTCAATCATTTCTATGGTAGGAATAGTTCTCACTGGCAAGGAGAACTATTCTGAATGGTCCCGGATGGTAAAACACACCCTCATCTACAATGAGTTGTGGAAGGGAGTGTGTGTCGGAGAAGAAGACAAAGACCCTGTGCAGCCTACATCAGATAAAGAACTTGTCATTTGGGAAAACAAGAACAACAAAGCCTATGCATTGATCGCAGCATCTGTAAATGAAGAAGTAAGTCGTCATATTTCATCCTATTCCACTGCCTTTGAAGCTTTACAAAAGCTGAAAGAACTCTATGATTCACATTCTGCACTTGAAGTTGTTCAGCTCATGATTAAACTCTTCACTCTTGAACTGAAAAATAATGATCCCCTTGCTCTTGCATCTGAAATAAAGTCTATAATGCATGATATTAAATCCACTAAGGTTGAGCTGGATATCTCTCTTATTGCCTTTCTCAAAGCACTCTATCCTACCTACTCCAATTATCTTGAGTCTTTACAAGCAAATGGAAATCTTAAAGACATAACCTTTGAGTCTCTTGTGAAAAAGTTTGCTGAAAGAGAGAAAGCCTTTGGAAAGAAAACAGTCCCTGAATCTTCTGAAGAGACTGTTTGCCTTGCTCATAAAGAAAAGCATCCTGCTCAAGATTCTACAAGAGGAAGAGGTGGACGAAGAGGAAGAGGAAGATACTTCAGAGGCAGGGGGGGCAGACATTCTCAAGCAGAAAAGGCAGATCTGCATTGCATTCGCTGCAAACGAAATGGATCACATGATGCTTCTACATGCAAGCTACCATGGGACAAAATTGAGCAGAGAAGAAACCAGCAGAAAGGTAAAATTGATGACACAGACAAAGGTAAAGCACCTGAACCCGCTCACTATATTGAGGCACAATGTAACATTGGAGTAAATGAAGATTTGTTTAATGCTTCACTTGCTTCTTCGAAAAATGACTGGTTGCTTGATTCAGGAGCAACCTGTCATATGACTTATAGGAAAGATTTTTTTGAAGATTTCACTGACAATGTTGATGGAGCAGTATACTTTGCAGATCAGTCAAAAATCAAGCCATCAGGGCTTGGCACAATCAAGCTTAAACTGCCTGGTCTTCCAGACTTTCTTCTGGACCATGTTCTATATCTCCCACAGCTCAAGAGAAACTTGCTGTCCCTGGTCCACATCCGCCAGCAAGGTCACTCCATTCATATGTTTGATGGCAAGCTTGAGGTAAGAAAGGCATCTGACCACTCACTTGTCATGAGGGGTATAGAAGAAGAAAGACTTCTTAAACTGCAAGGAACTTCTGCTCATGCACAACATTTCTCATATATTTCTCATCATGAAGAAGGTACACTTCCGTCAAGTTTATTATGGCATGCTAGATTTGGACATTTAAACTATGATAGTCTCCGCTTGTTGAAGAAAAATGGTGTTGCTGGTTTGCCTACAATTCCTAGAAAACATAAGCAATGTGATGCTTGCATTCTAGGAAAGCATAGCAAACAGTCTTTTCATGATTCACATTCAAGAGCACATAGGAAGCTTGAACTCATTCATTCAGATTTATGTGGTCCAATGCCTGTTTCTTCTGCAAATGGAAATAAATATATCATGACATTTATTGATGATTACACCAGAATGTGTTGGGTTTATTTATTGAAGAACAAATCTGATGCTTTTCAAACATTCAAGAATTTTCATAAGTGGATTGAAAATGATGCACAATCTCATATTGGGTCTATTCGCACTGATAATGGAAAAGAATATACATCAAATGAATTTGAACACTATCTTCGCCAACATGGGATTAAACATCAAACAACTGTGCCTTATAATCCTCAACAGAATGGTGTAGCTGAAAGAATGAACAGAACAATTTTGAATATGGTACGATCCATGCTTTTCTTCAAAAATGTAAAGACAATGTTTTGGGCTGATGCTGTTCTATGTGCTGCATATATAAAGAATAGATGTCCATCTAGTGCTATAAGAAACAAGACTCCTTATGAATTGTGGTATGGACATGTTCCTTCGGTAAAACATCTCAGGATCTTTGGTTCCACCTGTTATGCTTTAATACCAAAGGTACATAGAAACAAACTTGGTGCTAGAAGTCGTAAGTGTATCTTCCTGGGGTATTCAAACACATCTAAAGCATACCGCCTCTATGATGAAGTAAATAAAAAGTTTGTTTTATCTAGAGATGTCATTTTTCTTGAATCATCCAAATCTGACAGTGTTGTTGAGCGGCAACTTGATCGCTTGGATAGATTCACAAAACCGAAATCATTTCAAGAGTTTGATAATCAGATTCCACATCTTGAAGGGGGGATTCCTATACTAGATCAACATGTGGAATCTTCTTCTGAAGAACAATCTCCCTTGCATGAAACTCCAACACCGGATGATGCTTTAAGTGATGTAATTGATAGAATTGGGAGACTCAATCTTGATTCAGACCCAACTCAATCAACAGAGCAGCCTGGACCATCTCAGAAAGGTCCCCCAAAGTGGCTGACAAAGACACTTGAAAGTGTTCATCCTGATGAAATTGGAAAAACAGGAACCAGAAATACAAACCGACAAGATGGAGGTGATGTAGATAACTCTAATTCACCTGTTGATATGGATGTTACTTATGATTGTGAATTGAACTTGTCTACAGATTTTGAACCAACTTCCTTCAAAGAAGCAGCTTCTCATGATGAATGGAAAGAAGCGATGCAGAAGGAGTATGATGCCCTCATAAAGAATGGCACTTGGAAGCTGGTTGATCCTCCATTTGGAACCAAACCAATTGGCTGCAAGTGGGTCTACAAGAACAAATACAAAGCTGATGGCTCACTTGACAAGCACAAAGCTAGGCTTGTGGCAAAAGGTTTTGCACAGAAGGAAGGGGTCGATTATGAGGAAACTTTTGCCCCCACAGCAAAATGGGCCACCATCCGGACACTCTTTGCACTAGCTGCTCAGAACGGTTGGAAAGTCCATCAAATGGATGTAAAAACTGCATTCTTGAATGGAGATCTAAAAGAGAATGTTTTTATGTCCCAGCCTGAAGGATTTGCTGTGAAAGGACATGAACATAAAGTATGCAAACTTGTGAAGTCCTTGTATGGCCTCAAACAAGCACCACGAGCCTGGTATGAAAAACTAACTGAGCATCTTCTGAAACTCAACTTCAATCATTTTGATCTTGATGATGCAACTTTATTTGTCAAGAAAGTTGGCAAAACAGTTGTATATCTTGTGGTATATGTAGATGATCTTTTAATGACAGGGAACAATGAAAGCTATATTGCATCCATAAAGAAAGAATTAGGAAATTTTTTTGAAATGAATGATTTGGGCTATGTTCATTACTATCTTGGCATTGAAGTAACCCAACATCCAAAGTCCATATTTCTTTCTCAAAAGAAATACATTGGAGATTTGTTAAACAGATTTGGCATGACAGAGTGTAATCCTCTTTCTACTCCAATGGAACAAAACTTGAAGCTCACATCTATTGAAGGAAAGGAATTTGAGGATGCAACAAAGTATAGACAGCTTGTAGGAAGTCTCATCTACCTCACTACTACCAGACCAGACATTTCATTTGCTGTTGGAATCCTCTCCAGGTTTATGCAAAAGCCTTGTGAGGGACATTGGTCTGCTGCAAAAAGAGTTCTAAGGTACTTGAAGGGAACTCAAGACCTTGGAATCAAGTATACACAGGTGGACGACTTCAACTTGATTGGATACTCTGATTCAGACTTCGATGGAGACAAAGAAACTGGGGTATCTACTTCAGGATATGCTATGAGTCTTGGATCAGGAGCTGTCTCCTGGAGATCACGCAAACAATCAGTACCAGCAGATTCCACAACAGAAGCAGAATATGTGGCAGCAGCTGAAGCAACGAAAGAAATTGTGTGGCTCAGGAAAATTCTTGAAGATTTGCAGGTAAAACAAATACAATCAACTCCACTCGTGATTGATAACACCTCTGCAATAAAGTTGGCCAAGAACCCAAAGTTCCATGATCGTACTAAGCACATCAATACTAAATATCATCTGATCCGACATCATGTTGAGGCCAAAACAATCCATCTCCGTCATTGTTCCACAAACGAGCAAATTGTAGACATCTTCACCAAAGCGCTTGGAAGAGAAAAGCTTGAAAGATTCAGAACGATGCTTGGACTCACCAACATCCCTTCAGATTAAGGGGGGGAATGTTGACACCTAATCCTCAACGGATGGGTGAACTGGACAGTCATCAAGAAGATGAACTGATCCGTCATATTTATGTATATAACTGATAGTTAGATAATGAATAAATCAATCAGTTTTTCTTCCGCTCATTCATTCTGGAGTTACCCTGGCTTGACGCAAGAAGCTCAATAAGCAAGAACGTCTCAAGTCTACATACAACAAGGAAATGCTTGCTATTATGCACGCATTAGCCAAATGGAGACAATATCTCTTGGGAAGTAAGTTCTTAATATGAACAAATCATAATAGTCTTCAGCATCTCCTCCAGTAGAAAACACTATCTACAGAACAACAAAAATGGATAGAAAAAATTGCTACCTTCGACATGGATATATTACATAAGAAAGGGAAAGATAACGTAGTAGTTGATGCTCTGTCTAGGAAAGACGAAGAACCATCATTACTTGCAGTTTCAGTTGTTGTTCCTGAATGGCTTAATGAGATTCGAAGTGAATATGTAAAAGATCTAGAAACAAGTGCTATAATCAATAACCTTCCTCAGAATTCAAAATTTGAATGGAAAAACGATATTCTATGGTACAAGGGAAGAATTTATCTGAGTTCAAATTCCAAATTTAAAGCCAAGATTCTCAGAGTCGCATGATTCACGGTCAGTCATACTTGTAGGATTCTTTAAAACCTACTATAATGCACACCAGTCATTCTTTTGGAAGGGAATGAATAGTGATATTAAAAAATATGTAGCAAAATGTGATCAATGTCAGTGAAATAAAAGTGAGAACATTATGACCCCAAGGTTGCTCCACCCCTTAAATATCCCAAACAAAAATTGGAAGAAATATCAATGGCTTTTAGGATTACCCATGTCAGACAGAAAAGATAAAATTCTTGTAGTAGTAGACAAACTCACAAAGTATGCACACTTCATAGGAATGAAGAAATTAGATTCAACAAAAGAGATCGCCGAGATATTTTGCAAGAATGTCTACAAATTACATGGATTTCCTAAAGTCATTGTTAGTGATAGAGATCCCAAATTTAAAGGGAATTTTTGAAAGGAGCTTTTCAAACATATTGGAACATACCTCAACATGAGTTTTGCATATCATCCTCAAACAAACGGTCAAACAGAAACTGTCAATAAGTGCTTAGAAGCTTACCTTCGTTGTTATGCAACAAACAAGCAAAATAAGTGGGCTCAGTGGTTACATCTCGTTGAATGGTGGTACAATTCATTTTTTTTTTTTTTAAACATATAAAGCAATAACAACATGAAATAAACACATTAGCACATAAATATGAAGAAAGCACTGATATATATGATGTCAAATAGAAATGATACATCAAAGGCGATACCAAATCTTGCTGATCCCTGATAATTGTCCATTCAAGGACTCAAATGTGGAGAACCAATACAAAATAACATCACATATATAAAAGTATCTCATCATCATGAGTTATATGTAGCAAAACAAATAAAACTAGCAACTATCTATCTGAAATCATTGCCCTCTCCCCCTTTTACGGGAAAACATGATGGGCTGTTTGCCAGGCCTGCCCCTAGTAGTAGAAGGCCCTGGCCCCACCTCTGCACCTAATGTCAAATAATGAGTGCTAGGTATGGAGCTGTGCTCTCCTATACCTATAGCAGATGGTGTTGATGTTGATGCTCCCACAGTGTCCTCCTCCTCCTCCTCCTGCCCCTGTTCTAATGGATCATCTGGCTCTAACCATGAAGGTGACTCCTCCAAGATGGGCTCCTCAGACTCCACCCTCCACTCAGACAATACATCAATATTGTTTAAGAAAATGGCATCTGGATCCATTAGTGCTTCTATTTGCCTCACTCAAAGTCAGATGTTGTAATGCACATACACTAAATCATTGAGGCGTGCGAACTCCAACCTGTAAGAGTGTCAAAAAAACTAATGAGTCTTGACTCTTGACTCTTGACACTTGAAGGTCATAAATTAAAAATTAAAAATTACAATAAGTGTAATTGCTCAACTGAAGGCTGGAGCTCAAAGTTATACCTGTTGCGCTTTTTTGCGTGTATTTTCTCAAATACACTCCAATTGCGCTCACACCCTGAAGAGCTACATGTTTGACTCAAGATTCTTATGGCCAATTTCTGCAAATTTGGTGCCCTTGCACCATAGCTTCGCCACCAAATATCTACAACAAAATAAAGAAATAAAAAATTCCTTCAGTTCTCCTATGATCTGCAACCCTCTGATACCATGTTGAAATTTCGAAGTATTACCCGTCAGAAATTTTATCTGTATTCTCTGGTTTTTTTGCGTACTTGTTTAATTACAACAAGTTATTTAATCACATGAATATTGAAATAAACACTACAGTCTCAACCATCTACAGATTAGCAACTGAAAGAAATGAACAAACACAGAAGTGAGTCTGTTATTTTTGGACAATCGTCCTCGGAAAAACCCAATGCGGGAAAACCGACTTAACAATTTTGAGGTTTATATTATTATGCAGTCTTTTTGAGTACAACTAGGTGCCAAACTGGCTCACCTGATAGAGAAAATAATTTGGTCGTAATACCTCTCTATTCGGAAGGAGATATTCGGAAAATCTGCCCGACGAAACCCTCTCTAGCACAATCTGAAGTTCAGCGTCAGCCCGAAACCCTCTGCGTCAGCCCTCTGAGGCTCTGCGTAACCTCTATGGCCCTCTGCGTCACTCTTGCAGCCTCTACGTGGATGACGCAGGCCCTTCTGGCCTCTGCGTGGCTCCCTCTAGCTTAGCATCTGCCTCTCTGCCTCTGTGCTGTACTTCTGGCACTATCTTTGCCTCATACTCACTGCTCCTCACTGCAACTCTGATCACTGATTCGATTTCTCTTAGCAAACCCCGCTCTAGAAAATCGAATGACTGATCACTCTGGTGTGTTCTCCAACTGACCCTCAAGTCTCCTCTTATACTTTTCCTGTTGGTCCTTCAATGGCCGAGATTACATATCTAATCAACTGTTAAGATTAGATTTGGCTTGATCCATGTCATTTAGAACGTTCTAACCTAGTTTTATGTTAATACCCATTAATATTTTTATTTTCCTAAGTTTAGACTTAGGAACCCATTAAAAATATTAATTATTTTAATATCTCCTTCACCAGTTAGAATTTCCCCAAACCATTTTTGGGTCTTGGAGATCTCATGTGCTTTAGTCTTTCCACCATTTTTCATGGCTAGAGCACATGCAATGCTACCCCAAATCAACATGATGATGTAGTCTAGAAGTTGAGTATGTAAGTTTTGTTGATTATAGACCTAACTAAGTTAGGTATTTGGTGTCTAAAGTAGTTGATTATTTTGATGCTAGCATGATATTAACATAAATTTGATATAGTTAACTTCATACTTCTGTATATGTATTTGGTTGTATTTGTTATTGAAGATTTGTAGGTACATAATCTTCAAGATATACATAAGTTGAAGATGATAATGATGAGCATGAAGATGATGAAGATGACTTTGATGTTGTAAATAGGAATGAAGCCATGATAGGTTCTCTGATGTTGATCTCCCAAAGTAAAGAGGGAGCATGGTTAGTAGAAAATAGTACATCTCCTCAATTAAGAGGGAGGGCATATTACGATAGTCATGATACCTTGAAGAAGAAATTAGAGAATGAATGAAAGTACTACAATGTATTGAGTATCTCTTGATGCTACTGAAGAAATGAAAGAAGAAAATCTTCCAATTAGTTGCATATGAATAACATGATATAAGTGGCATCAGGATGATTAAGGACCCTGAAGGTTTGTTTTTTACTTATATATTTATATTTGGAAGTTTACTATTGATTGGGGTTTGTGTTTGAACAGGTAAATTTCTTCATAAAGAAGGATGAACACTCGGGAAGCATGCTTGGACAAATGGATATATCTAGTTTATTAGGGAAAGATGAAGCATCTAATGGCGGGTGCTTGGGAGGACATCAGTCTGACCTATGTGTTGATGTCTAGATCCCCTAGAAGGAGGGTGGCATTGGTCTTGGAGCTCTGACCTTGGATATGCACCTAGATTATGCACCTAGATCCTTGGGTTGATGGTTAGTTAGTAAACCTGATGGTACCTAGACTGGATGAAAGCTTTAGTCCATCTTAGTCCCACTTGGATAGATTGTGAAATTTTATCTATTGTAGCTACTGGAGATTATTCTTCTAACTCAGAAATTAATTATGTAGTTTATTTACTACTGCAAATAATGAATAGAATCACAGCTGCAATTTTCACCATAAAAATACTGTGGAAAGTAAAATGTTGGAAACTGAGAAATTCTAGCACACATACAATAAAATTGACATAGTTATTTTTGGACAATTGTCCCCGGAAAAACTCAACTTGGGAAAACCGATGCAACAGATGAAGGTTTTATTATTAAGCAACAATTCTGAGTACAATAATTTAGATGCCCAACTGGCAATCTAATATGAAGAAAACACTGGCAAAAATATTGTGAGAATTTTCTCTCAACCCCCAACTATTTTCTGCCTCTGAAATAGCTTCCCTGACCTCTGTGTTGAGATGCCTGCGTCAGCCTCTACGCAGTCCCTACGTTGGCCCTCTGAAGATTTCGGCCTTCCTTCCTTCGACTCTTCCGGGAACTAAAAACTTCCTCTCGAAATGTTGTTGCTATCTTCTTCCACCTGCTACTCACCCTGTGTCCCTATCTTCTCTGCTGAGTTGTTGCTACTGAAAAAATCAAATTGCCTAGGCAACTGAGTATCTGCACTGGATGATCTCCATCACCACATCGACTTTCTTTTATAATCCACTGTTGGAGCACCAACGACCAAGATTAAAACTTAATCAATGGCTAGGATCATTTCTAGACTGATCCATGTGAGTTTCTAGATGATTCACGCCTTATCTCAATTAATACTGATTAATTAACCATATTCCCTAAGTTTAGACTTAGGAAATATTTAAAAATCGGTTAATAATCTAATTGAGACACTTCTAGGCGGAATTTCCAGAAACGATTTATGGGTTTTGGAGATCTCATGTATTCTAGCCTCTCCACAAAATTTCGTGGCTAGAACACATCTGATGCTACAAAAACTAACACTCTCTCTTAGCGAGCTTAGCGAGGAATGTGTTCTAGAGTTGCTGCCTCCTGTAGCAACTACCTGTCTCTGCATCATCTCCTGTCACGCTGCTAATGTCTAGTTGTTGTTGCCCACCAACTACTACGCAACTCTGATATACACTGCATCTGCACTGCTGTTGTCCCTGCCATACTACTACCAACACTGCATCTGCACTGCAACTCCCTCTCATCTGCTACTGCTGCAACTGCAACATCTGCAACATCCAAAATATCCTGTCTCTGCTACTGAAACGGGTTCTCCACCATACCCATTTGTTCTCTGAAATAGACAAACTTAGCTCTCCCTAGAGCTTTCGTTAGTATATTCGTATATTCGTAATCTGCTCTTCTGTGGGAACATACTGTAGTTGGACTGCTCCTCGTTGTACACAATCTTTGATGAAGTGACACTGAATATTGATGTGCTTCGACCTGTCATGAAACACTGGATTCTTAGCGAGTTTTTTGCAACTCTGATTATCACAATAGACACTAGTCGCCTCCATCCTCTGCCTGAACAAGCTCACTAGCAGCTTCCGAAGCCATATAGCTTCGCACACAGCTGTGCTGGCTGCCATATATGCTACTTTTGTAGAGCTCAGTGCTACTGACTTTTGCTTTCTGCTACACCAAGAAACCATCCCTCATCCAACACTGAAGCAATACCTAAAGGTACTTTTCTTGTCGACTGAACTGCCTGCCCAATCTGCATCTGTGTACCCACAAAGGCTAACATCATCCTCTCGAGTATATTTCAACCCATACTCGACTATGCTACAAATGTACCTCAGAATATGCCTCGTTGTTGCCCAATGTACCCTTTTCGGTTCCACCATGAATTGACTAAGGGTGTTGGCTGCGAAGCAAATATCTGGCCTAGTGTTGACCAGATACATGAGAGACCCAATGAGCTGTCTATACAAGGTGGGATCGACATCCTTGTCATCTAATGCATCTATCTTCTTCCAATTGGTAATCATGGGTGTAGACATGGGTCTACAATCTTGCATTCTGAACCTCTTCAGAATATTTGTAGCATGTCTTCCTTGCCCAAGGAAGATCTCCCCATCTTTCTGCCACACCTCCAATCCTAGGAAATAGTGCATCAACCCCAAATCTTTCATGTCAAATTCTACTGCCAGGTTCCTCTTATAATCCTCTACGAGCCCTGATGATCCTATGAAGAATAGATCATCCACATACAACACTAGAATGAGAGGCTCATCCTCCACCATCAAATAGTAAAGGTTGGGATCTGCGTCACTCTTGACGAACCCCATTTGCTGCAAGCAATGTTTTAAAATTCGGTCGAATCGAATCCGAAACGACCGAGTTGATCCGAGTCATTGAAGAATTTTATGGCCCGGCAGAAAAACCAGTTCGAGAGGCCGAGTCATGATTGACTCGGCCGAGTTATTGCATGACTCAGCCAAGTCAGTCATGACTCGGTCAACCCGGCCGTTTCCACATCTACTCGGCCGAGTCATTAAATCTGGCTAGTCACCCAAAAAAACAGAGATTTTTCTAATTTTTTTTTAACTTTTTAACATTTCGCTGATTGTTGGGGACTCCAAGGTGTTTTCTAAATTGGTTAAGTGCTATTTCGGGTCCATTCCCCTCTCCTAGTATTGATATGCTATTCAAATTTCATGGTAATGTTAAATTCTTAAATTAAAAGTGACATTCTCCTTAATCTTCATTTTCATCCTTTTACTTAAATTTTTAACATTACCATGGAATGACTCAGGATGTTTGAGAGTGGTTCCGGCCTCATTGGATTTCATATGGAGAAAGTAGAATTTTAGATTTCATTCAGAATCCAGCAGACTTATCAGTTTTTCAGGATTTCGGGATTGGAGGATTGCAATGTTTCCATTGAATTTTGTCATGTATTAGGGTATGGAACTCGTATTTAATCAAGAGCACCAATCCCTCTATGTACCTTGATGTTAGTGACATTGGTTGTCGAACTCCTCCGGGATTCGCTCCCAAACTAGGAGCTTCTAAAAATGTCGCTCCTGCTCCCGTTTTCGCTCTCGCTCCCCATTTTCGCTCTCGCTCCCAAGTAACACTGAGCCAGATGATGTTGGCAACTCTAGCAGTAGCCAGTAGTACTGGTCACAAACTTTTGTTGTAGAGGCCATTTATAGCCTCCTTGGTTATGTGTTTTTGTTTTATCTCTATATCATCATCGTGTATGTATTGGACAGTGCACTGGGTGCCATTTTGATATAATGGATATATTCATCAGCCTACTTTGATCATATGTTGTCTTCTATCTATATTCTAATGCTGTGTGTTTGGAAACATGAATGAAAATCTTTAAAATTATGTGTTTTTATAAAAAATAAATATTTAATGTATTTTTTACAACGACCAAGTCATTGGAATCGAGCCAGCTGAGTCGATACCGAGTCGGAGTCGGAGTCGGATTCGACCCTCGGCCGAGTCAGAGTTTTAAAACATTGGCTGCAAGTAGGTGTCAATTCTACCATACCATGCCTCGAGAGCCTGCTTGAGCCCATATAGAGCATTCTTCAATTTGCAACCCCATTTGCTGCAAGTAGGTGTCAATTCTACCATACCATGCCCTGAGAGTTTGCTTGAGCCTGCATAGAGCCTTCTTCAATTTGCACACATGCGTGCGCCTCTCCTAAGTCTCAAAGCCCTCTAATTGTTCTATGTACACTTCCTCCTCTATCACTCCATTCAAGAAGGTTGTTTTGACGTCCATCTAGTGAATCTGCCATCCCATCTGAGCTACTAGAGATATAACTAGCCAGATAGAAGTGTCTCTGGCAACTGGGGCGAAGGTTTCCTCATAATCTCTCCCTTCCTTTTGTGCATACCCCTTTTCCATGAACCTAGCCTTGTACTTTTCCACATTGTCGTCTGCCGCATATTTGATCTTATAGATCCACCTCGAACCTACAACTGATCTGTCTTTTGGCCTGGGCACTACCTCCCAAACATCATTCGTCATGATAGAGCTATACTCTTCTACCATGGCATCTATCCACACCTGATGTTGTGCGGCCTCCTGAAAGCTGGAAGGTTCTGCAACCTGAGCTACCAATGCTTGGTACCTGTCAGGCTGTCTGCGTTGTCTCTTGCTCGTCCTAGGAGTTCCAATAAACTCCTCTGCATCTCTTAATGTCTGACGAACCTCTCTGCTAGCTCAACCACTAGTCGTGGGAGGTTCTGCCAGCGCCTCCTCATCCTATCTCTGCTGCTCCATCTGCTGAGAACTTCTTAGATTTCCTGCACCTGAGGAAATACTGGTACTGGTCACAGTACTTGACCCTTGTGACTCTTCTCCTTCTTGTCCCACTGGCCTCCCCTGCTGGTGAACTAAAGGAGCTTTTGCTGACTAATTCTAATCATTTGGAAGCATCTCACAAGACCTCCTGAAAGCTTGGTCTTCCATGAACTTCACGTCTCGCCTTACTACTATCTTACTACTATCTTACTACTATTAGGAATGTAGATTCTGAATGCCTTTGAGGTTTTGTTGTACCAAACGAAAAACCCCTTCTCTGCATCTGATCCAGTTTGGTCCTTTTATCATCTGGCACGTGACAATAAGCAACACTGCCAAAAATTCTGAGGTGGATGACTTCTGGCTTCTTACCTGTGAAGACAACTTCTGGCGTTTTCTTCCCCAATGCTCTTTGAGGAGTCCTGTTCTAAATATACAATGTCGTGTTACATGCTTCTGCCCACAGACATCTGGGTAGATCCTTGTCATATAACATAGCCTTTGCAACTCCAACAATGGTTTTGTTTTTCCTCTCTTCTACACCATTATGTTGTGGATTATATGGAGTTTTCCATTCTCTCTTGATGCTTTCCTTGGCACAAAAAGTTGTGAAGTCTTTGTCAATATATTCTCCACCATTATTTGAGTGAAGCACCTTGATCTTCTTCCCTGTCACATTCTCCATGAGAGCTTTAAACTCTCTGAAATGATTGAAGACCTCATCCTTGGTCTTCAAGAAGTACATCCAGGATTTTCTAGAATGATCATTAATAAATTTCGGCACCATTGAGAGCTCTGGTGGACATCAAACCACAAATATCTGAGTGTATAAGTCCTAACACGCCATCAGCTCTGTTGTCACTTCTTGGAAATGTTGCCTTAGCATACTTCTCAAGTATGCACCCTCTACGCACATCATCGTGTTTGGTTCCAAGTTCAGGAACCCTTGTTATGGTTTCTTTGAGCATCCTGAGTGCTCCATGATGTAGATGTCCCATTCTCCTGTGCCATAATTCATTCAGCTCCTTCCCACTGCTACTATTACTGCCTATCAATGCCATTGGAGAATCGATTTGTAACCAGTACAACCTGTTACTTCGAACTCCAATCTGTCTTACCTTTTTCCAGCTCGGGTGTTTGACATACACTTTCTTCCCTATGAAGTGAACATCATACCCCTTATCTTGTAACTGAGATACTGAAATCAGGTTCATACCCAATCCTGGCACATGCAATACATCTGAAGCATTGGTGCTTGCTCTTGACTCCCCCTGAAAATCTATGGTACCTCTCCCTACTGGAGTACATTTCGTTCTATTTCCCATAGTAATCTGGAAGTCCATCTGCTCCTCTTTGTAGTTAGAGAAATATTCTCTAACACCTGTCATGTGAGCTAAAGCTCCACTGTCTATATACTAGACTCCCTGTGAAGCCGATCCTGCTAAGCAAGCGAATTCATCTCCCAATCTGGAAGACAAATCTGAAGTCTCTTGAATGTTACTTCTGTCGATAGCTATACTGGAACAATTTAGTGTGCTTTATTTCTCTTTTTCTCCCCACGTGGATTTTGCTCTACAACCTGCAGCAAAAACTCTCTGCGTCCAACCAGGATTTTGCTTAGTGAAAATTTGAGCTGCAACTTCTCCCTTTGACTGTTGGAATCACTAATCTAGGTAATTCGATTTTCCTGCCTCCCTTTAATGAAAAATCGAACTGCTGCCCTAGTAACTCGAACTGCCAGTTATGGGCTCTATGCAGTCTCTTTGGGAATTTCGATCTGTTGCTCTGTGTGAACAACGAAATTCCTTTCTACTTCCGAGCTTCCTGGCTGATCAATTAAGCTTTAATACCATGTGAAATTTTATCTATTGCAACTACTAGAGATTATTCTTCTAACTGCAGAAATTATTTTTGCAGTTTATTTACTACGGCAAATAACGAATCAAATCGCAGCTACAATTTTCACCATAAAAATACTGCGGAAAATAAAATGCTGGAAACTAAGAAATTCTAGCACACATACAATAAAATTGACACAATGATTTTTGGACAATTGACAAGGGTTTTATTATTAGTGTTCAGCAACAATTCTGAGTACAATAATTTAGATGCCCAGCTGGCGATCTAATTTGAAGAAAACACTGGCAAAAATATTGTGAGAATTTTCTCTCAGCCCACAACGATCTTCTGCCTCCGAAATAGCTTCCCTAACCTCTGCGCTGAGATGCCTGCATCAACCTCTGTGCAGTGCCTACACTGGCCCTTTGAAAATTTCAACCTTCCTTCCTTAGACTCTTTCGGGAACTGAAAACGTCCTCCTGGAATGTTGTTGCTCTCCTCTTCCACTTGCTACTCACCCTATGGCTCTATCTTCTCCGCTGAGCTACTGCTGCTACTGAGAAAATCAAATTGCCTGGGCAACTGAGTATCTGTACTGGATGATCTCCATCACCACATCGACTTTCTTTTATAATCCACTGTTGGAGCACTAACGACCAGGATTAAAACTTAATCAAAGGCTAGGATCATTTATGGATCGATCCGTGTGAGTTTCTAGATGATTCATGCCTTATCTCAATTAATATTGATTAATTAACCATATTCCCTAAGTTTAGGCTTAGGAAGTATTTAAAAACCGGTTAATAATCTAATTGAGACACTTCTAGGCGGAATTTCCAGAAACGATTTCTGGGTTTTGGAGATCTCATGTATTCTAGCCTCTCCACAAAATTTCGTGGCTAGAACACATCAGATACTACACAAACTAACATAGATTACCCTGGTCAAGAATTTAGTCTGTAGCACCAAGTGTGCTAGAACTCTTCGTAGTTCATTTTGGAGATCTTCCATGTACCTCTATAGATATAGGTAGCTATGAATACCTTCCTAGTTAAGAAGGAGCGTTGAAGAATGTAAGTAGTGTCAGTCTTCATAATTGTACTCAAGTCATAATGAAATGTATTTATCAAAAGAGAGAAAAAAGATATTTTATTATTAAATAAATTGACTTGCTAAAGCATGGGTTTCATGCTTGGGTCAATTGTTTTTAGGTCAAAACCTCCATTGAATACTTCTAGGGTTTATGTCAAGTGTCCTTGTCCATGTCATATTGTAAAGAACCCTTCATGGGATTTATTTGTCAAAGAAAAAAATTATTTTATTGTAAAATAGGGCAATTAGGCCTCCTCCACCAAGTTGGCCTCAAACTGGACAAGTTGGCCTAAACTGTGTAGTAGAATCATTATGTAAAGGAAACAACTCGAACTCATTTGTCACTCACAACAAGTTCGATTTGCAACTTATGGGGCCATAAAAAGTGTGAATTTCAAGGAAGAAGAAGAAGAAGAATAGTGAAGGAGAAGGAGGTCTCTCACAAGCATAAGAATTTGAAATTCTCTCTCTTAGTCCCACACGTGTGAAGCTGTGAAGTTGCTGGAATGGCCGAAATTTTGTAGTTGCAGAAGGCCGAAATTCTGAAGTTGTTGGTGAAGCCGGGGCCGAAATTTCTGGGTTGATGTTGGGTTGAAGTTGTTGGACAAGAAGAGACTAATGAAGTGAGCTAAAACATATTGGAATGCTGACTTGGTCGAGGAGAAAGGTTTGTTGGTCTAGGGTATTGGTCTATCTCATTTGAATTACCGAAGGAAGAGTTCTTGATTGGGTTTTCCCCTATACAGGGGTTTTTCTCTGGATGTGTGCCTACATCTAGTGTCTTTGATCTTCATGTTTTGGTTTTGGTAATTCCTTGATGAACTAGAAGATGAAAGAAGAACATAAGAAAAATAATAATAATTTAAAGAAATCACAAATAATTATCAACATGATAAAATCTTTTTTCCTTGTTAGGATATTTTGACACGTAGGAAATTGTTTAGTATAACTTGGTCTAGTGTAGAGTTAAGTAAAGTGTCTCTCTTTACTATGTACTTTTGTACCTTACAATCTGACGGTCACGATATGTTCTAGACATGAAGTGATCCGACAGTTCATTCTCTCCTCAGTATTACCGACACTTGATCCGTGGCTTAACACCCGATTGGTCCATGATCTCTATTTAAAAAGCATGGAGGATCATTTGTAGGGTAACCGTTCATGAGAGAAACTTATGTAAATTTTCATTCTTTTATTAATAAATTCCCTGAAGTGGTCGTGTTGGCTCAGGCCTTGCACTGTTTCCCTCTTTGAGGGTTTTAACCACGTCAAGAACACTGGTGTATTGATCTGTGATCTGTTTGTGAGCAGTGTCTTTTGGTGTTCTGTCTGAGGAACTTACCCTGTAAATTCCTACATGGTATCAGAGCTATTTGAGGGCCGCATCTGTTGGTGATCCAAATCTGAGGCCGATACAACTGCATCCGACTGTCGTTTCTTAGATCTATTGTTTCTGACAGCTTTCGGGCCGAGAGGACTGCTTTATTGTGTTAGGAGCATCTGTTCCAGTGAGGAACCCCTTTCGTTTCACGCGAAAAGGTGTCTGGTAGCCCTAGCTACGTCATTTTTAAGATCTGGAGGTATACAGTCTTTATTTGTAGTTCTAGTTATTCATCTTTCTGTTTATTTCGGTTTATTTAGCTCTTTGCTTTTTATCATGGATCTATACCTTTAATTTCTGCGTATGCTCTTTGCCCCGCGACTCTGTGCAATCTGGGCAAATCAGAAACAGAAATCAAGGATTTTTCTCATGCGTATGCTCTTTTCCACCGCGCCTCAGTGTGATCTCGGAAAATCAGAAACATTGAGGAAAATATTTAGTTTTCGGCTAAAGCTAACTTCGAGTCGTAAGGTTTGTTTTTTTTTTGTATGTCTGTGTTGGGTTTTGTGGTTTTTGTTTTGTAGGCAAAAAATAGCTTTTTCAAGTAAGCACGCACCCCAAAGCTTCAGTGACTAAAAAAAAAAAAACCTTTTCCTCTTTTCCAAAAATTACTAACCTTTTAAACTAACTCACTTGGTCCAAAGTTACTTTATGAGAATAGAGGTCTTGAGTTCAAGTGTTTCTTTTTGTTGAGTTACTTTTTCAAAAAACACATGTAACTTATGTTTTAAAGTTACTTTATGTAAAAGTGTTCTCACCTATTATAAAAAGTGAGTCACTTCTAATTCTAAAGTCTCTTTATCTTTTATTTAAGTTACAATTTAATGGGTAGCTCATGAAGTACCATTGTAAAATTGACTTTCACTTATTTATGAAAGTGAGTCACATAATTTTTTTTTTTTAAAGTGAGTTAATTAGGTTAAGTTTGGAAGGGGGGGATTTTTTTATAACATTATCATTCATTTCCGCACATTCACGCACTTCGTCGGCATCTTCAACAACTTTTCTTTAAAAAACCATAAATTCTTCATCCGGAAGCCGTTTTTTTTTTAATCAGCCTAATTTTTCGAGATCTTTCCATTGGAACACTTAGTTTCAGCATCTACAGCTTCAGTTTCTGTTAAAATGGAAAGTCCATGCCAAGTTATTCTTGACAGCACCAACTACTTCCAATGGTGATCCTACATTGTGGATTTATTTAGAAGTAAAGGTCTTTACAGAATAGCCTCAAGCCAAGAAACCAAAACCTCAAGATGAAGATAAGGCAACCAAATGGGAAAATAGGCAAGATCAAGCACGTGGGTTGATAGGGATGTCTATTTTTCCAGACCTTAGATTCCATATCGCAGAACTTGATACTCCTAATGAAACAATGAAACAACTCACTAAAGTTTACTCGAAAATGAGTTGCTTACATTGGACCCCAATAATTTTTCTTCCATTGAAGATTTTTTGTCCAAGTTCAAGACCCTTAGACTTCTCTTGGAAGGTGTTAAGGTTAAAAAAGAAGATGGTAGCCTTATCTATTCCATTCTTACTAAGTTGGGACCAGCCTACTCTGTGTTTGTTTCCACCTTCCATTCTACTAGAGAATCCTTTATTTCTCAAGGACAAGACTACAAGTCTCCCTCTTTTGATGTCTTTTGTGATTCTTTAATAAGAAAACAAGAAAAGCTCTTATACCTTGGTCTTCTTAATCTTGGAAACTCTTCTAAGAAAGCCTTAGCCGCCCAGCAGCAACCAAATTCGAAGAATCCTAAGAAGCACTATCCCAAAAAAATGGTCCTAAACCAAACAAGAGTCCTAAGCAATTTCAGTCTCAAAATGAAAAATCATTTCAACAAAATGATAAGGCAAATAAAAACAAAGGGAAGAAGACTGATAGACATTGCCACTTTTGTAATCGAGATGGCCACTTAGAATCCAAATGCTTTAAGAAGATGGAAGCCTTGGAAGCAGCAATGAAGAAGCATAACATCCATTTGGAGCACTCTTCAACTTCAACTTCATCTTCAGGAATAACACTTTCTGCGTGTGGTTGTCAAGCATCTCAGTCTGGTTATGCACTAAATGTATCTTTTTCTTCTCATTCTGATTAGTGGTTCATTGATTCTGGAGCTTCTTATCATATGGCAAAAACCAAAGCCATGTTTTCTTCTTTAAATGATTGTAACACCAAAAATATATATGTTGGTGATGATAGATCTCTTAGTGTTGTAGGGACTGGAACTGTTCATCTAGACAATGATCAATTTAATGATGTATTATGTGTTCCAACCTTATCCTGCAACCTTCTATCTGTATATCAGATAACTCATTCAGGTGAAGGTAAAATTGTTGAATTCTCACCTCACGATGTTGTAATTAAGGACCTAAGAGATCCTAGACAGATTTTAGCTACTGGCATTGTTGATGATTCTACAAGGTTGTATAAGTTTAACAACTTTGGATCATCAAATCTTCCCTCGGTATTTGTTGCTCATAATGATGAAGTGAGCAAACTTTGGCATGAACGATTTGGTTACTTAAACTATCGCTCCCTTCAGAATCTATGTAAAGAAAATATGGTGACAGGTCTTCCAATGGTATCTTGCAGAGATGGTGTTTGTTTTGGATGTGTACTTGGAAAACATCATCAGGATAGTTTTGAAAAACGTGCCTCTTGGCACGCTTCAGCCCCTTTACAACTTGTGCATAGTGATTTATGTGGTCCACTTCCAGTTGTTTCATTCTCTGGCTACAAGTATTTCTTAACTTTCATTGATGATTTCTCCATACGCACTTGGGTATACTTCTTAAAACTCAAGAGTGAAATATTTAACATGTTCTTGGCCTTTGTTGAAAAACAATCTAGACATCAAATTCTTAAGTTAAGATCTGATAATGGCGGAGAATATGTTAACAACAAATTCATCAACTTTTGCATTGAGAATGGAATTCAAATGCAACATATTGTTCCATATACTCCACAACAAAATGGTGTAGCTGAAAGGAATAATCGCACCTTAAAGGAAATGGCTAATTGTATGCTTCAATCTAAAGGACTTAGTCTTAATTTTTGGGTAGAAGCAATTAACTGTGCAAATTAAATAGTAAATCGCACTCCTACTAAGGTTTTAAAGAATATCACTCCAGAAGAAGCATGGAGCTCAATTAAACCAGATGTAAGTCACTTTTGTGTTTTTGGAAGTGAAGCATGGGCCCATATTCCAGATGAGAAACATAAAGCTTTAGAACCTAAGAGTGAAAAATGTATTTTTGTTGGATATTCTGAAGATGTTAAAGCATATAGACTTATTCCACTTAAGTCCAAAAATGTTATCATTAGAAGAGATGTAAAGTTTGTTGAAAATATATCGGCCTACGAGCCTAGTTCGGCGGATGTGCCACCTCTCTCTATCCCTTCTACTTCTGAAAATATTTTTTCTTCAGATGATGACAGCGAGGATGACAATCCTCCCCCACCTTCTCGGGATCCTCCTTCAGCTCCTCAACTTCCAAAATGGGTCTGTGCTACTCGGGATGCAGCAGGTGCTCTTGTCGGTGATCCTATAGATCAGCGACGTACACATTCTCAGTTTGATAGAGCCTCTTCTTTACTGGCTCAAGCTTCAGCGAATTATGATCCTGACACCTTTGTAGAAGCTTCAGGCCATCCAGATTGGGACGCAGCTATGAATGAAGAATATCGTTCATTATTGGCAAATGATACATGGGATCTTGTTCCTCTTCCAAAGGGACGAAAACTTGTTAGATGCAAATGGGTTTACAGAACCAAGTATGGACCAAATGGAAAAGTTGATAAACATAAAGCTCGTCTTGTTGCTAAGGGTTTTTCACAAGTTGAAGGCATTGACTATACTGAAACCTTCTCCCTTGTTGCCAAAATGAACTCTATCCGCCTTGTTCTTTCCTTTGCTGCCTCTTTCGAATGGGAAGTCCATCAAATGGATGTTAAATCTACCTTCTTGCATGGGGACTTGAATGAAAAAATCTATATGGAACAACCTACTGGCTTTAAACAAACAGACTCCAGCCTTGTATGTGCTTAAGAAATCCCTTTATGGTCTCAAGCAAGCCCCTCGGGCTTGGTATGCCAAAATGGATAGCTTTCTTTTAGAAACTGACTTTACTAGGTGTCATTCTGACAATACTGTCTACACCAAGAAAGTGGGCAAGTCTCTTATCATTCTTGTTCTTTATGTTGATGATCTTATCCTTACTGGTAGTGATCCCAACCTTATAAACCATGTGAAGTCCAGCGTTAAAAAGAAGTTTGAAATGACAGACTTAGGACACTTGCATTATTTTTTTGGTCTTCAAGGCTTGCAATCCAAGGAAGGTATTTCCCTTTCCCAGTCTAAGTATGCTTGTGATCTTCTACGCCATTTTCACATGGAAGACTGTAAGCCAGTCCCTTCTCCCTTTCAGTCTGGAGCCAAAATTTCAGTCACTTGTACTTCCCCTAAAGTTGATGCTACCTTATACCATCAACTTGTAGGAAAACTTTTGTATCTGACCCATACTCGTCCTGACCTTTCCTTTTCTATTGGCCTTATTGCTCGGTTTATGCAAAACCCACATGAAAGTCATTGGAAAGCAGTTAAAAGAATTCTTCGTTATGTTTGAGGTACAGTTCAGTTTGGGATTCATTACAGTGCAGAAGCATCTCCTCTATTGGTTGGTTTCACTGATTCCGATTGGGCTAGTGACCCTGATGATCGGAATGCTACTACAGGTTATGTCTTCACTCTTGGTTCAGGACCTATTACATGGGCTTGCAAGAAACAAAGTGCCATTTCTCTTTCTTCAGCAGAAGCAGAGTATCGTGGTGTTGTAGAAGCTAGTAAGGAAGCCCTATGGCTTCATCAGATCTTGTCAGAGTTTGGCTTTCAACAGTAGCATCCGACTACACTTTGGTGTGATAATCAAAGTGCCATTCAACTATGCAAAGATCCAGTCCAACATCAGCGTAGCAAACACATTGAACTGCACATGCACTTCATCAGAAAGCTCATTCATGACCATGTTTTTGAAGTGCAATATTGTTCAACAGATGACCAAGTTGTTGACATCTTTACAAAGGCTCTCACAGAGGTGAAGTTTTCTAAACTACGATTTATGGTTGGAGTTCAGGAAGTTGTCACTAAGGGGGGTTAGGCTCTAATGCCTCCTTCCTTCTCCTGTTGTGTCATATTTGTACATCCTTCAATCCTATCCCAAGTTGTTCTTAAGGGGGGATGTTAGGATATTTCGACACATAGGAAATAGTTAAGTATAACTTGGTCTAGTGTAGAGTTAGGTAAAGTGTGTCTCTTTACTATGTACTTTTGTAACTTACAATCCGACGGTCACGTTATGTTCTAGACATGAAGTGATCTGATAGTTCATTCTCTCTTCGGTATTACCGACACTTGATCCGTGGCTTAACACCCAATTGGTCCATGATCTTTATTTAAAGAGCATGGAGGGTCATTTGTAGGGTAATCATTCATGAGAGAAGCTTATGTAAATTTTCATTCTTTTATTAATAAATTGCCTGAAGTGGCCACGTTGGCTCAAGTCGTGGATTGTTTCCCTCTTTGAGAGTTTTAACCACGTCAAGAATACTGGTGTATTGATCTGTGATCTGTTTGTGAGCGGTGTCCTTTGGTGTTCTATCTAAGGAACTTACCCTGTAAATTCCTACATTCCTTTCTGATTTTCCAACACTTAGGTCATTGTGTTTGACTAGAAAACCAGTGGGTTTGGTTGGGAATACTAATTTTGAGTTCTCTCTTGGTTCATTGGGTTTCACTGAGAGATCAATGGGAGGGTCGAAGAGATTGACTTTGATTACTCTCTTGGGTCATTGTGCTTGACAGAGAAACCATTTCATATGGTTGGAGTGTTTGGCCTCATGAAAGATATTGATTGATCCCATGGTCAGTTGGGTCCTAACCTTGTTGCCATTGGTTTTGGCTTGTGGGATGAGCTTGATGCCATCGACCTTTCCTTATGAAGAAATTTGTTTTATCATTTGTGAAGAAATTTGTTCCATCATATTTACTGTTGATTTGGGGTAGCATCGGATGTGCTCTAGCCATGAAAATTGGTGGATAGGCTGAAACACATGAGATCTCCAAGACCCAGAAATCATTTTGGGAAATTCCATCTTGATGAGGATTTATTAAAATAATTAATATTTTTAATGGGTTCCTAAGTCTAAACTTAGAAAAATAAAAATATTAATGGGTATTAATAAAGATAAGGATGAGAAGCTTCTAAGAGACAAGGATCAAGTCTATTTTAATCTTAGTAGTTGATTAGGGACTTAATCTCGACCGTTGATTCATAAATAGGAAAAGTATAAGAGAAGACTTGAGGGTCATTTGGAGACACACTAGCAAATACTCAGTATCCTAAGGAAAATCAATTTTTCAGAGAGAAGGAAAATCAATTTCAGAGGGAGAGTTGCAGGGTGGAGGAAGAGGGGGTGATTAGCAGTAGTCAGGAAGCTCAGAAGGGGTGACGTAGGGACTCTGAGAGACAACGCAGAGGGAGACGCAGATCAAAGACGTAGTGGATGACGTAGTGAAGGACAAAGCAGTGCAGAGCCAAGCAAGATGACGCAGGGCTGATGCAGTTGTGAAAGGAAGTCCTCCAGGGTGTTAGAAAGTCTCGAAGAAAAGTCTTAGGTGTTTTCTCCCAGTGTCTATGTAAAATCTTTCTGTAAAAGAAATTGTTGTTGAAGATTAATAAAACCCTCCTCTGTTGCACCGGTTTTCCCGCATTGGGTTTTTCTAGGGACAATTGTCCAAAAATAACTGTGTTGATGTGTTTGATTCTTGTGCATGTATTTTTTTCTATATAATGGTGTGATATCTGCAGTAGAATTTATTTTAATATTTACTGAAGAGATTTCATAAATAACTTATTCAGAAATAAGTAGGTAAATAAATCAGTTACTGTAGCAATAGAATTTCTGTTTAGAAATTTTCACATGGTATCAGAGCAAAGATTCAGAGATAGGAAGGGAAAATCAATTATGGGTCAAGATCATGATGCAGAGGCATCCACGTTTGGAGATTCATGCAGATTTTCAGAATATTGCACAAGAGATAGAAATTTCGATTTCTCTATGCTAGCTTCCAGATTGGAAGAAGAAGCTACTTGCGTAGCAAGCTCTGCATCATCAAGGGTATGGTATATAGATAGTGGAGCCTCCTGGCATATGACAAGAATCCAGGAATGTTTCTCAAATTATCAAGAGGAAAGAATGAATTTTCAGATCACCATGGGGAATAAGGCAAAGTGTACTCCAGCAGGGAAGGGTACTATAGTTTTTCAAACAGAAACAGGAGAGCGGTTCTGAGCTACCAATGTGTTGCATGTGCCAGGACTGGTGATGAACTTATTTTCGTATCTCAACTTCAAAGCAAGGGCTATGGCGTTTTTTTTCATTAAAGAGAAAGTATATGTCAAACACCTGAGTTGGAAAAAGAAGGTACAGATCGGAATCAGAAGTAACAGGTTGTACAGGTTGCAGCTGGTATCACCAATGGCACCGATAGGATGTAATGGAGACAAGGATTTGAATGGACTATGGCACAGAAGGATGGGACATTTGCACCATGGGGCTCTGAGGATTTTCAAGAAAACTGTAACAAAAGTTCCAGATCTTAGTACAGAACGAGATGATGTATGCAGAGGGTGTGCTCTAGGAAAGTATGCTAAAGCAACGTTTCCTATAAGCAAAAATAGGGCCAAGAGTGTACTAGGATTGATACACTCAAATATCTGTGGACATATGTCCACAAAAGATCTTAGTGGTGTCGAATACTTCATCACCTTCATTGATGACCATTCCAAGAAGTCTTGGATCTATTTTCTGAAAACCAAGGATGAGGTTTTCAGTCGATTCAAAGAGTTCAAGGCTTTAGTGGAGAATCTAACAGGAAAGAAAATGAAAGTGTTGCGCTCAGACAATGGTGGAGAGTATGTTGACAAGGACTTCACCAATTTTTGCGCTAGGGAGGGCATCAGAAGAGAGTGGACAACTCCTTACAATCCGGAGCAAAATGGAGTAGCAGAAAGAAAGAACAAGACTATTGTGGAAGAAACTAGGGCTATGATGTATGATCAGGATATGCCAAAATTCCTGTGGGCAGAAGCATGTAACGCGATAGTCTATGTCCAGGACAGAACTCATAGGACATTGGGCAAGATTCCTCCAGAGCAGGTCTTCACCGGGAAGACACCTGAAGTTAGTCATTTTAGGATATTTGGGAGTTTAGCATATTGCCGTATACCCGAGGAAAAGAGGAAGAAGTTAGATTAGACTGCAGAGAAAGGATATCTTGTGGGATCTAGCGAGAATACTAAGGCATATAAAATCTATCTTCTAGGAAGCAAGAAGGTAGTAGTCCGGCGAGATGTGAAGTTCATGGAAGATAGGGCCTTCAGAAAATCTCGAGAAATGCCTTCCGAGGAGCAGTCAAAAGACGAGTCGTTAGTCAAACCTCTTCAACCAGCGGAAGCCAGTACCAGGAATTCTCCTTCAGAACAGGAGGAATCACAGGAAGAGGAAGAGCTAAGAGATGCACCTACTACCAGAGGAAGGACAAGTAGGGAACTCTGACAGATTCTACAGGATGCAGAAGATTTCATTGGTGAACCCAGGAACAGTAAAAGGGAGCGAAGACAACTAGATAGATATCAGGCCTTAGTAGCTCAGGTTGGGGAACCTTTGAGTTTGTAGGAGGCCACTCAACATCAAGTTTGGGTGGATGCGATGGTGGAAGAATATAGCTCTATAATGGTGAATGATGTCTAGGAAGTAGTGCCTAGGCCTCAGGACAGATCAGTGGTAGGTTCGAGATGGATCTACAAGATCAAGTATGCTGCAGACGGCAGTGTGGAAAAATACAAAGCCAGGTTTGTGGCTAAGGGGTGTGCTTAGAAGGAAGGAATAGACTATGAAGAGACCTTCGCCCCAGTAGCCAAGTATACATCTATTAGAACCGTGATATCTCTTGCAGCACAGATGGGGTGGGAGATTCATCAAATGGATGTCAAAACGACATTCTTGAACGGGGTGATAGAAGAGGAAGTATACATTGAATAGCCAGAAGGCTTTGAGACACATGAGAAGAAATCTCGTGTATGCAGATTGAAGAAAACCTTATATGGGCTCAAGCAGACACCTATTGCATGGTATGGTCGAATTGATGGCTACTTGCAAAAGATGGGGTTCGTCAAGAGTGATGCAGATCCAAATCTCTACTATCTGGTTGTAGAGAATGAGCCTCTAATCCTAGTATTATATGTGGATGATCTCTTCCTCACAAGATCATCCAGACTCATCGAGGACTGCAAGAAAAATCTAGCCACAAAATTTGACATGAAGGATTTGGGACAGATGCATTATTCCCTGGGATTGGAAGTTTGGCAGCAGAAGGGTGAGATCTTCCTTGGACAAGGGAGATATGCTACAGAAATCCTGAAGAGATTCAGGATGCAGGACTATAGGCCTATGGCTACTCCAATGATCACCAATTGGAAGAAAATTGATGCATCAGAAGACAAAGATGTTGATCCCACCTTATACAGGCAGATCATAGGGTCCATGATGTATCTAGTCAATACCAGGCCAGACATTTGTTACACTGTCAACACCCTCAGTCAATTCATGGTGGAACCAAAGAGGGCGCATTGGGCAGCAGCCAAACATGTTCTCATATATATACAGGGAACAGTCGAGTATGGACTCTTATACACTAGAAGTAATGATATCAGACTGAGTGGGTTTACTGATGCAGATTGGGCTGGAAGTTCAGTAGATCGGAAAAGTACCTTTGGGTACTGTTTCAACATTGGATCGGGGATGACCTCCTAGTGCAGTAGGAAACAGAATTCTGTAGCTCTAAGCTCAGCTAAAGCAAAATATATGGCCACTAGCATAGCTTCGTGCGAAGCCATATGGCTTAGAAAATTGCTTGTGAACCTATTCAGAAGAAGGATGGAGGCGACGAGGATCATGTGTGATAATCAAAGTTGCATCATGCTCTATGAGAATCCAGTATTTCATGATCGGTCAAAGCACATTGATATTCGGTGTCACTTTGTCAGAGATTGTGTCCAACGAGGAGTTGTACAGTTGAGCTACACTCCTACAGGAGAACAGGTGGCAGACATCCTTACCAAGGTCCTTGGAAGAATAAAGTTCGTTTATTTTAGGGAGAAGATGGGGATGATAAAGAATCCATTTCAGTAGCAGAAATGGATAAGTGTCAGGTGTTGCAGTGCAGCAGTTAGCAGTGCTATGGGCAACATTTGAAAGAGAGTTGCAGTGCAGATGCAGTGTTGGGAGGAAAGACCAACATCAACATGGATGCAGAGGGAGCTGCAGTACAGATGTAGCAGTGGCAGTGGTAGAGCCATGGGCAACAGTACAGGAGGCAGCAGTGTAGAGGATGTTGGGTAGCAGGCCAAGCATCAACACAGGTACCAATGCCAGATGATTAGGGTGATGTTCAGAGGTGGAGCATTACTAGAGCACATTCCTCGCTAAGAGGGAGTGTTGATTTGGGGTAGCATCAGATGTGCTCTAGCCATGAAAATTGGTGGAGAGGCTAAAACGCATGAGATCTCCAAGACCCAGAAATTGTTTTGGGAAATTCCATCCGAATGAGAAGTTATTAAAATAATTAATACTTTTAATGGGTTCCTAACTCTAAACTTAGGAAAATAAAAATATTAATGGGTATTAATAAAGATAAGGATGAGAAGCTTCTAAGAGACGAGGATCAAGTCTATTTTAATCTTATTCATTGATTAGGGACTTAATCTCGGCCGTTGATTCATCAACAGGAAAAGTATAAGAGAAGACTTGAGGGTCATTTGAAGACACACCAGCAAATACTTAGTATCCCAAGGAAAATCGATTTTTCAAAGAGAAGGAAAATCGATTTCAGAGAGAAAGTTGTAGGGTGGAGGAAGAGGAGGTGATTAGCAATAGTCAGGAAGCTCAGAATGGGTGACGCAGGGACTCTGAGAGACAACGCAGAGGGAGACGCAGATTAGAGACGCAGTGAAGGACAAAGCAGCGCAGAGCCAAGTAGGATGATGCAGGGCTGATGCAGTTGGGGAAGGAAGTCCTCCAAGGTGTTAGAAAGTCTCGAAGAAAAGTCTCAGGTGTTTTCGCCCAGTGTCTATGTAAAATATTTCTGTAAAAGCGATTGTTGCTGAAGATTAATAAAACCCTCCTCTGCTGCACCGGTTTTCCCGCATTGGGTTTTTCCGGGGACAATTATCCAAAAATAACTGTGTTGATGTGTTTGATTCTTGTGCATGTATTTGTTTTTGTATAATGGTGTGATATTTGCAATAGAATTTATTTTAATATTTGTTGAAGAGATTTCGTAAATAACTTATTGGAAAATAAGTAGGTAAAATAAATCAGTTACTGCAGCAATAGAATTTATGTTTAGAAATTTTCACATTTACATTTGTTGGAGTCAATGAAAAGTACCTCCCTGGCTAAGAGGGAGTGATGAGAAATTGTAGCTGCGGTCAGTATTTTTATCATCAAAGTTAAAGGAGAATTAATTGGTTTCTAGCTGTTCATGTCGGCCCCACCTCATAAAGGAGTTTGACCCAAGGCCAAAACCCACTTGAATTGTCCACTATATATTGGCAACTCAACTCACGTCATTTGGCATCATCACATGATCAATTCGGACCTGTTCTACAAGAAGACATCTGCTCACTCGTGCGAAGAAGAAGACTGATTTGACCAGCAAGTTTGACATTTTGTTCTCTGCATTGACTTGGATTCTTCTCCTGCTGTTTGACCGAACTTTTGACTGAGGTTGGAGGCCGAATATTCTTGGTATCTTTGATTAGCTGTTGACCGAGTTCTTGGAGCTGTTTCTGGCCATTGACTGAGATTTGACCACAGGTCAAACTCTATTGTTTGACTGAGATTCTCTGAGCTACTGCAAGACTGAATTTTGGCCCCTTTGTCCATCTACTGCAGGCTGAAATTCGGCCCCTTTGACCAGACTTGACTGTGAGCAGAAGTTGACTCTTTTCTCTCTCTTTTGACTTGATTTGACTTGGCATTTATTCTGGTCAAATAGTTGACATTTTGACTATAAAATTAGATGTACAAATTGGATGAATTGAACAATTTCTCATAAGGAAAAATTACAGGGTTTTTTCCCAAGAAAATTTTGGTGTCTCTTGTATCATTGTTTCATTGTGATCTCTGCCACTCTACTGAATTTTATGGTTGAAATTTTCCAAGTGTAACTACTTGATGATTTGAATGCTCTAAGAAGAAAAATTGTATCATTGGAAATAGTTATCAGATTTAAAATTGTTCTAGTATATCTTGTTACTAGAAAATCAACAAAAGGATAAACAGATGAATCTGAGTCTGAAATTCGGTGGATAAATGTGGATAGGTGCCGCCGAACCCCAGATAAATTTCCTCTTCATCCAACTTCATGTTCGCCCTTTATGCTAAAAACTTGAAACTAGTTCTTAAGTTGTTTTCTTCTGCAGCAATTAGGGTGGTTTTGCAGCAATTGTGCTTTGGAGATTTTATGCACTATATTACATGATCTGAAGCAACTTGTAGCATGGTCACTTCTCTCTTTTGCAGCAACCATGAACATCTTCCATTTGGGTTAACTATAGCAACAAGTTTGCATTCCATGGCATGCCTTCATTCTTTAGTATCTTCCAATGCATTTTTGGTGACTTTTGTTTTTTAAAACAGTTCTTTAGTATTTTCCAATGCATTTTTGGGGACTTTTGTGTTTTAAAACAGGCCAAGGTTAGGCATGAAAACTAAATTCATTGATCAGATCCATTTCATATAATCTGCATACATGATTTTTTATTTTTTCATACTCTAGCAACACTATTTGTTTATCTGCCAAGCTGACGAATTCAAGCAAATTAGCTGTTTAGGGAAGGTATCCAATTTAACAGAGACTCAAGTATCTAGTGCTTGATCTCAAACTGACCAAAGTCATGTCCACTCCTCTCTTGATTCATCATGGCTGAGTATTGATGTATGCCTTTTGACTTGGCACCCAAGACAACATACGCTTGATTTAATGATTCACCAGACAGACCTTAGTCAACTTCTTGAAATCCCAAAAGCCAAATCAACCAATCATATCAACCAAGTGACTCAAGGATTGATTCATTGATCCGTCTTTCAAAAATTTAGAGCACAAAAAATTCTGCTTGCAAAAATTCCATAGAAACTTCTGCAGAGACCTCTATCTTACAAATAAGTTTGGGAATGAAACTCAGATTTTAGACTGAAATGAAACTCATTGAACACTTTTATGCTACACATTGAAACTGTATCTATTGTTTTGTTGTATTTTCTTGCTTTTGAAGTGGAGGTTTCCAGGTTAAAGAAGTCCATGCTATATTTTTCATTGTGTTGTATAATAGCTCTCATGCTTTGAATTCAAAATATTTTTGATGACATGTTCTGTCTGTATGATATTGCTAACTCGAGGTTTGAATTTTCAGTAATCATGCACCATGATGGTTGTGTTTGGTATGAGGTCTTGTGTAATGGTTAGATTTTATTAATCAATGTTCAACATTTCAGGCACAATCTCGCAATTTTGAGCAGCTTCAGCTTGTTGCAACATATTCAAGAAACGATGGACTGTTCTTCAAAAATCTGTATAAAGCGCCGCCAGTACTTGCATATAGATCAAATCTGTCAACAGCTTTGACAGAAGAGGTATATATTGTATTTTGTTCTTGAATGCGTCTAATATGTGCAACTTATATACTAATCAAACATATTCTTTTCCCTACAAGACTATTTGAATATCCGTTAACTTGAGACAGTCATGTTCACCTTTCAGTTTGTAGCTCTATCTTTTGGATTTTAGCTAAAGTGGGACATTTGTGTAGGTGACCCTTAGAAGTGCTTAGTTTTCTTCAATTATTAATATTACTATTATTATAAATTTTCAACTGTGTGTGTTTTTTCTTTACTTCCTAGCCACGTGTTTCCATCAAGATTATCTAGTTGGCAAGAACTATTACCGCAAAACAAGAAATCTGGCCCCAAAACCTTTCAAATTTGGTTAAAATACCCGAAAATCAACCCAAAGAGAAAAAGTATTGATACTGGTGTTACCATCTTTTAATGGTTAATATTTAATCATTTTATTAAAAAGTAGTGATACAATATCGGCACCTTAAGTTTTATATAGTTAATATTTAGTCATTTCTTAAAAAGTGGTATCACCACTTTTTTATATTAATATATATCTTTTGTTGAATTTAAGAAGTATTACCTCCAAGACCTGCACCCAAAGTTATTCAAGGTTCTGAAACTGGCTGCAACCCTAGAGGCAGTTAGGAAGGTTGTCCACTGTCACCACAACAACTCTTTCTTTCATTTTAGGCCAACTGTCCCCTTGCACAAAGGGGGAAAGCTTAGAAAAAGATATTTATTATATTCTTAGAATTAACAGGATGGTGGTTTGCCAAGAACATTGCCTATCCAATGGGTGATGGACTAGGATTGACAATCAAGAGGGTTCAAACTTGTACGGAAGAAGGTGTAGCTAGGCTGTTACAAACATGCTCTAACCAATGACATGGACTTACTTCAATATGCAAAGATGCTTCTCACAACAAATAAAAAAATCAGTCACGTAATAATATGCAACCATGAATAATTAAAGGACAGCTACGTACGAAATCATAAATGAAGTAGAAGGGAGTAGGAAGCCTTATTTATAGAATGAACAGCCAACAATACATCATCCTTCAAGTGTGATCTCATGCAAAAATCAAGAGGGCCTAAACATTCCACACAACTTCAAAACCCTAGTTAGGGTAGCCCTCAAAATAGAGTGAAGAGTCCTAACTGAGACGTTGCATCAGTGAATATCCTTCAATAAATATAATGATTACAGTGAGATGAAGGGAGTGTTTCACGTCAACCCTATTGCTCTCTTATTGGAACCAAAACTGCCCTCCACAAAGATTAGTTCAGCAGATATTTACTAGGAATTTCCAGTCATCAAATCAACTCAACAAAACAGAAAAAAGAGCCTCACTTTTAAATGCCCCTTAGCTTCTTCCTCCCAAAACATCTTTAACCAAGCATTGAGGGGATTTCCGACAACTCCAACCATGTCTTTAGCAAATGAAACCCTGCTCCGTTTATAGGTTTTTGTTCTGTCAAATTAGGGCTTGGCCCCTTTAAGAGAGGAAAATATTTTTTTAATCCACAAATCATGTCTTTCCACCTAGGGCATGTTGCCGCCTAATTCCACACCTAAGGTTAGCGTGGAGAAAGTCTCTAACTCTACTTGGTGTGGCTTTGGGGGCAAGCTAAGAGTTGGGGCTGTCACCCAATTCCCAACTCCTCTGTCTAGGCTCTCCCCTAGATGAAGCCGAGGGGGGTAGACCCTAAAGGAAATCTGAGGCTTGGTTAGTGGTGCTAAATAAGTTCTACGAGATGAAAGGATTAGTTAATCAAGAGACACATCAACAATCAAATTAAACATGCAAGTACGTTAACAAGTAAAGGATATGACTGTCAGCATATAGATAAACAATGATATCAACAAGATATATCCCTTGCGAGACTTGAAATAAATAGACCAATGCTCAATAAGTAAAACTTGCAAAGAAATAGATTACTTGTAAAGTAAAAGCAAGTGAAGATGAAAGTTACACTTGAAATGTAAAGATAGCAAGTAAGATGTAATTGCACTTGGAAAGTAAGAAATTCATTCACATGAGATAACTTGAAAGAAAGTTGCACCAATGAAAGATACTCAAGATAATTTAAACAAACTCCAAGTATTTCAAGATAAGCAAAGTGAACTTCAAATATGAATGTATCCAAGTACAAGAAATGTAAATACTTGCAAAGTTAAATCCACGATACTTACAAGAAAATGAAATGCTACTTGACAAGTAAATGATGTAAAACTTAATAAACTCAAGGTATCATAAGCATGAGAATTGAATTGCAAGTAAATTAAAATGATGTGATGTAGAAAGTGAGAATTGTATTGTGAGTAAAGTAAATTTATGTGATGTAGAAAGTGCTCTTGGTTAATTTTATTAGATCTACTCTAACCTATTCTAAGGTGAGAACTTCCTCTCTAAGTTTTTGCCCTTATAAGGATAGGGATAATAACTTGGGGCCTCAAGTGGAGAAGCCTAGTTTCATTACCAAAGATCCACCTAGTCCCTCAAGTCTATCCACGAGATCCAGGTGGATGTTGGTGGCCACCCACCTATCCCATTTGAAGCCCCACAACTGTCTCTTTCAGCGTTTTCAATTTCCTAAATTGTAGCAGTTTACTATTTTTAGCAGTTTTTCGGGTCCTGAACTTCCAGAGCCGTTTTGAGGCCCTAAACGATGTTTTTTGGGAAATCTGGGGCAACATGGGACCCATGTTGCCTCCCAAAGTGGTAGTACTCGGATAGATATTTCTAACGAGCTATCGTACGCATCAAACGGAGATCGTATGCCAAAGTTACGACCTCGGGAAATTGATGTACCAATTTACCCAAACGGGGCCCACAATTTGGCGTTTCATCTTCTAGGGTTAGGTTTTGGGATGTGAAGGGTTTTCCATTGTTTCTCAACAATAAATAGGCCTTCGAGCCTCATTGTAACACAGTTTTTAGAACAGTTCAGAGGCATGTAGCCGCCACATCTCTTCTCAGAGATAAGCTACCATCGCCCTAGCTGGTTTATTTCCATTTCTGTTTGTAAGCATATTTCAGTATCTTCCATTAATGAAATGAAGTATTATTTCCGCTGCATCTTTGTGTATATGGTTATCTCTGTAATTTGTTGCGTTCCTGTTTAAATCCGGATCAGTGATATCAGAGCGGTCTGCTTTTTCTCTGTTTTTCTTTGCATGTCCCCAACGAGGTCGGGATATAAGGAGTTAGGGCTTGAACTGGTCGAACCTTTGCAAGACCAGCGTCGCAAATCCCGACGGCCTCCCATGGCGGATGAGAAGAAAGACGAGGGAGCAGGGGATCCTATCAAAATCTTGCTCGAAGAAGCCCTCGAGCGACAAAGGAACGCGATGATGGACAACGTTGCGCAGATCCTTCAGCGGCTACCTAGAGGCGACGCATCGGCTTCCAACAGCTACTCTAGAAATGCCACACCGTTTAAGGTACAAGCTAATTTTGAAATCCCCATCTTCGAGGGTCAAATAGACGCAAATGTCGTAGATAAATGGTTAAATCTGCTAGATGGGTATTTTTCTGTTCATGAATTTTCAAATCGGGAAAAGATTATTTTCGCTCTTCTCAAAGCAGCCCCCCACGTCAAGGACTGGTGGGAAACCTACTGCGAGCAAAAGGATGAAAGTACATGCTCACTATTTTCAGCCGCACCCACTTGGAATGACTTCCGGGATGCCATCAAGGAGCAGTACTACCCTGTCAAAAGCTACGAGGACAAATACATCAAATGGACCACACTACGGCAGGGACGAGACCAAGATGTGCCGGAGTTCACAAACATTTTTCATACCCTTCGCACACAGTTGGGTATCAAAGATTCTGAGCTGCATCTGGTACTCAAATACCGTGGCTGCCTGCATAGATACATCCAGGAAGAGATGGTGTTCTTGAACATCTCCTCGCTCGGCACGGCGTACCGATACGTTGTCAAAATCGAGCAAAAGTTCAAACAGAAGAAGCGAGAATTTGGATCTGCAAATCCAAAGCCCAAAGGACAAAGCCAAGGCAGGGTGACCCAAGACAACTCGTCGAAGCCACAAGAAAAGAACAACACCATGAAGCCGAAGAAGGACACAGGGAAGTGGTGTGAGTTCCACAAGAGTCCCACTCATAACACAAGTGAGTGTCGGACCAAGCAGTCGCTGGTGGCTGAGTTGAAGGATTCCGAATTAGATGCATGTTTCGACCCTGAGCCAGAACCCGACAAGGGGAATGGCAAAGGGAAGCAGATCATTGATGCGAATCCTAGCGCCACTGTTGCCACCGCCAAGATCCAGAAAGATGAGCCCGAAAATCCAGAGGAAGGGGAGCGTCTTTTCCACTCACAGATGTGGGTGAAGGGTTCGCCGCTACAATTCATTGTCAACAGTGGCAGCCAAAAGAACCTCGTTTCAGCAGAGGTCGTGAAGCGGTTGGGCCAGTGTTTTTAAAACCGGAACCGGTGACCGGACCGGTCCACCTAATGAACCGGTTTACCGACCGGAACCGGTCTAACCGGGACTGGTTTGGTCTAAACGAACCGGTTTTAGAAAAATACATTAAATAATTATTTTTTAATGAAAAAAACTATTTTTAAGATTTAAAACCATGATTCCAAGCCAATAGAGACAAAATATGCAAAGATTGCTCATTGATATACCATGTAAAGCCTTAAAGGTGAATATATCAAAATGGCACCGAGTGCAATAAATATCATCGACAAAATACATAAGCAATGAGGCTCTAAATGGCCACTAGAGTGCAAAAATAAAGCCTACAAACTATGGGGCCAGTGGCCTACTACAAGACTTCAATCTAGACTCTAGACTCTACATATATGATAATAGTAATACTATAATAGTGATCAACATTATCACTTGAAGTTGAAACTTCTCATGAGTCTCAGTCATCATGATCAAACTCAGTTGGTTGAGTCTCGACTCCCAAACTGTGTAGCCACAAACTTCTCTATTGGTTCAGTGACTTGAGTCTCAAACTTCTGAAGGTATTTTGCCCTAATATGCCCTATTATTTCATTTGGTGCTCCACATGGCTTTACATGGCCTCCTATCCTAGCCAAGTGTTGCTTGAACCTGTTAATACCCCCTCCTTGAATGGATTTTTGGCAATATTTGCAGATCATTTTGCCATCAATCATATCACAATGAGCCCATGCAGTATCTTCGGCTTTTGGAGGCATGATGACTCCCTGGATGGTAGATCATAGAAGTGAGAAGTTTATAACACAAAAAAAAAATTCATGGACAGCAGACTCAAATGAGGAATTATCAAGTGCAAATCCTTACCTGGAAATGCAAACTAGCTCCCTTAGCCTCCTCTTGAAGATGGCAACTCCACTGACAGCTACACACTTTCTCCAAAATAGCTCCAACTCCAACTCCAAGATGACTACTTCAGCATAAACTCCACACTCTCCAAGCTCACAAACAAACTCACAAACACTCACAAACACTCCAAATCAGTTGTGTGAGACAAATGAGAGTGAGAGGGGTCTCTTATAGCTTGGAGAGGGCCTTTTTGGAGGGAAAATACCTTTCCCTCCCCCCCAAAACCCCTAAACCACAAACTGCCTGCGCTTTTTCATAAGTTACGGTGGGCTTGCCATAAACCGGCCGGTTTAGGACGGAACCGGCCGGTTTGCTACAAACCGGCCGGTTCCGTCCTAAACCGGCCGGTTTTGACCGGTTAGGGCTAAATTTCGGTCACAAGGCAGGGTTAACCGGGTTTTTAGGCCGGTTCCGACCGGCAGGCCAGCTAACCGGCCGGTTGGACCGGTAACCGGTTTTTGTGAGCGGTTTTAAAAACTATGGGTTGGGCCTACCGACTACACCACACCCACAGTCGTACAGTATCAGGTGACTTCATGAAGGACGAGATCTCAAAGTTCGCCAGCAGTGCCGCCTTCCCTACAGCATCAAGCCCTTCACAGACGAGGTATTGTGTGATGTTACACCTCTGGATGTTTGTGATATTAGGCCAACCATACTTGTGGAGGCGACATGCTGTGTATGAGTCAAGGCTTCGTGCTGTCATTATTTCTTTGAATAATTCATTATACAGGATACCAGAGGTAGCCCCACCTACTGCCACCTCTTTGATCACTACTAAGAAAGGCAAAAAGCTCATCTCCTAGACTAGGAAATTCATCTGTCTGGTTCACTCCCAAAGTAAGGGGAAGATCGTTGCTACATCCATGATCCTTGCAAAGGGTTCCTCCACGCAGCAGCAGCAGCAAAGGGATACGGTCATGACCGATCACAAGAACAACTTCTCCTCGCCCACAGGGGTACCACACAAGTTTCAAGTGGGCGACAAATTTTGGTTACATCTGCAGAGAGAACGCCTTACCAGGACCCATTAGAAACTCAGACCACTCTGACATTGTCCTTACACCAGTACCAAGGCTACGGTCAGCAATGCTTCGAAGCACAACATTCCTCCATTCCTTGGCTTGCACCGAGTGTTCAATGTGGACCGTCGTCAACCATGCTTCCCACCATTTCTGGACACATCAGAGATTGCAGAACAACTCACCAGAGACCCAGCTCAGCAGAAGCTTCCTCATCTCAGGGAGGAACTCAACGCAATGGGGACCATTGCTTCCTAAGGGGGGAGGAATGATCCAGGTGGATGTTGGTGGCCACCCACCTATCCCATTTGGAGCCCCACAACTGTCTCTTTCAGCTTTTTCAATTTCCTAAATTGTAGCAGTTTACTATTTTTAGCAGTTTTTCGGGTCCTGAACTTCCAGAGCCGTTTTGAGGCCCTAAACGACGTTTTTGGGAAATCTGGGGAACATGGGACCCATGTTGCCTCCCAAAGTGGTAGTACTCGGATAGATCTTTCTAACGAGCTATCGTACGCGTCAAACGGAGATCGTATGCCAAAGTTACGACCCCGGGAAATTGATGTACCAATTTACCCAAACAGGGCCCACAATTTGGCGTTTCATCTTCTAGGGTTAGGTTTTGGGATGTGAAGGGTTTTCCATTGTTTCTCAACAATAAATAGGCCTTCGAGCCTCATTGTAACACAGTTTTTAGAACAGTTCAGAGGCATGTAGCCGCCACATCTCTTCTCAGAGATAAGCTACCATCGCCCTAGCTGGTTTATTTCAATTTCTGTTTGTAAGCATATTTCAGTATCTTCCATTAATGAAATGAAGTATTATTTCCGCTGCATCTTTGTGTATATGGTTATCTCCGTAATTTGTTGCGTTCCTGTTTAAATCCGGATCACCACGTGCCACCGTTCAGACACAGGACTCAACCATACCCTAACTGCATGGTCACATGTTGACTTCTCCTGGACTTGGGAAAAGAAAATCCAGGAAGGGGTCCTAGTTTCTATACAACCAACTTAAATTGGAGGTAAATTTTAGAAAAAACAAAATGACAAATTGCAAATTGTGAATGATATAATGTGAAGCAACAAATTCCAAAATGAACTAAAAATGAGACAAGTAAGTAAATCTAAATGAAAATTATATCACTAGATTTGTTGCCGACAAACTAGATGGAACTTTGCAAATTGCTCTAAATGTAAAGATTTTCTCAAGAGAAATTTCCAAATGAGACAAGTTGCAAATAAGTTAAATCAAATGATCATAAGGCAACAAACATGAAACTTGAAATTAGTAAATGTTACAATGTAAATGAAAACTGTTGATTTGGGGTAGCATCGGATGTGCTCTAACCACGAAATTTGGTGGAGAGGTTGGGGCACATGAGATCTCCAATACCCAAAAAGGGTTTGGGCAGATTCTAAACAGATTAGGAAATATTAAAATAATTAATATTTTTAATGGAGTTCCTAAGTCTAAACTTAGGGAAAATAAAATATTAATGTGTATTAATATGAATCTGTGTTAGAATGGTCCAGAATACATGAATCAAGCCAGATCTAATCTTAGCCGTTGATTAGGGACTTAATCTCAGCCGTTGAGATGTCAACAAGAAAAGTATAAGAGGAGTCTTGAGGGTCACTTGCAGAGCACACCAGATGACCAATCATTCTATTCTCTAGAGCGGGGTTTGCTAAGAGAGATAGAATCAGTGATCGATAGAGTAACTGAGGGGCATTGAGTACAAAGAAACATAGAAGGCAGAGATTGTGTCGGGAGAGCAGCGCAGCAGCCAAGGAGGGTGACGCAGAGCCAAGAAGGGCTCACGCAGGGCCACGTAGAGGCAGCCAAGTGCTGTGCAGAGCACCAGAGGGGCCAGTGCAGCTGACGCAGAGGCTCCCAGAGCTGACGCAGGGCCTCCTGGGGTTGATGCAGGCCAAGAAAGGCTAACGCAGGGCCAGTGTGAGACAGAGAGGGGCTGACGCAGTCCAGTTTGGGCAGAAGTTGGGGTTGTAGAGCAGTTTTGTGCTGAGGAGTTGCCGGAAGGATTTTTCGGGGTTTCAGCTAGGAGATTTCTCACAAACTGAGGTATAGCTGCTAAGTAAATTCTCTGTTGGGTAGGCCAGTTTCGGCACCTAGATTGTACTCTGATATTGCTTAATAAGAAAACCCTCAGATAGCTGCACTGGTTTTCCCGCATTGGGTTTTTCCAGGGACATTGGTCCAAAAATAATGGTGTCATGTGGTGTGTTTGTTGTTGTTTCTTTTAGCTGTTGATCTGTAATATGTTGAGCATGCACTGGTGTTTATTTTCAGTGTTTACTTTGTAAATAACTTGTTAAAGAAAAATAACAAGTAGGTAGGAATAAATCAGAAAAAGTACATGAAGGGTTTCCAAATTAAGTAAACTTAGAAACTTCAACAAAAACTACACTAGCATGTAATGTAATGAGAAATGAAATTTGAGAGAGATTAACATGCAACAATAAGAAATATTAACAAGTAGTAACAACTAAATAAGATAGAGAGGAAAACTTAGCATGAAATTAAATGAGCATATGAGAATGTGAGCAATTTGCAAACTAACTTAAAGGGAAAATTAGAGATCAAATCAAAACACTATACAAAGAGGGACCTTCTCTCAAAAGAGAGAAGGAGAAGGATTCCAAGGGGAGGATTCCCCAAGCTCCCAAAAAAATGTTATTTTTATTAGTTGTTAGTGATGTGATGCCTCTCTTATAGGAATGAGAGTTTAAACTTGGGAAGAGTTACAACATGAGCTTGAAAGCCAAATCACTCTCTCCCAATAAGTTACAAATAAATGATTACAAATCTACTTTGATAAATTTGTTACAAAAGAAAAGGCTTGAAAGCCTTGAGTGAATAGTGAGATACAAGAAGGTTATAATCCCTCAAGAAAATGAGGTTCTAGAAGAAGAAGCGATGAGAGATGAGATGAGGTTATTGAAGGTTGAAAGGTGAGGTGACTCCAAGGCAATGCACTTTGAATCTTCTTCCCAAACTTGAATTGCCTCTAATCCTTTTCCAATCGAACTCACCTCCAATCCCTATGCACAATAGATAGAACAAGTTAGTGTACAAGAGATATAGAGAGCTGAAATATGTGAGAAGAAATCACATGCATGAGATGGAAAGAGGTTAGAAATCCAGTGCAACTATAAAGTACACTTGTATTACAAATTTCCTCACTAAAATCAGCTTGAAAGAGCTGATTTAATGAGTGAGAGTTGGGATTTAAACCCAACAACTTAGCCTCGAATGCTAGATAAAATCAATACTTGTGCAAATAGGAAAGGAAAGTATTTAATTTTTAGAGATGGAAAAGAAACATAGGGCTCATGAAACCCCCTTTTCAATAAGCCTCTTGATATCCTTGGAGAATTCCTTGTTTGAGTGGTTTGTGGGCTTCTTGAGATCTTTGGAATTGGATGATACAACTGAAGACTTCCCCAAATGCCAAAGGAACTTGGTAAACTGTCGTTTGAACACACAAATGCTTGCAAACCAATTGTTAGTGCAAAAGAGTCTTGGCATATAGAGGCCAAGTTGAGTTTGTTATTCAACCGAGAATAACAAGCTACAACAAGAGCACAAAATATACCAAGCCCAAAGGAGATTGTAGATAGCCACAGATCTCCCCTCCCTAGACAATAATGCCCTTAGGCAAATGCACAAAATCAACTAGATAGCAATGTAAACTCAATGGAAGATAATCATATAAATGAATAACATCAAATGAAACAAGTATACCTCATCCACAAGCAATAGCACCACAACACCAATACCTCATCCACAAGTAATAGCACCACAACACCAAGAAGTATCCCCCAAAGACTTTATTATTAGCTCAATAGCAATTCCAGCATAGTGACAATAAGCACAAGCTTCCAAGCATGGGAAAATGAGAGCTCTCATGGTGAATTTATACAAATATGGGAGAAAATCCCAATGAGAATGCCATATGACAAGTGTAGCAATGACAATCCCAATGCTAGCAAGTCGAATTCCAAGTGTGGAGAGTTATATGCGGCAACACTTTTCCTTCTTCTCCATGTGCAAAATTTGATTTCCCTTCTTGCTGTGCCATGTGTGGAGAATGGTAGGTGGAAAGGGATCTAATGTGAAGATTCCAAAACTGGAATCCTATTGCAACAACTAGTATTATTTCTTCCAATTGATAAATTAATTATTTAGTTTATTGCTACGGCAACATCGAAATAAACACACTGCAATCTTCACAAATAAAATTGCGGAAAACAAATAGCGTTGGAACCGAGAAAATACTAGCACACACACAATAAAAATGACACCGTTAGTTTTGGACAAATGTCCTCGGAAAAACCCCAACTTGGAAAAACTGGTGCAGCAGTGAGGGTTTTTATTATTCAGCAGCAGTGAAATTTGAGTACAATCTATGGATGCCCAACTGGCAATCCAATCAGCAAGTATCTGACAGAAATAATTAGAGAGAAAATTCTCTCATCCCACAAGCAATCCCAACACTGGATTCTACAGAAAAACTAGTCTTCCAAACCCCAACGTAAGTCCTCTACGCCACCTCTCACATGAGTAGCTCGAATTTGCCTCTGAGCAAGCCGTAAAGCCTGCCTCTACTGCTGGAAGTGACTCTTCAGCACTCTAGAAGACTTTCCCAGCCTCTGGAAACTGAATCAACCTCCTCCTCAGCTAAATCGAATTGCTCTGCATCAGCTTCTGTGCAGTCTTTGCACTACTTCTACGTGGATCACTTCCGTCACTTGTTGCTACCTCTTCGGATCTGGAAAACTTCCTCTGAATCTCTGTCCTTGCCCCTCATTATCTCCATTGCCTCACTGAAGCTCGAATTCTCTGGCAACTGATTGTTGCTACTCTGGAAAATCGAATTCTCCAAGTGACTCTAGTGCCTTCTCTAAGTGCCCATCGACTTCTTCTTATAATCCTCTGTTGGAGCGCCAATGGCCAAGATTAAAACTTAATCAAGGGCTAGGATCATCTTGAAGTTGATCTGTGTGAGTTTCTAGACTATTCTCACGTTGACTTAATTAATTCTGATTAATTAACCAGTTTTCCTAAGTTTAGACTTAGAAAACATTAAAAAATTAGGTTAATAATCTAATTAAGTCATTTCTAGGAGGAATTTCCAGAAACGATTTCTGGGTTTTGGAGGTCTCATGTATTATAGCCTTTCCACGAAATTTCGTGGCTAGAACACATCCAATGCTACAGAAACTAACAACCAACTCCCATGGAATCCTCAAACCAAGACCATGGAGTGACCCCTCCCCAAACCGAGTCCATAATGTTAGTTTTTGTAGCATCGGATGGTGTTCTAGTCTCGATAGTTGTTAGAGAGGCTAAGAAACACTAGGACTCCATAATCCAAAAAAGTTTCAAGAAAATCCACATGGAAATGCCTTAATTAAGTTAATTATCAGTAATTAAATTTTCCTTAGTCTAACTTACGGAAAATGATTAATTAACAACAATTAATTGAGGACGGTGAGATTTCTCTCGAAACTCACACAAATCAACTCAGAAATGATCTCAGCCATCGGAAAGGATTTAATCGTGGTCGTTGGTCATCCAACCGGAGATTATAAGAGGAGGTCGATGAGGTTGGAGCAACACGCTTGAGGTCAAGTTCCTTGTAGTGATCGAGTTTCCCATCTGCAGTGATTCAACATAGAGAAGTTCGAGCTAGAGAGGGGACGTAGAGTCAGTGAGTTCGGAGGAAGTTTTCTAGTTCCGAAGAGTCAACTACAGGAGGGTTGAGTTTCCTCAGTGAGACTATGTAAGGACTGTGCAGGCAGCTTCAGAGGCAGAGTTCAATTTAGGTAGAGTGAGGGTCGATTCAGATGATGGAGGCTGGGAGAATTTCCAGAGGGGCTAGCGAATCATTCTCAGAGGTTGAGTTGGGTTGGAAGGCTTGATCAGAGCATCTTCCAGGCAGTGCATGTGAGGGTATGCACAAAGGTGATGCAGGGGCCTTCGTGTGGCATGTTTGTGCCGGTTGTGGAGATGGATCAATGTCAGGTGAGGCAAAATTTGTCTCACTAATTTTGGTGGTCAGTTTATCTTGTAGAGGATTGCTAGTTTTGGGCATCTAATTGTATTAAAAAAAATTCACTGTTTCATAATAATAAAACCCTCAGTTGTTGCACTGATTTTCCCACATTAGGTTTTTCTGGGGAATATTGTCCAAAAATAATTGTCATTTTTATGTGTGTGCGCTAGCATTTTCTCGGTTTCCAAAATTTTATTTTCCATTGTTAGTTTTATAGTGAAAAATTGCAGTGTGATTTATTCGTTATTTGTCATAGCAAATAAATTGCATAATTAATTTATAGTTAGAAGAATAAATTTTCAGTTGTTGCAATTAGACTTGAAAATTTCACACGGTATCAGAGCATAGTTGACAGACAGGAAGCTCAGAGACAGAGAAGGAGAAATTCGTAGCTGAGAGGGAGCAGCAGTACAATTTCTTCAAGGGTTGCGTAGTGCCTAGCCAGGCAGTGCGAATTACTGGATAGGGGGTCGCATTTCCAGTTGCATGAGAGTGTAATATCATATTGTCTTACATCTAGCGGCCAAGAATATAGCCAAAGAAATTTGTGATGAACTAGCAGCACTATATCAGAATCCTTCCAAGAATCGGAAGTTGTTCCTAAAGGAGATGCTGAGAACCACCAGGATACAAAAGGGGGAGGGAGTTAATCCATACCTTACCAGGATTTAGGATATTCGGAATGAGTTGTCTTCCATAGGAGAGACACCACAAGAAGTTGAACTTATACATGTGGCTATCAACAGTTTCACCGAGGAGTGGACTACTTTCATCCAAGGCATTACTAGATGAGATCAACTACTTGGATGGGATCGATTGTGGTCAAATTTCATGCAGGAAGAGATGCGACTTGCTATGGTCAAGAGTCGTCTCAATGACAGTAGCAGAGGTTTGAAGACTGTGAAGGAGGAGGAGCATGTAGCCCTTGCATCGAAGGGAAAGGCAAAGAAATGTCTCAGTCTCAAGGACAAGGCTCACAGGGAGGTGAGAAGAAGAAGGACATGTCAAAGGTCAAATGCTTCAGGTGTGGTGAGTTCGGTCACTACAGTTTTTAGTGTCCTCAAAGGAGGAAGGATAAGAAGGAGAAGCAGAAGCAAGCAACAACTTCGGCAGAGATAGATTAGTTGTCTTCCAGATTAGAGGACCAACTCGCACTGTATGCAGTTATACCTCCAGGAGAGGTGGGGAGATATTGAGTTCTAAATTCCAGAGTTGGGCAGGGTCCATAGGAGAGCAACAACAGTTCAGTATACTCTTGTCATGGATCATTACCCTTGCTACAGGGGCCTATAGTATTCAGTAGCAGGTTGGATCAGTGTCAGCTTGTTGCAATCAGTTCTTGAGGTACAGTTGCAGTGCTAGTTGTAGTCAGATGTTGAGGAGCGCACTGTAGTTGCAACGCAGACAGACTTAGTGGACAACACAAAGACTAGTAGCAGTTAGAGAATCAAGAGACAGTTGTAGCAAATGGACATAGTTGATTCAGTATTCAAAATTTTGGATCTCAGTTGCAGTAGTTGCAGTAGCAACATCAACTTGAGAGGGAGTGTTAGTTAGTTGCAGACTATAGTGCAGTGGCATAGTTGGCAGCAGTATAGTTGTACAGTGCAGTGCCAACAACAACACAGACGTGGCATTTTCAGAGTTGCACAATAGTTGGTGGGCAATGGCAGAGTGTCACAGTTGTTAGACATCAGCAATGTGTATGGAGGATGTTATGGAGGCAGTTGGAGAACACCTTCCTCACTAAGAGGGAGTGTTAGTTTTTGTAGCATCGGATGGTGTTCTAGTCTCGACAGTTGTCAGAGAGGCTAAGAAACACTAGGACTCCATAACCCAGAAAAAGTTTCAAGAAAATCCACCTAGAAATGCCTTAATTAAGTTAATTAATCAGTAATTAAATTTTTCTAACTTAGGGAAAATGATTAATTGACAACAATTAATTGAGGAAGGTGAGATTTCTCTAGAAACTCACACGGATCAACTCAAAAATGATCTCATCCATCGAAAAGGCTTTAATCATGGTCGTTGGTCATCCAACTGGAGATTATAAGAGGAGGTCGATGGGCTTGGAGCAACACACTTGAGTTCGGGTTCCTTGCAATGATCAAGTTTCCCAACTGCAGTGATTCAACAGAGAGAAGTTCGAACCAGAGAGGGGATGCAGAGATAGTGAGTCCAGAGGAAGTTTTCCAAGTTCCGAAGAGTCAACTACAGGAGGGTGGAGTTTCCTTAATGAGACTGTGCAGGGACTATGCAATCAACCTCAGAGGCAAAGTTTGATTTAGCTGGAGTGAGAGTCGATTCAGTTGTTGGAGGTTGGGTTGGATGGATTGATCAAAGCAACTTCCAGGCAGTGTGTATGAGGGCCTGTGCAGAGGTGACGCGGAGGATGACGTAGGCGTGTGGCCTGTTTGTGCTAGTTGTGGAGCTAGACCAGTGTCGAGTGAGGCAAGATTTGTCTCACTAATTTTGGTGGTCAATTTATCTTGTTGAGGATTGCCAGTTTTGGGCATCCAGTTGTACTCAGAATTTCTCACTGCTGCATAATAATAAAACCGTCAGTTGCTGCACCAGTTTTCCCACATTAGGTTTTTCTGGGGACAATTGTCCAAAAATAATTGTCATTTTTATGTATGTGCTGGCATTTTCTCAGTTTCCAACATTTTATTTTCTGTAGTAATTTTTATGGTGAAAATTTGCATTGTGATTTATTCATTATTTGCCATAGAAAATAAGCTGCATAATTAATTTACAATTAGAAGAATAAATTTCCAGTTGTTGCAATTAGACTTGAAAAATTTACACAGAACTGTTGTGCGTTGATGCTATCAAGATTGCTCTGCATGTGGGTGAACTGGTTGTGCGTAGAGCCGATTTGATGCTACGTGGAGGTTGAAGTAAGTAATGCAGATGAGGTAATGTGGAGTTGGTGTGAATGGAGAACAATCTCCTTAATTTTTTCCATCAAATATTCCCTTAATATTTCATTAACCATGCATTGATCCTCCAAGGGAAATCAAGCTGACACATAAGGAAATCGGTCCCTCAAATCTGGCCCACCAATTCGAACTCAATGTGTGCAATAACTCTTTGTTGATGTGGGTACCCAATCACTCTCCAACTTGTCTTTCGACTTGTGTTTTACTTGAGTTCATTTTCCAACTCATTTCCACTTCATTCTGGCATGTGGAAATTTGTATTTTTTCTCCACTTTATTCTTTTTTTGACAATTTATTTCTAATTTACCCACTAGACTTGGGAAAAGTGGGTTTTGAGGATCAATATGTGATTTTTCACCCCTCAAAGTATGTCTTATAAGAATGTTGAGGTTGAGAGGTCTAATTTTGATTATTCACACCCCCTCAACATTTTCTGGCATCACACTATTACATTTACATAAAAATAATTAAAAAATCTCGTCCTGCAAGAAATTTTTAATTATTAAAAATTCCTATCTAGACTTAGTCAAATTCTGCGAAATTTCAAAGATGACCTAGCATGGTAACATACATTGACCATAGACACTAAGATGGACCTAAGGCGCGATCTTCAAGTCATCACCCCAGCTCTGGGGGTATGCGGTGAGTGAAAAAACCTAAAAAATTATTCGCCGCTAAAAAGTGGGAATAATTAACTGAGTAGAAAAAACATTCCAAGGTGAGCTCACTTGCTGATGGAGTCTCAAGCAGCCTAAGTCTGTTACATAGCTTTATGTCATCATGCTAGTGACATTTATATAATATCCCCGCAGGGTTGTAGAATCTGAGGACTGAGAGAATGATGAAAGAGGAGATAGAAAGGGGATGGAAGGCCCTATTGAGTTCTGAACTCTGAAAATTTTGATGTACAATCTTTGTCATGGGCTATGGAGTCTTCACCAATATTGCTAAGTGCAATCTAGCAGTCAACAGGGCATACATCCCGAGGGATTTATTCATGCAATTTAGGGCCTGCACACCACTTGTAGAGCCCTCGTGAACCCCAACGCTCCTCTTTTAGCATGTAATTCAGTTCACATTTGGTCTTTCATTACCCTATAGTTTCTAAAGATTAAATGAGAACCTTTATACCTTTTGCATAGGTCCACTGGCCACATGTCATCATTCTACTTTTTTAGATTATGCTTTAACTTTTTATTTAGGAGCTTGGAACATGTCAGTGATGCCACATGTCACTCTCCCATGCAAAGGACTCTCCTCCGAAGCTGTAGCACATGCCTCAAACAAAGTTTCCTTGCCTGAATGTCTCAAAAGTTGAACATGCCTCCAAATATGTGGAATATGCCTCAAATAATGTGTAATGCCCCATGAAGTCACTTTAATATGCTTTGAATGGCTTCTTTCCCACAGTGTCCCTCCTACAAGTAGTGGACTCATGATCAAGCAACAAAAATGCTCACTTGAAGTTGAGTGCTCCTCATCAAGTGATCTACTTTGACCAAACAAATGTTTCCACTACCATATGAGGGTGTTCTTCTTCTAGCCTCTTTCCTTGTCATTTGTCATGCTCTAGAGTCTAGCCCCATTCCAAGCTGAGGCATTTGTTCTCCCTATCATCTTTCATATTTTGAACCTCCCATGTGTAGGGTGTTTCCTACTTCTAGTTGTCTCTGACTATACTTTCACCATAAACCATGGCATGGACATCTCTTGAAATAGGTTGTTCTTGCTCTAGGACTCCTTTCTTGTATCAATCACCAATGTGGTCCTGAGTTGACCTAGGAATGAGCCTCTCCATCAAACTGCTACTCAACTCCAAGGATCTTCTGCTATGTTGGTGAGAGAAGAAAGGTCGATGAATATACAAAATGAACTATGCATTTTTAGGAGGCAACAAGAAGTTTTCTAAAATACTTCTAAACTTATAACTTCAGAAATTTTCATCTGTAGATTACTTAAGATATTCAAACTAGCATAACCAAATTTCAAAGTTGAAGTATTGCCTAGTTTTTGCACCAATCTGTATGAATGTTTTGTGAATTCACTTTTATTTGTCTAATTGTTCAAATATTTTCCTTGCCATAATTGGGTGACTTTGTACTGTTGGTAAGGTTGGTTCACTAAATATTTTCTCCATGTAGTCAATCTCATTTTCACTTGTGTTAGTTGTTGGATTAGTTGCCTCACCTATGCCATCACCTAATCAGTGATCATAGTTGACTCATTCAAATTCGTTTCACATATGTGCTGTTGTTTGCTTCTGTAATTGCATATTTCAGATCAGCCCTAGCCCTGAAAGCTGTCGGGGATTAGATCCAGGAAACTTCTAGTGACATTTAAGTTTTTAACATATATCTTGAAGATGAGGAGGCAGATTTACTACTGACAATCCTACTGTGATATGGTTATTTCAGATCTGTTATATGCATGAAAAAATGTGCCCCAAGGGCTGTAGCTTGTTGACATTGAAGTACACTCATTTGGTATCTTTTCTCTTGAGCTGCGTAGTGATTTGGATTGAAGTGAAATGAAGTATGTGTTGTCGTTTGCTTCTGTAATTGAATACTTCAGATCAGCCCTAGCCCTGAAAGCTGTCAGGGATTAGATCCGGGAAACTTCTAGTGAGAAGTAAAATTTATGAACTTGCATAACAGAAATTTCTAGAGTCTAATCATAAACACATTGTTGTCAAAAGTTTTGTGGGTAGCTTTTATCCTTGCCTTACTTGAAAGCCTTTAGTATTAGCTTTGCCCTCTGCAAATGTGCATACTACTACTTTCACCTTGCTACCTATTATCGTTTCACTTGAGAAGCGGACAGTCCTTCATTGACTTTAGTTACTTAATGACACATTTTTCCTTTTCTTGTTGCTCCCTTCTGTCTATTATCAGGATTCATCTGCTGAAGGAAGAATTCGTATGTCTGTAGCTCTACACTTTGCATTGTCAACAAGGAACTTACGAGCAATGTGATCAACTACTTTGTTAAAACTTGAGTTCAAACCCTCAACAAAATATGAATACAATACAAATCTAATCAAAACTACATCAAATACTATACATACTAAATCATGGATTTTGATTTAAAATTCACAACCCTGGGTTAGAGAGCTTCATTCATGTCATACTAGGGTTCATACTATTCTATCATCACTTTATTTGTTTGACATGATTTGAATTTCTGTTCTCGCTGTGCCTACTTTGCATAGACTGAGTTGTTCAAAATCTCAATACCATATTTGCCCAAACAGTGTGGGGTTATAGAGTCTTTGGAAAACATGTGGATAAATTTTGAGATGGAATTAAATATTTAAAACTGTTATTGATAAATGTTTTTATCTTTTCAGTTGGTTTTGGTTGTGAAAGATAGCAAGTAGTCTAAATTCCTTTTAATCATTGCAGAAAGCATCGGTCTCATCTTCAATCACTCCCGAAGACTTTACTAGAAGTTACAAGCAAATATTATGTGGAGGTCTTTCCCTGGTATTTCTTTCTTTTGCATGGAGTTCAAGCTCAGGTAAATTTCCAAATTAATTCTGATAATTTGTTAAGATGTTTTGACATACAATTTTGGACCATTTGAGTTAGTTTCTACCACTGCACTGATTGTTGCCCTTTCAATCTTTCTGTAGCTTTTCTGTCGGGAACATACATCCGTGCTCCAAAACTAATATCTTATGGGGTCATCATGTCTTTGCTTCTGCTACAATTAGCTTATGCTAAAGTCTTGACAGGAGAAGCTGACACTGTCAAGGAGACTGAAGATAAAGCAGATTAAGATCTTTAATCGGAGGCATTAAAACGTTGATTCAAATTTCAAACATATTCAATCAGGGTTGAAAGTGTTGTTTGTTTTTATAGGCTTATGGAATTGTAATATATGATTGATGATTTCATCCCTTCTAAATTAGTTTGCTTTCTATCGATTTTCTCCTTTACCTTGACTGGAGAAAAGTATGATAGGAAACCCTCTATTCAATAAATCTGTTGTATATTTTATGGCCCACATGCACTGTAAAAGGTCTTCACATGGAATGATCTCCTTCAGATTCACGCACAAAGTAATTGATCCATGGATTTGTGATGACAGACACCCTGTCACAGGTAGTCTACTGCATCACCATAAACCAGCCTTTTGTGAAAATTAGTCCAAGGAACTGTCAGGTTTGATTACTGTGTCTATATTAAGCTATGAATAAATAGCACGGGAAATATGAAATTTATAGTGTTTGGTTTACTGACATTCATCATCCTTGGGGAATATAAACTGTTAGAGCTCTGAAATAAAATGTTACATCTCAAATTGATTATATGATGTCTGTCCTCTGTGGCTAGTTGTTGAGATAGGGTGTTGTCACCATAACGATGCAAGTTCAAACTCCAGCGGAAAGAGAGAGTTCTGATTATCTGAATAAATTGGTCAAGTTTGAGGGCCCCATGTTAAAGTATCCCTTTACCACAATAATGCTGCAATGGAGTTATAACTCACCGATAAAAGAAAGCCTTTACCCTTTTCAAAAAAGAAAAAGGCAGTATGTGGATTTTGAGAAGGAAACATTTTACAATGATGTAGGTACAATAATGTGAATAATTCTAGTTGTTCCAGATCTTCTTTAAATAACTCGGTTGTGATGGGCTTGACCCTTCAATAAGTAACTAATTTGTAAAAGACCTTAAAATTCTTTGATTCATTGATTTCAAATTTCACTTACATGGTGAAAATTAAATTATTTTATATACTATTATAGCTGGAAAACATCTGTAATGTAGAAATGCAGATTCAAAGAATATTGGACAGCTTCTAGCAGAAATAAAGTATCAAAATCTATTGGTCCAAACAAAAGCAAAAAGTTACATTAGTTGGGATATTTAGATTGGTTTGCAATAAATATACCATGCTATAACTTCAGGTAGCCCAAAAGATGTTCTTTGACTTTCAATTATTTTACTTGTATTGTCCGACATGTGAAATTATTTTATATACTATTATAAGTTGACGTCTTCTGTAATATAGAAAATGCAGATTCAAAGAAAATTAGTTGGACACCTTCCAGCATGTTTGAAAATAGAGGATGAAAATTATTGATTTAATTAAAGAAATAAGTTAAGATAAGTTTTGTCCTGGGAGGGGGTCAAACAACAATGCTGAGTTCTCAGCCCTTTGGGCATTACATTTTGTTGTAAATTACTTTGAAGTTAAAACCTGCAGATATTTGGAAACTCACAGCTTGTAGTTAATTGGATGCATGACAAGGTAGGTATCGTCACTCTTCACCTCTACCATATCATTCAAAAAATTAGAGTTGAGGCGCGCAAATTGGAATGTTTTGGAAACCAAACATATCATGAGACAGCTCAACACTGAGGCAAATTGGAATGGTTGGAAACCAAACATATCATGAGAGAGCTCAACACTGAGGCAGATCGCCTTTCAAAGGAAGCACTGCAAGTTTGACTTGGAGCGTTGGAAATTATTGAGTCCTTGAATGACCAGGCTGTGGATGGAATAGTCATACAATTTTAAGTTCTGGAAAATGATGGTTTATTGCCTTTTTTATATAAGCCTTAATGATAGTAGCATGTTTTTTAGAAGACAGTCTATGTCTATATGTGACAGGAAGGAAGACAAGGAAAGGAACGCCTTCAGATTATGTCTTTTTTGTATAACTAACATTGTATCTCTTTGAACAGACGCATTGAGTTGTCACAGTGTATATTTTCACCTATAGAAATATAAGTTTGTTTTTGGAAAAAAAATAAAATAATATTAGATAATTGTATTAATGTCTAACAAATGATCACAAAGTAATAAGATTAGATAATTGTATTAATGTCTAACAAATGATCACAAAGTAATAAGATTAGATAATTGTATTAATGTCTAACAAATGATCACAAAGTAGGCCAATGGAATTGTTGAGTACGGTAATGTCAATACAAAGCGAAAGAATCAAAATGTCTCCTATATAAAGAACAAGAAATAAATCATGAGCTCTATGCTAAAACATGGAAAACCCTTAACCATCCCCATTTGGTCCAACAAGGGTTAGGCGGACATACCCTGTTCGTCTGGCCAATGGGATTGTTGAGTACAATAATGTCAATACAAAGCGAAAGAATCAAAATGTCTCCTATATCAAGAACAAGAAATAAATCATGAGGTCTATGCTAAAACATGGAAAACCCTTAGACTCTAAGTGCAGGTGACCACAATGAGAAGATGTTCAAATGGAAAGGATCCAAGGACTAGATCATGGTCCACCGAATCTATCACTCCTAACAATGTTGCTCTCTGCAAAAAGTAAACCTGCTTTGATGTCTAGGTTATCTCGTTTTCCTGCTAATAAGGGATATAATTTGCGAATGTCTCAGAGGTCTCTAGAGAGGGGATATGGTTTCTCAAGTCCACACCGATTTGGGGTTAGAGGCAATGTTGCTATCAATTTGCCTCTTGGTGTCCTAGTTGATAGGAGCATCGTAAAGAAGAAAGTAATACATTGAGAAGGATATGGTCTAAGATGAGACTAGAGAATGTGGGCACGAAGTCTAAGGGCCTCCAACATGTAATGGGCTAGATATCTATAGTTTGAGTGTTGAAAGAAACTAGATAGTGTCTGGATCCCCTTAAAACAAACAATGAAATCTCCCACAAATCTCATAATAAATGGGGTAGTAGAATATGAAATGCTCCTTTGTTTCCACCCCATGAAGATGACAAAATTTGTGGATCCTCTCTGCGAGTTTTTATTAGCTCAAATTTTATGTGAGTCCACTTGAAATTGGCCTAGGGAGATATGAAAAGAATGCACCCAATGATGAGATGTGTATGGGGTTTGGAGAATGAGTTGGTCCGTCACCTCTATGAAGTGCTTAGTATAGAAAGTCATCTAAAGATGTTACGTACCTATTGTAGTCTAGGGGATTAAACGTATACATTAAAAAATAAGCTTGTTGATTTGGGGTAGCATCGGATGTGATCTAGCCATAAAGATGTTACATACCTATTGTAGTCTAGGGGATTAAACGTATACATTAAAAAATAAGCTTGTTGATTTGGGGTAGCATCGGATGTGATCTAGCCATGAAAATTGGTGTAGAGGCTAAGGCGCATGAGATCTCCAATACCTAGAAAGGGTTTAAGCAGATTCTAAACAGTTTGGGAGATATTAAAATAATTAATATTTTTAATGGAGTCCCTAAGTCTAAACTTAGGAAGAACAAAATATTAATGTGAATTAATATAAAACTATGTTAGAATGGTCCAAAAGTCATAGATCAAGCCAGATCTAATATTAGCCATTGATTAGGGACTTAATCTCGACCGTTGATTTGTCAACGAGAAAAGTATAAGAAGAGGCTTGAGGGTCACTCTGAGAACACATTGAGTTGATCAAGATTTCGACTTTTTGGGGTTGGGTTTGCTGAGAAAGTTGAGAGAGTGATCAGAGTTGCAGTTGAGGGGCAGTGAATATAGAAGTAGAGAGGCAGAGATAGCACCTGGAGGATCAGCGCAATAGCCGAGAGTGAGGGATGTAAAACCAGCTAGGGGTTCACGCAGAGCCAGCCAGGGCTCACACAGAGGCAGTCAGGAGTTGCGCAGTGCCTTAGAGGGCCAGCGTGGGTGATGCAGAGGGCCGGAGGGCTAACGCAATGCCTCCAGAGGCTGACGCAGGCCAAGGCAGAGTGATGCTAGGTAAACACTGGGCCAGAAAGGGCTGACGTTGTCCCTAGAGGTTGACGTTGGGGTTTCCAGGAGGGAAATCGAGGCTCAGAGGGAGTCACACCAAGAACTTCCAGGAGGGAAGTAGAGGAGCAACGAGATGGCAGTGAATGGAGTAAGAGACCAGGACAGACTGGACGGAGCCTCAAACTTCGTAGTCTGGAAGGCCAGAATCTTATCCGTTCTAGACAGGAATCATGTCAAGCACTTCGCCTTGAGGACGATAGCAATCCTAGTTGACCCAGCTGATAACGACAAGTACGAGGAGGCAATGGCGAGGGCCAAGAGCATCATTCTTGACGAGGTCAAGGACCATGTAGTACCACATATTGCCGAAAAGGACACAGCAAATGAGATGTGGGAGGCCCTAAAGAAATTGTACCAGCATACTTCTGTACAAAGAAGGATGTTACTAGAAAATCAGATGTGATCATACCAGATGCAGAAGGGAGAACAGATTGACATCTTCCTCGGTCGATTGAAGGAGATCCGGGATCAGCTGACTTCTATAGGGGCCACGCCGGATCAAGAACTGATGGTGAGAACAGCCCTAAACGCAATCGCAGAGGACTGGGAGGTGTTTGTCCAGAGCATACTAGGCAGGGCGACCCTTTCAGACTGGGAGGAAATGTGGGTGGCTCTTCGCTAAGAAGAGATTAGAAGGCTAAGCAAGGCAGGAAGAAGCGGGAAGGGGATCAGAATCAAGGAGGAGGTGGATGCTGCCCTAGCATCTGAGGGAAAGCAGGAGAAACGAAAGAAGAAGGACCTCTCCAAGGTCAAATGCTTCCACTGTGGGGAGCTGGGTCATTATGCGACCCAGTGCCCAAGGAAGAAGAGCAAGGGAGAGGCCTCCGAGACCAAGGTTGCGTTAGCAAGGGCAGAGAAGGAAGTGGAGACAGACGATGATTGTGCCATGAGTGCACACACGCCACTTGAGAGGAAGTGGGGAGACATCGAGCTGTAGTCAGATGGACTATAGGCAATGAGGGGCAGGATCCTCGAGGTACCCAGCCTCTTGGATTAGACCTTGCTACGGGAGCCCCGAAGAGGAGTAGCAGTACTAGCAGATGTCAGTAGAGACGGATGTGGATGGAGCGACAGAGGGAGCTATAGTGCAGGATTCCCGAGACAGCATGAGGTAGCAGTGCGAGAAGCACGGGAGTGTTGCACCAAGTGCAAGATGGCACAGAGAGGTGTGCAATGGTGCGAGATGCATGGAATAGTTGCAGCAGCGCAGAGGTCAGAGAGGGAGAACTTGTCAGCGACAGAGGGAGCTTCAACATCATGGGTGTCTCTAACTTGACGAAGATGTCAGAGTTGGGAGATCAATTACTTACTTCTCAGTAACTGGGTTGCAATGCAGCAGTTAGCAGTGACAGTGCTATGGGCAACAGGGTGAGAGGGAGTTGTAGTATAGATGCAATAGTGGCAGTGGCAGGGCCATGGGTAGCAGTACAAGATGCAGCAGTGCAGATGATGGGCAGTAGGCCTAGCATCAGCACAAGGACCGATGTCGGATGATCAGAGTGATACTTAGTGAGGAGTATTGCTAGAACACAGTCCTCTTTAAGATGGAGTGTTGATTTGGGGTAGCATCGGATGTGATCTAGCCACGAAAATTGGTGGAGAGGCTAAGGCACATGAGATCTCTAATACCCAGAAAGGGTTTGGGAAAATTCTAAACAGTTTGGGAGATATTAAAATAATTAATATTTTTAATGGATTCCCTAAGTCTAAACTTAGGGAAAATAAAATATTAATGTGAATTAATATAAAACTATGTTAGAATGGTCCAAAAGTCATGGATCAAGCCAGATCTAATCTTAGCTGTTGATTAGGGACTTAATCTCGGCCGTTGATTTATCAACGAGAAAAGTATGGGAGGAGGCTTGAGGGTCACTTGGAGAACACACCGAGTTGATCAAGATTTCGACTTTCTGGGGTTGGGTTTGCTAAGGAAGTCGAGAGAGTGATCAGAGTTGCAGCTAAGGGGCAATGAATACAGAAGCAGAGAGGCAGAGATAGCACCAGGAGGATCAATGCAGTAGCCGAGAGTGAGGAACACAGAACCAGTGAGGGGTTCACGCAGAGCCAGCCAGGGTTCATTGAGAGGCAGTCAGGAGTTGTGCAGTGCCTCAGAGGGTCAGCGTGAGTGACGCAAAGGGCCAAAGGGCTAACGCAGTACCTCCAGAGGCTGACGCAGGCCAAGCCAGAGGGACATTGGGCAAACGCTAGGCCAGAAAGGGCTGACGCTATCCCTAGAGGCTGATGTTGGGGTTTCGTGGGGCAGATTGGAGTTGTGAAGCTGTTGGAGTGATTATTCGGGGTTTCAATTGGAACATCTGTCTCTCACTGAGAGGTACTACTGCGGAGATTATTCTCTGTTGGGTGAGCCGGTTTTGGCACCCAGATTATATTCAGAAACTGCATAATAACAAAACCCTCAGATAGTTGCACCGATTTTCTCGCATTGGGTTTTTCCAAGGACATTGGTCCAAAAACAACGATGTCACTTGTGTGCTTGTTTTGTTTCCTTAAGTTGATGATTTGTAATGTGTTGAGCATGTACTTGTATTTATTTCCAGTATTTACATGGTAAATAACTTGTTAATTAATAGAACAAGTAGGTAGGAATAAATCAATAAAGTACATTAAGGGTTTCTAACAGTTAGACTTAGAAATTCCAACAAGGCCTACATTCAACAAGACACATCAAGAACGACAAATAGGATACTGAAGAAGAAGAGAGATATTTGGGAAGGTTAACCAATCGAATTCATTTTTAAGAGTGTTTATACATTGGAGTGATGGCTGGAACAGTGGTATCCACTTCAACTAATCATTCATTTGGTTCCTTTTATATATTTATTCTTTAGTACATGTATTTATTTAATGTCTAATGTGTCATAACCATTACAAGGGCCTAAAAGGCCTCCCAACAACACCCCAACCCGTAAATCCTTGCTTCTTCCTGAAGCAATTGTGTAGCAACAATACCATGAACTGCTACTCTTTAGCCTTCACTTTTGATTTGGTAGGTGCTTATGCACTCAATGAGTCTCCAGTGCCTAGCTACTTGCCCAACAGTGGTCCTATTCACTCTCTTGTTGTGGTGCTTAGGCATTATCCCATGCTCATCTATAACTTGCACAATGCTTCAACCAACCTACCATGTCTCTGCTTTCTAGCTTCGAAAATCACAACCCAAAAAACAATTATACAATTGTTATATCAAGGGGTTCGATTAGTTCAAGTGTTTATGTGTCATTATCTTGTCCTTTAAGCTCATTGTGTGTGTGTGTGTGTTCATCTAATATTTGTTTCTTGAATGCATCCTTCTCTTGTGTTGCTGTAGTGAGAATCTTGGAATTAGTACTCTCTACAAGTGTTGTACTCAATTAACTACTATAAAAATTTCTCTATCAATGTTCAATATTTCACTAAAGTGCTCCAATGTCAGTGTGCTTACTATTTAGTTGAACTACTGCTTGGTCTAAATCTACTTAATTGATCTTAAATACATCAATTCTTCAAACTTTGTCAAACTCAGTCAATTCTTCAAACCTTCTCTTTATGTTATTTTGAACAATTGTTATTCTCAGTTTCAAATCCCTTTTTGTCCTTGAACTTCTTCATATCTTCCACTAAGATAACTAAAGCCAATGCATAGTTAAGTATGCCACTTAAAGTCCTTTATCTACTTCGAATATCTTTATATTAGTTAACTAAGGAAAATTAACTATGTAAATATATACTTAGCATAGGAAGCCTTGGAAAACTCTAAAATGCATAAAAGAAAAGGAATTGTATTGACGTGCTTGCATCCATACTTCTATTTTCAGATCTATGCCACTATCTCCACCTATGTTGTTTGATTAAATCCACACAAATTTGTTATCTTGAACTTCAATTTTTTCTTCATTTCAGTATGCATAGATAAGATAAGATAAGATAAATATATTTATGTCCAACTAATGACCACAAAGTAGGTTAAAGGGACTGTTGAGTACAATGATGTCCATACAATGCGGAAGAACCAAACAGTCTCCTATAAAAAATACAATGCATGAATATAAAAGCTACAATGCAGGAATATAAAAGGTACAATGTAGGAACATAAAAGATACAATGTATGGAATGTCCTGACAGAGAAGATCTAGGCCTAACATCTGAGGTTGACTGAAGAACACTAGAAAAAACTCCACAAAGTTTGTTGGCCTGATGAAGGGCCAATGGGAGGTGCGGATTGTCCACTAAATTGTTTTTTGGGGGAGTTCATGCATTGTTGAGGTCTGGATGACCTAGTCTGTCCCAGGGACGGATCTAAGATGATTTTACTATTGAGATCTCGTGTGGCGGGGTGAAGTCTCACGAATACTCACTAGTGTAAAGTCTGGATATGAAACGGTATCAATCGTTCTCTTTGTGCCCCTCTCTGAAGGTATTACCCTGAAAAATGTTGTGATCCTCTGTGTGGGGTCTGGTCTGATGGGAGGCTGAAGAATATGTGCTCGAAACCTGAGAGCCTCCTGCATATATAGGGCCAAACATCTATGATCGGGATACCTGATAAATTCTGCGAGAGTCCGAGAGTCTCTGAACAGGGAATGGAACCTTCCTCTGATCTCGTAGTAGAAAGGGCATTCAAAAATGAAGTGCACCTCGGTCTCTACTTCCTGTAAATGACATACCTGGCATATTCTTTCTGGTCTATCTCTACCCGAAGTCTATGAGAACCTTCTCTGAACTGGCATAGAGGAATGCGAAGAGCATGCATCCAGTGGTGAAACGTATACTGGGGTCGAATAATGAGCCCGTCTCTCAACTCCAAGAAGTTCTCAGCATAGAAAGCCATCTTTGGGCGCAACCCTCCCGGAGGATTGACCCAGGTGACCTGGACGAACTACCTGTAGATGTCCTCCCTAATGATCTTTTTCAACTCTTGTCTAATAGGTAGAAGGTGACCAGGAGCATCCAAGGAATGTCGGAAAGGAGGGAGACAATTCAACTAAATGCCCACTGACTCTAAGAGATCTGGAACTCCTGTAAACCAACATCTAGCCCGATCTGAGGGAGTTGAACGGGCAATAGTCTCAGAAGAGCAATATGCCAAGTAAGGGTAATGGTCGCTACTCTTTATCGAGTCTACAAATACTCGAACACGGTGCAAGAATGAGACCAAACTAAACACTGTCTCAAGCCGAAAGGGCTAAGCTCCAAACTCTGCAAGGATGATGTGTTGAGGTACTATCTGTTTGCATCTAATGATGCAGCGGAGAACAAGAATCTAGACTCTCTCAACTGAAGCCCAATCTGACTCAAGTAAAGACGGTCCGCAAATGTTTGAGCCATATAGAACAGTGGGACAGATCAAGGTGTCCCTAAGGCTCATCTTGGATGAGATGTCCTGGAAGTGATATCGAAAGCATTGTCTCTCGAGAAGGGCTAAGGATCCATATCCTTTGTTGATCTAAGGTTGAAGAATTGGTTGCAAACTGAAGCGGGGACCTGAGAATTGCACCCCCAAGTATGTATACGTGCTGGTGATCTCAACCTCCTCCCCTCTGAATAGGAAGTGAAGGTCCAAAGTTTTCTTCACCCCATTGAAGATCATTATCTTGGTTTTACCTAGGTTGACCGTCAATTGTCGAAGATCGCAAAACAGAGCTAAGGCATCCAATTGCCTCTGTAATCCTTTTGGAGATGAGGAGAGGAGTACCACGTCGTCAACAAAGAGTAGAATAGATATCAGGACCTGGTGAAGAAGGCAGTCATCAGTGTCCTAGATATGCTCGTGTAGAAAAGCCTCCAACTCATCAATATAGATGCCAAACAAGGTAGGGGACAATGGACAACCCTATTTAACCCCAATAGTGCTTCGAATGAAATCAGACATCCCATGAGGCATGCAGAGACGACCAAGGACAGACTCATATAGGTGCATAATCATTGTTAATAGGGTCGCCGAGATGCCAATATCTTTGAGTCTCTGGAGTAAGGCTTCCCTTGGAACAAGGTCAAAAGCTTTCCAAAAATCTACGAAACAACAGTAGACTTTCAAAGAGCAATGTCGTGCCTCCTCAATCACGGCGCGGAGGGTGAAGATGTGGTCAATGGTCTGAAGAGTTGGTCGAAAACCTGCCTGTTCCCTAGCTCTAAGTTGCCTCTACTCAAGGTCACTGGAGAGCTTCCTATGTAGACCAATAGCATACAACTTCAAGAACATGTGGCCCACCTTGATCGTTCTATAGTTATTGGGATTTGAGCTGGAGCCTGATTTGTGGATCGGATGGATGATGTGGTGTGACCATCCGGTGGAAAACCTTCACGGACTACATGGTTGAAGAGATCAGCCAAGTAACTACCCAAAGCATGTAAATCGTGTTTAAAGAACTCTGCTTGGTAGCCTTCCTCATCGATTTCTTTGTTGTTGTTCATCACCCAAATGGCCTCTCTAATATCTTTGTCTAAGAATAGGTAACAGGAAGGGGGTGCGGAGGTAACATGAATTTGGCCCTACCCCGGAATATCATAAAGGTTGGAAGTGTGAGAGAACATGGATGTAGGATCGGGGTCAGATGGAAGAGGGGAGCGTCGAGGAAGGATGGTCTGCTAGAATTGTTTAGGGGAGTGGGCAAAGAGAGAAGAAAGTTCTCGTCTTCCATGAGAGACAAAGAGTCGTTTCTTGCGACGAAGGAGACAATGGTAAGAAGCTTTGAGGTTAGGATAGAAGGGTTAAGAGTGGGTGAAAGCATATCAAATTTCTCGATGTAGAGTCTTGCATTTGTCATCGTACCATTTGTTCATGGGGCAAGATCCAACTTTCAGGAGGTGGAAGTGGAACAAGTGGATGGGGGAAGGATTTGAGTGTTGCTTCCCAAATGGCAAATGAAAGACGGGTGTATTTAGTGGAAGCAGAATCAAGCAAGGAGAACTGGGTCTCTGATGGGAGCATCTTGTGTATGGTAGAGGAGAATATGCCAGGCTAAAATCTAATAGTAATAAGTAGCACTCTTTCTTATGTCAATAGAATCTGAAGCAAAACAGAAAGAGGTTATGAGTTCAAATCCAAGGTAGAGTATGTATATTTCTATATATTTTTAACAATCAGATCACTGTGTGAAAGCTAATCCCTTATCCCATAAATCAGAATCCTCGTATTGTAGAATTTCCACGAAATTTTGATTCGCTGATAAGAACAATCTGAAAAGCACTTTCTTTTGTTACAAACATAGAAATTTGCTACTCAAATTGCAGTGGAAAAAAACAGAATTAAAGACACATTCACAGACAATTAAACACTATTTTTCTAGGGAACCCAACTGGGAAAACCCTTTGCTTATGAGAATTTTATTGATAGAAAAACTAAGCAATTGATCTCTTACAAAATTACAAATGTTTCAATATGAAAGACACATTTGTCTTTCCTGCTTGATCTAAGTTGAAACCCTTGCAAAACTCTGATCTTTGCTTCCCTCTACCAACATGTGCACAAACTTCTCTTGCACACTCTTCTCTCACAAGCTCCATGCTCAAACTTGTGCTTCCTATTGCTTGGTCTCACCAACTCGTGCTCACCAAAACAATGAATAACTTGTGCCTTTCTTCCTCCTTTCAAAGGAAATTTGAATGGTTAAAATTAGGAGTTTTCTAGTTAAGGAATTGAACTAGAGCTTTTCTAGTTAACAAAAATCAACAGAACTAGTTAACTAGATCCTGCTAAAATTTAGGAGGCTAACTCCACTTAAGTTTTTAGTTCCCAATTTAACTCACACTAGAAGATCAAAACTTGACCTTCAACTTCAACACATCAATTAATTGCCTCATGCACTCCTAATTTTTAGGTAAACTCCTAAATTTTAGGAACTCGACCATGCACAAAAAAAAGAACTCAACTTAGACTCCTTGAATTAAGGCACAAATCAAGGAACCCTTTTCTCGCTAATATTTTCAACACTCCCTCTTAGCAAGGATAGTGTTCGTGGAAGAACCTCATCCACTTGGGTTTGTCTTCAACTTCAACACATCAATTCACTGCCTCATGCACTTCTAATTTTTAGGGAAACTCCTAAATTTTAGGAACTTGACCATGCACAAAAAAAAGAACTCAACTTTGACTCCTTGAATTAAGGCACAAATCAAGGAACCCTTTTCTCGCTAATATTTTCAACACTCCCTCTTAGCGAGGAAGGTGTTCCTAGAAGAACCTCATCCACCTGGGTTTGTCTTCAACTCTACCAAGGTCTATGTTGTTGCAGCTGCTCCCTCTGAACTAGAAGGATTCCCTACTTTCTTTTGCAGAACCTGCTTTGAAGACCTATTCTTTCCCACCATGTTTTGCAAGTCCATAATATGCCACTATTAATGATCACAACTCCTTTTGTGTCACTGAACTTTGGCTCACTGATCTGCCCACTAGCATACCTCTAGCTCCACTAAGAAGTCTACTCATTGGGTCTTCTGGATCTGCCCTCTTATCAGTGGTTTGACCATCTGCAACCAACTGAACTAGGGATCCACAACTCTGCCTCCTAACAGCTCATTAGTCCTTTATTGATCACTATATATGAGGACTTCAAGCACTGCCAACTTGTAAAGATTTTGGTTGCTCTAGAATGTTGCTCCTAGGGCACACAAATCTGCGTTGTCACTATGACACATCAGCGTTGTTATCACTCTCCTAAGGGCCTCCAAAACTACCCACACATAATCAACTTTTTAACTGTCTAGGGCTTGCAAATCAGCCACTAATAGTCCATACACTTATTGTTCTTAGGTTGCTTCAAATCTCTATCCAAACACCACTAAGACAATTTTCCACCTAGCAATATCTCCATTATTTTTGCTGCTCCTGCATATCTAGGTCTCATTGTCAAATACTTGACAGAACTCGGACCTCATACATAGCCACTCCTTGAGAGATCTTTTCAACCGTGGATCCATGAACTATTGCCCTAAAAACTTTCAACACAAACCTACAATATACTATCATCATTGCTCCTTGGCAGCCATACAATGACCCTACCTCTATCCATACTTGCATGTTGCTTTTGCACTGACTTTAGGCTTGATTGGGTTGACCATCCACAAACCGCAACAACCTTAGACTAGGGCATCTAAATCTGTTGTTCAAATGTAAAATCTGTGTTGGTCAATTTTGTTCGTTGCTTGATACCATGTAGAAGCTCCACGAAATTATTATTCGCTATATAAGAACAATCTAAAAAACACTTTATTTTCTTACGAACACAAAATTTCTCTACTAAATTTGCAGCAGAATACAACAAAATCAGAGACTCATTCACACACAATTAAACAAACTATTTTTCTAGGGAACCCAAGTGGGAAAACCCTTGATAAGAATTTTATTGATAGAAACATTGAGCAATTGATCTCTTACAAAAATACAATTGTTTCAATGTGAAAAACACACTTGTCTTTCTTGCTTGATCTAAGCTTGAAACCCTTGAAAGATTGTTGATCTCTACTGCCCTCTACCAACCTATGCACAAGCCTCTCTTGCACACTCTTCTCTCACAAGTTTCACACACAAATTTGTGCTTCCTATTGCTTGGTCTAACCAACTCATGCTCACCAAAATAATGAATAATTTGTGCCTTTGTTCCTCCTTTTAAAGGCAATTCAAATGATTAAAATTAGTGAATTTTCTAATTAAAGAATTGAACTGAAGCTTTTCTAATTAACAAAAGTCAACAAAACTAGTTAAGTGGATATTCCTAAAATTTAGGAAGCTAACTCCACTTAAACTTTTAGTGCCCAATTTAACTCACACTAGATAAAAATAAGACCTTCAACTTCAACGCATCCTAAATTTTAGGAACTGGAACTCCACCATGCACAAAAAAAACACATCCTAAATTTTAAGAACTACTTTGACTCCTTGAATTAAGGCACAAATCAAGTATTGGATAATATACTTATATCAATTTGATTAGTTTAATATTTAACTTATGGGAACTTTAAAATTAGATTATTATTATTATTGAATTTATAGCCTTCTTAAATACGGCCACTATCCTCGATCACTGCAAATATATGCAACCTTCACTTGTTTATGCATGCAGAGAAAACATTATCTTCCTCGCCTTGCCTCTCTAGGAATATGCCACTTGAAGTTGTTTCGCATGGAGTTCTTCATCATTCATTCGACAACGAGAACCTTGTAGCTAGCCACCTGCTTCTTTCTTTTCATATTGGCATTGGTTTTGTACATTCAACACATTAATCTTCACCTTAGGGCCCTTGAAGTTATATAATGTTGCTGCATAGATCTCCTTTCGCAGCTTCTCCTGCGGTTGTTGCTGGGGATTATTGCAACTCACATGGACGTCTAGAATTCTTTTCCCCGGATTAACACTAAATCCACCGAGATAAATTGAAGCCGGATCAGAACAAGAATCAGCCAGAATTCCTCTGATATTCGATAGGCCTGATCTGATGAGATCAATAAAAAGAACAGGCCAGAGCTGAAAGAGTACGTCTCCCTCTGGACCTAAAATGGTCGTCTTTTATTGGGATGTACTATCAAACCAAAATTGGGTTTATCAGCAAAAAACTATGGTAGAGCAGTTTACGAATGTCTCCGTGGTGGACTCGATTTTACTAAGGATGATGAGAACGTAAATTCTCAACCATTCATGCGCTGGAGAGATCGTTTATGTTATATCATAGAAATGTGGGGCATCTTTATGTAGATTGCTGATTCCCCGAATGTTCGGGAATCAGATGGACATGGGCGCGCGCATTCAATTTGTTTTGACCGCGCCTATGTCCATCAAATTCCAGAATAATGAAGGAATCAACAATCGACTTAAGCTCAAGGAGAAATGTGTGGTAGCATTTGTGCACGCTATAACAACACGTAAAGGCTCTATTAAATAACAAAGCGATCTACTCAGGCATCATCATTTTGAAGGGCGTTGTCTAATTTTGAAGCCTTTTTTAAGAATCAGTTGAAACAATTTCTGGTAAATCATGAATTTTCTTGGTTAAAATGTGTTTCTTAGTGGTTTAAAATGGGTTGTTTCTTAGTATATATAGATTCAACATATTTTTTTTGGGTAAATTATGAATTTTAGTGGTTTAAAATGGGTTTTTAGTTGTTTAAAATGTTTTTTTGGTATTTATGTAGATTTAATATTCTGAAAACCTTTGAGTTCATAAAGATTTCAATAAATTTGGAGTAAATAAATTTTACTCAAAAATGTACTTATAAAAACATAGAAGGAAAGAAAGAAAGAAATTATTTTTAACGTCCACAAAGCTAAAGATAGCCTATGGGACAGATTGTTTCTTCATTTGCTTGATGTATTCGGCCCTTTTTCTGTGAAGCTTCAAAATAAACGCTCTCAACTTCTCGACAAACCCCTCGCTAAATAGATTGTCCCAAGAGCTCGTTGCATAACTTTCCCTGTTGTCTTTGAAAGCCTCACAATCTAAAATGAAATGTTTTTTGTTTCCACTTTTTGGGAAGAACAAAAAATGCATACTCTTTCCTCCCATATTTCCTTTGGCCTTTTACACCGCCCTATTTCACAACGTAGTTGATGAGAATTATTCCTTCACTGAGCAATAAGAACTTTGGCTCTCCAAGATTTATTGGTCTCTATGTATGCCTTTGGTCGCTAACTATGAGTGGGATTAAACACTTCAATATAATAATTTTTTTCTTCCTAGCTCCTTATCCCAAATATGCTTGTGGAACTTTCCCATAACAAAAGCTTTTATCTCTTTGCTATTTATGGAACACGCATTCAAGCAAATACCCCATTTACTAAACCATTTATTATTTTGTTGCATCCAAGTTTTTTTGCGCTTGCACAATCTATCATTAAAGGCAACCTTAGGCCATCTACCCTCTACCATTTGCTCAATTTTTTTTAAATACCTTATGACTCGCACCATAGCAATTGCTTCAATAAGAGCTGTCCATGTTTCACTTAGCAAGATATCGTAAGGAATTGCACTTTTAATCTTAAATTTGTTTGTAATCAAACGCTTCTGCATTTTCTCAATTTGTTTCCACTGTGTGTAGGATGTACTGCTGGCCCATAGTTCACAACCATAGAGAATTACCAGAATCACTAGAAACCCAAAAAAAGTTTGAGTGGTATTCCAGTCCCATAACTCTGCCTTTTTACACCTATTTTGAAAAGCATAAAATGCTTTCCAACCCCCCAAAGTTCTTGCCTTTTTACATCTATTTTGAAAAGCATAAAATGTTTTAGAACCCCCCAAAGTTCTTTTCTTTCTACAGCCATTCCAGTTTAGATTTTTGTTGAAGTCAATTCTGAGGTATTTGTACTCTGCAACTTCTTCCAAAATGTTGACTTCAAAGTAAAACTTATGCCGGTTATGTTTTCTTTTCTTAAAGAAAACCACTACTTTCATTTTGCTGATATTAACTTGCATCTCCACTGGTGTACAAAAATGCTCAAAGGATAGTAAGTGCTCTTGCAAACCAAGAACTGATTTAACAATCAAAATAAAAATTTCAACAAATTCTGAATAAATAAATTCCTCTAAAAAAATATACCCATAAAAACATACATAAATTCAATATTCTGAAAACACCAAAATTCACAAAAATTACTCTGAAAACCCCGGAATTCACCAAAATTTCAACAAATCCATATCAAATTCTCAGCAAATATATTTTCTTCCTTTATCAAATTCTGAGCAAGAGAATTTGAGCAAAGATATATTGCTGCTCCAAAACTTGTAACGGATTGAATACTGCCGTGACTCGTCAACACAAAATATCCCTTCTTCACCTGCGTTTCTCCCCATCCGCCCGTTAATTATTTCCAATCTTGGCTTTGGGAAAGGCTGTAATTTACAGGTGTCATTCCGCTCAGGATTTGTCAGAACTCCTCTCTCGTTAAGAAGGATTCCTACGTTGGTTGTCTGCGAGCAGCTTCTCAGATAAAACTTATATGCTCCTCAAGATTGGTAGGCTTCTGCTGCTGTGGATAGATATTTTTTCATTCATGAACAGACCGTCCACTTGCAACATTTCCTCCTCTGATCATTTTATTTCTTTGGCCTTCTGCACTGTGCATCTCGCATTTCCTCCTCTGATCATTTTATTTCTTTGGCCTTCTGCACTGTGCATCTCGATGCCATGTGGCTTTTCTGGCTTCTTCGTTTGGGCGTCATCCGTGGGCATTACAGAAAACATCAAGCAACAGCATTCTTATTTACACGCAGCGGTTTATTCCACAATAGACATATATATTATAAACAATGATGCACTCTTCAAATATTTTTCTTCCGCTATTTTAACTTTAAAAAATTAAGGAGCGAAAGACTGTGGAAAAATGAATGTACTTTTAAAAAAAATTAAGCACTGAGAGAGCTATGGCAATGGCAAGGACAAATATATTAAACATGGAGAGTGGATAAATTTAGCGGTGAGAGAGTTAGGCTTATAAAAGTCATCACTTAACTTTAGTGATAAATATATCATTCTAAGTAAGAAGCAACCTCTGTGGAGGGGTTCTTGTTTTTTCTAGAAGAAGTTAAAAGACAACAAGAGAAAAGGGGGAGGAAATGTCAAAGGTTAGGGCAGCAAGGGATGAAGGCAAGAGAGCATGGATCTATAAAGGTAAAGTTGTGATAGCACGATTTGGACCTCCCTCCAAAATAGAGCAGCAAGATCGTAATAAAGAAGAAGCAGTGAACTCTTTAGCAAGAAATCAGTGAGCAAGGTCAGTATGGGGAAGCAAGGATAAGACTCAACTGTGAGTCTTGCATGTCAAAACAAATAGCAATCAAGTCATACCCAAGTTTCCTTAAGATTAGTTTGTTGGAATTGCAGAGGTTACCCATGGAGACGAGGACCTAGGTTAGGGCCTATCGCGAAAGATAGAAACATAATTTGCCTTATAGAAACATATGAGCATGAAGGGTGCAAGACACCTTTCTTTGAAGGGTACTGGAAGATGGCAATGTGGAACAAGGCAACAGGGAATGGCAAAGGACATGGGGGTCTCATGGTATTAGTGAGAGAAAACGAAGTCGTCTCATTCAGTTGGAAAAAGAAGACTCAAATAAACAATTTATTTGGTTTTAAATATTAGAAAATGGAAATCACTTTAAAATTGCAACATGTTATTTTGCACCACAAGTTTTAAAATTTTACAAAATTTGAGGGCTTGACCACAAAGATCCATTTGCAGCCTTAAAAGTAGATATTGCAACATATTTTCAACTAGGTGAAGTCCTTATAGTAGGTGAATTCAACGCTAGAACTGCAAGTGAGCAAGCTAGCATTCTTTGTTGTAAAGAAGATTGTGACCCTATCTGGCTTACATAAGAGAGTAATCCTCGGTGGGAAAGAATTTTAGAGGACAAGGGTTGTAATCTCTTTGGTGAACAATTGCTTACATTATGTGGGCTTTCAATTTAGTCATTTGTAATGGTTTGACTAAATGGGCAAAGTCCTGTAATTTCACTTGCAATACTTACAATGGAGCAAGTGTAGTAGATTATGTAATTTGCTCACATTGTTTGTGTGAGAAAATTGAGGAAGTTTTGATTGGAGATCAGTTTTGGGACTTAAAATTGGATCACAAGCTAATTTGTTTAAGTTTATCTTGGACTGGAAAGAAGCAATTAGAGTCAAAAACTCGGTGTGTTTGACAAAGGGCAGAATTCTTTTGACTCCAGAAAATTGTAATACCTTCAAAATAAAGCTAGAGAGGCTCTTCGAGAGTAGAAAATCCCAATTCACGGTCTTCATATTCACGAACTAACACATTTAATTCAAAACGCACTTACAGGGTGCAAAAGAGCAAAAATTAAGAAGTCTAAAACAAATTGCTTTCTAGTTAATGCTTGGTTTGACGAGGAATGGAAAAAGGCAAGGAGAATGTGGAAAGAGTCAAACAAAGATAACATAAAGCTCAAAGCTTACACGCAGACATTAAGAAATAAAAGGTTGATTTCATGGTTTCAATGAGGGAAGAACTAATCTTCCTTGGGAAAAATAACCCCAAATTATTTTGGAAGGAGCTCCAACCGAGAAAATAGTATTACATCTTTGAAGTGGTTTGACTATGCAAGGCAACTTTATGAGTAGGATCCCAAGGTTGACCCTCCCCCCCTTGGTCAACACTGATATTGAACTCTTCACGATGTAAGAAGTAAATATGGGTATCAAGAAGTTGGGTGTTGGAAAAGCAAAAGACTTAGCTAAACTCCAAGCAGAGTATTTAAAGTGGGGCTTAAAAATTCTTGCACCCCACATTACAAAAAATTTCAACAACATCATACAACAAGGGTTCCCCACAGTTGGACAACTAGTCTGGTAATACCTCTTTTCAAAACTGGTGACGTCAATAATCCCTCGAATTTTAGGACCATAATGATAAACCCCTTGTTTGCAAAGTTATTTGGAAGCATGCTAGAAAATAAAATCAGCAAGTGGGTAGAAGAATGAGATAAACCTGCTAAAGGGAAAGCAGCTTTTAGACCTAAACATTCCACAGTTGATCATGTTATAACTTTAAGGCACATCATTGAAAAAGTTTGGGAGAGAAAATAAGAAGCCTTTTGTTTCTTTGTTGATTTCAGAAAAGCCTTTGACACAGTTCCTAGGGATAAGCTTTGTCACAGAATGGAGGAACTTAGGGTTCCTAGGCATTTGAGAGCAACTGTGCATAGGCTGTATGAAGAGGTGAAAGTCAAAATTATAACTTCCGCAGGCATTTTTGAAAGTTTTAGAAGCGATATCGGGGTCAAGCAAGGTTTCCCATTGTGTCCTACCCTTTTTGGTTTATATATCGACAAGCTTGAAGAGTGGTTGAATTCGCAAGGGGGGTGACAATATCCATTTGGGCAAGTTTGTTATAAGACTTTTTTTGTATGCAGATGACCTTATTCTGATTCCTAAATCTACTCTTGGTTTGCAAGAGCACTTACTTTCCCTTAAGCATTTTTGTAGAAGGGTGGGGATGCAAGTCAATATTAGCAAAACGAAAGTAGTAGTTTTCTCTAACAAAAGAAAACATAACCAGCATAAGTTTTATTTTGAAGACAACATTATGGAAGAAGTTGTGGATTACAAATACCTCGGAATTAAATTCAACAAAAGTCTAAGCTAGGATGGTTGTAGAAAGAAAAGAACTTTGGGGGGTTGGAAAGCATTTTATGCCTTTCAAATTAGGTGTAGAGAGACAGAGTTATGGGACTGGAAAACCACTCTAACTCTTTTTGGGCTTTTAGTAATTTTGGTGATTCTCTACAGTTGTGAATTGTGGGTGAGCAGTACATATAACATGCAGTGGAAACAAATTGAGAAATTTAGAAACGTTTGATTACAAACAAATTCAAAATTAAAAGTACGGTTCTTTATGCTATCTTATTAAGTGAAATAGGGGTTTCTCCTATTGAAGCAATTACTATGGTGGAGTCATGAGGTATTTAAAAAAAATTGAGCAAATGGAAGAGGGAAAATGGCCTAAGGTTGTCTTTAATGACATATTGTGCAAAAGAAAGAAGACTTGGATGTGACAAAATAACAATTAGTTTATTAAATGGGGTATTTGATTGAACATGTGTCCCATAAATAGTAAAGAGATCAAATCTTTTGTTATAGATAAGTTCCACAAGCAAATTTGAGATAAGTAGATAGGGAGAGAGAAAAAGTACTATATTGAAAAGTGTAATCCCACTCATAATCATCAACGAAAAGCATACATAGGGGCCAATATTTCTTGGAGAGCCAAAATTCTTATTGCCCAGTTAAGGATTAATTCTCATAAACTCCGTTGTGAAACAAGACACTAGAAAAGGCCAAAAGAAGTGTGGGAGGAAAGAGTATGTATTGTTTGCTCTTCATGAAAAGAGAAAATAGAAAAACATTTTATTTTAGAATGTGAGGCCTTCAAACGCATCAAGGAAAGTTACACAGATATTATGGCAGCTAGCTCTTGGGATAATCTATTCAGTGAGGGGTTTGTCAAGAAGATGGGAGTGTTTATTATGAGGTTTCACAGGAAAAGGGTTGCATACAAGAACTAGATGGAGAAGCAATATGTCCCATAGGCTATCTTTGGCCTCGTGGGTGTTAAAGTAATTTCTTCTTCTTCTTCTTCTTCTTCTAACTATTGCAACAATTTCTTGTGAATTTATGCTCTACCAACTCTGCCACTTGCAGGTTCTTGATTTCATCACCTCTTTCATCTTTTGTGTACGTTTTTTGAGGAGCATCCATGAGCAATCCTTCATGCTCATATGGTTATAATTCAAATGCTATCGGCAAGGAACCTAATGTTGTTGTTTAGGGGATTAAATGCATGCATTTAATAAAAGGCTTACATTTAAGTAAGATACATCAAGAATCACACATAAATTGCCTAAGAAGAAAGATATTTGGGAAGGTTAACTAATTAAGTTCATATTCCTTTTTCAAGAATGGTTATAAATTAGAGATATGGTTGGAATGGTTGTATCCACTCTAACTAATCATTTCTCAAGTTCTCTTTAAACATTAATAATTTAGTACACATATATTTACTTAATGTCTAATATGTGAAGACTATTACAAGGGCCTAAAAAGGCCTCCTAGAAGCACCCTAGGGGTTTTTCCAAGTGATGTACACAAATTGTCTATAGATATCATCCCTAATAATATTTTTCAACTCCTTCGTAGTAGGTAGGAGGTGGCCAGGTGCACCCATGAAATATTTGAATGGATAAAATTCATTCCATCAAAATACCAATGGACTCTAAAAGGTCTAATACCCATGCAAACCAACACCTATTGCAACCATGAAAACTAGATGAGTAAATGGACTTTGATGAGCGGCAGCTAGGTATGGTCTCAACCCATTGCTTCATTGACAAAACTGTGAATGTAACGCAAAAGTGAAACCATTTGGAAAATAGCCTTAAGTTGGAAGGGCTTGGCACCAAACTCTCCTAGGATGATGTGCTAGGGTATTGTTTGCTTGCATCTAACTATGCATCAAGGAGAAAGATCTTCACTCGCCCAACTGAAGCCCAATCAGCTTCTAGTAAACAAGGCCCCGAAATATACCATGGTAATTTGGGGTAACCCTAAATATTTGAACACCTTTTAGCATATTTGGAAATCGAGTATGAAAATATATTTCTCTAACTAAAGAGAAGTTAGATTGGTTGGCATATTTAGATTGTTTTGTTATAAATATACTTTCCTAATATGTGATAACCCTAAAGATTCATGCCATTCTAAAGATTATGATGAAGTGTTACTTTGTGGGCTATTGGTACTAATAGGGGTTTATAGTGGGAGCCACTCTAATGACTCTCACTATAAACCATTTTCCTAGTTATATAGGTTAAAAAAAATAAAACAAAACAAAAAAAATTACCCAATAGAGTTTGAAGAATTATTTGGCATTACAAATCAAACATGTTTTTGAGGCTTTTTGCTTAATTAATATTTAACAAAATCTACCCCTCCTTGATCCTTTCCTTTCTCGTGCGTACTTTATTTGTCCATATTTGCATTTATGTCATTCCCCCATATATTAAAGAGATTTGATGCTTGAGGATACAAACAAGCAAGTGGACAACATTGTATTGGATATTAGTGAACACCTATAGCTATTATGGGAATTATTGTTGTAATTTGTACATGTTATCATGACCCTTAATATGTGTCATCATATATCGTATTGTGAAGATTATATTTTATTTTGATTGTTGTATATTATGCTTATGGTTAAGGTATTCCTACTCAAACTTTATTTTTAGACTCAATACCCTTATAGGGTGTGTGTCGTTGTTATGTGAATCCATAACTCACTCTTGAAGAAATTCCTCTCCTTCTTGAAAAGGCACTTAATTTGAATTGTGTATAAATACACAACTCAAGCTCCCATTTGGATCATTTCATTTGATAATCTTTTTGATATGAAGTATGAAGTATTATTAGCTTAAGGGCACTTAGTTTTTACGCTTTGTCTTGTCATTGGCATCTTTTCTTTTAGGTCCATTTCTATATTTATTTTCAACTCTTGTGCTTTTCCTTTGTACTCTCTTCAAGGAACTTGTGAGGAGGCTAATTTAGAACTTGGGTGATATTTTGTTCCATCAATTCTTTGTTGACCCTTATCAATCTCAACATGGTGCTGAAGCAGATGTGAACCTTACTCTCTCAATTATTTGATGAGAAAAATATTAGCTAGGGCATTTGTGTTATAATGCAAAATTACGTCCTTTTTATCATCTCTTTTAGGGTTTCTCTAGGGGTTATAGAGATACAAACACTTATCTAGGGTTGCACCTCCTTCTAGGGCATTCATTGGCACTTTTCATCCTTATTTAAGGCGAACACCTCCATTCCCAGGGTAACATAGGGTTTTGTACCATTTGGCTCTCTCATGGAGAATCTATTCCATAAGGACTCTTCATCATTTTGTTGTTGATCCTATGTATTCAAAATAATTCTTTCCATGTTTGAATGGGGACAGCTATCATTTCAGGTGGATCAAATTGCTTCCCTATTTTGAAGCAAAGGTTTATGGATGTAATTAGCAAGATTGCTTCCTAGTAAAGATGATGTCAGTTATGACCTCATATGTTTGAACGAGGGTGAAGCTCTTGGGTTGATCATTCTATATGTTGACTGTAATCTCTTTCATCGTACCAAGGATAACAAAGGTCCAAAGGAAATCTAGGATAACTTCAAAATTCTCTTTGGAATACTGAATATTAATTAGGTTATCTGAGTTGAAATTAAATTTGATGAGTATATTGCAAGGTTGTTATTATTCATTAGGAGTAAAAGAAAATCAAATTTAGAATTTGTAATTGTTATGAGTAATATCTCACTAGCATCCAAATCTTTTACTTTATATTCTACAATGTTCTTTTATTTTTCATTTAGAATTTACACTCTTGAACAAGTTGTTGGAAATAATACTGGGGGGGGGGGTGAATCAGTATTATCAAATTCTTATCAATCTATCTTCCTTATTTATACTTTGAATAATTCTTCAAATATTGATCATTACTTTGTATGTCAGTATCATAAAATAATGAGGAGGAACAAGAAAAGCAAATAGTCACACAAAAGAACACCAGATATAAGGTGGAAACCCAATGTGGGTGAAAACCACCTGCTGCAATATGTCTCTATCTTCTTTCAATTAGAAATTCCTTTTACAATGATTTTGTACTGGTGCAGTCCTTTACCAGTACGCAGGCTACAACCTGCAGAGAGCTACAACCCTCTCTCGTTCTCCAGCTTCTCCTGGAAGGGAGCTACAACCCCCTTAGCTCTTGTACTAGCCAAGATACTAGTACGTAGGTGCTGGCCTACTGAAGGCTACAACCTTCTCTTTTTTCCAGGGACCACGTTTCATAAATTTTCAGACTGGATCCATGAACATCAATCAATCATCAAGTATATCTGCATCAAACAATCTCCTTTCCCAATTAGCATTGAATCAAGTAAACACTTCTCTGACAGCTGTACCCAGAACACAGTAACAGTAACCACACACCAAATTCTGAACCCAGAATACTGCAGCAATAGACAGAGGCAGCTAGATCATAATTTAAAGATATACGCTACTTCAACAACCTGAAACCTGCGTGCAGATCTATAAAGGATAATTCCTTCTTTCAAATATTCAGACACTAATTAACCCAGATTGTCAGATTTATAGATCAAGCATGCGCCTCATATAACAGATCAAAATCATGCAAAGATACTATTATTCAAGCATAAAGATTATGACCCATCAAAAGAACTTATCCTTCTTTATGCGCTAAGGTTCCTCCTTCATTCAGATCCAGATCTGCACCATAACCCAATCACAAATATTTCAGATCTAGCACTTATTAGATATTCAATTCATTCGATGATCCTTTGCCAAATGATCTCCTTCCTCTTTTATAGTCTTAGGCCTTCCACAATACCACGGTCCAAAACCATAGGATCAAAAAACTGTTGGACTAATACCATGAACCAACCATGAAAGTGCGTGAGATCAACACTTTTGGATGCAATACCACGAGCCAAAACCATAGGATCAAAAACTATAGGACTAATACCATGAACCAACCATGAAAGTGCGTGAGATCAACACTTTTGGATGCAATACCACGGACCAAAACCATAGGATCAAAAACTGTCGGACTAATACCATAAGCCAACCATGAAAGTGCGTGAAATTTTCTCTTCATGAAAGGAACTTTTCTCTGCATGAAAGTGCGTGAACTTTTTCTCTACATGAAATAAACTTTTCTCTGCATAAAAGTGCGTGAAATTTTCTCTACATGAAATAAACTTTTCTCTGCATAAAAGTGCGTGAACTTTTCTCTACATGAAATAAAATTTTCTCTGCATAAAAGTGCGTGAACTTTTCTCTACATGAAATAAACTTTTCTCTGCATAAAAGTGCGTGAACTTTTCTCTACATGAAATAAACTTTTCTCTGCATAAAAGTGCGTGAAATTTTCTCTACATGAAATAAACTTTTCTCTGCATATAAGTGCGTGAACTTTTCTCTACATGAAGGAAACTTTTTTTCTTCATGAAAGAAACTTTTATCTTCATGAAAGTGTGTGAACTTTGCTGCACTATAATTTATCATCTGAGATGAGTGGGTTGCCATCAAGTACAACATATGTATCATAATGCCAACACAAGTTTTCTTTAATCTCATTAAGCATCAAGTTGCTTTGAGGAATATGGATGAATTAAACCTTTGAGATCAAGCTTGTCCATAAGTTGTTTTAGTGATTCTTAAATATGAGATGAGTCGGGGTAATTGAGATACTTTGAATCCTCCATGAAGAGAAAAGTCATAAGGAGGGCCATCCCTTCAAGTCTTATCTTTTTTTGTCTAGGAAAATTAAAGAACTTGCAAGATTTGTAGTGGGCACCAAAAACCATTTTGATTATAATATTGGATCTTCTTGTACTGCCAAATAGTACACTTTGCACTTTGGTCCTCTTATTCTCACTAAGAATGGATCATATATTTTGGAGCTACTTGACACTTGTCCAAACATGACACCACCTCTATAATTATAGATAGCAACACAGTGGAGAGAAAGTAGTTATTGACAACAATTTAGCCATATAAGTTGCAAGTTGGGACGATATCCTCAATTATACAACTATGTTTTGGGATATTCTTCTTGTTTCTAGGTGTTGGACCAAATCTTCTTTTTATTTATTGCATTACACAAAAATAAAAAGGTAGAATTTTAGTTGAGTTGATAGGTTGTAAAGGACATGACTAATGGTTACCTTGGCATATTGTGACAACTCTAATAATCGTTTGGGAATATTCCTCCTTGTTGAAAGAAAAAAGGGTTTGTTTCTAAGCTAGCCAATGCATTGACACCATAGTATCATGGCATCAACAACTCTACCACACCAATTATGGATCTTTGGAAATAATTTGATTATGTGTTGTTGATTACCTTAACAAATTGAAAAATGCATTGGTGTTTGTGAAGGACATGTAATGGGGAAACATCTTCAAAATTCCTTTCCCAAGGACAAATTGGAAAACTTCTTAGCCTCTTGCATTAGTTCATATTGATTTTGGTGGGTCTATGGCTACATATTTGACTAGGGGACCTAAGTACTTCATCACCTTCATTGATGACTTTTTCCACTTTCTTTGTGAATACATCATAAGGATGAGGAGTTTGGATTGTCTTAGGAATTCAATTCTCCTATGAAAAATCAAAGCAATAGGAAGGTTATTTCCCCTTGCGTGATGGTGACAGTGAATATATTAGCAATGTTTTACAAATATTTCTCATATCTCGAGTCATTTCTTGGAAAAAAAAATGTTAATTTGGCAGCTTAGTGACAAATTCCAGTCATGGGACTAGTTTCCTCTTTTCGAGAGGACCAGTTTTAACTTTGGAAGCACTCAATTTGGACAAGAGAAAGTGCATTTTTGAATTGAGCCCATAATGTCACAAAAGGATAGGTTGGCCCTAACAGGAAATTGGACACCCTTGAAAGCCTATAAATACAAGTGACCTAAAGCTTATTTGGACATCATCATCAAGCATCTTCTTCTCTCTTCTTTGGATTAGTTCGCATAGGTCGGAAGTGAGTTCGTGGAATTTGGTTCGTACAAGTCCTAAATTGCAAGGTCTGAAGCTCACACGTGTGTTTAAGGTCTTTGGTTTCCAGCCACAGGGTTGATACAAGCAATTTTTGGTTATAACCACAAGCTCATCTGTGTAGTTGGAGCATCTCAACCGTGTGCATAACTCTTCCTCCATGCAGTTGGGATTTAGGGTTTCAATTTGACAGTTGACCGTAGTTGACCACAAATCGAGAAAGATAAATATGATCAGTATTGTTGCTGGGATCATATTTCTGATATTGTTTGGTTGATATTGCTTGATACTTTTTATGGGATCATTATACTCTGCTGAACATTTATGACAATCTAATAGAAGAAGAATTACAAAGGGTTTTCCCCCTTGTGGGGTTTTTCCCTAGTCTTTGACCAAATCTGGTGTCTCTTGTTGATGTGTTGATTGTCTCCTATTTGTCATTACACTATTGCTCTATCTTCAATTATTATTGATAGATGAAAAATATTAATTGTTATTGAAATATTGCTAATTGAAGAATTGAAATGGGCTGAAGTAATTGAAATAGCATAGAGAAGTGAAAAATGAACATGGTAACATAGCTAAGGTGAAGGACAAGCCCAAAGGAGACAAGAACTAGAGCAATCATTTGTGAAAAGTTGAAGGAGCCTATCTAATCAAGTCAAGGTGTCTTCCTCTTTCTTCAAGGAAAATGAGAAGTTGGGTGACTCATCTAACTTTGTTGCTTGGAAGATCAAATTGGAAATCATAGTTAATTACAATGATGCTTGGGAATACATACAAGGAAAATTACCTGAGCCTCTAAATAATGCTTCTGTTGTTGCCAAGAGAAAGTACAATAAAGGTGAGTTAAAAGCAAAGAAATTTATAGTTGATGGTTTACAAGATCATTTACTTTCATATGTTGGAAATTCGAAAAAGACTAAGGATATGTATGATAAGCTAGTTGGCATGTATTAAGTCAACAATTTGACTGAAATTGTCTCCTTGAAATATCAACTCAAAGATATGAAGATGAATAAAGGAGAGTTTGTGCAATCCTACATTATGAGGATATCTCGTCTTAGAGATCAATTGCACAGAATTGGGGAAACCGTGCATGACAGGGAATTGGTGATTGTGACCTTAGAGGTCTCCCTCCTATTTGGAAAACCTTCATTACCACTACGAGTAATAACAATGTGGTCCCATCATTTGATGAGCTCGTTGGAAAAATCACTCAAGAAGAATCAAGGATGGTTTCTAGAGGTAGGATACAAATCCATGAAGAAGGAGAACCTGCTCCATTTGTCACTCATAACAAGAAAAAGAAGGGAAAAGGAGGTCCATCAAATTCAAGGAAGCCTCCTCCTCAAAATTCGAAAAGAAGGAATGAAAGAGAAGCATTGCACATTGAATGTTACAATTGTCACAAGAAAGGTCACTATGCTCGAGATTGCCCTGAGAAGAACAATGGTCCACGCTACAACACTAGAAGCAACAATAGCATGTTTAATAAAATAAAATAAAAAAGATGATTGAAGGAATGATCATAATGGAAGAGATGAAAGAAGAAGAAGAGATGTCGCAAGTGATCATGAAGAAGAACATTGTCCTAAAAAGAAGTCAAGAAACACCAAGTATGAAATTAATATTGCAAATCAATTTGAATATATTCTTATTTCTGCACTTCTAGTTCATCTCCTTTAGATACTTGGGATAGTTGATTGGTTTATAATGGGGCCTCTCATCATTTCTCTAGGTATAAGGAATTTCTCTCTAATTTGGTAGAGAAGGAGTCAAGTTTGAAAATTATTCTTGGAGACAACTCCACTCATCCCGTGAAAGGTTTTGGGTCTGTTAAATTTCATTTAGAATCTGGGGAATTTGTTTTACTTCATGATGTGATGTATGTGTCGGGATTGAAGAAGAATTTTGTATCTATATCTACTTTGGAAGACAAAGGGTTGAGGGTTGACTTCATCAAGAGAAAATTACTTACTTGGCCAGTGGGAACCCCTATGAGAGACGCATTCACATTGGGATCTAGATTTGAAGGACTCGATAGAGTCAATGGAAGACCTCTTCTAGCATTGGTCCATGATATACGGCACCAAAGATTGGCCCATCTAAACTATGAAGCCTTTACAAGATCGAAGAAATTGGTATTTGGAATTAACAATGTTCAAGCCCAACACGATGGAGTATGTCTTGGATGTGCCAGTGGAAAGAAGATAATGGGACCATTCCCCTCTAGTAAGAACAAGACAAATGACATCCTCCATCTCATTCATTCTGACATATGTGGTCTGATGCCCATACACTCTCTTGGTGGCCATCTCTACTACATTACCTTCATTGATGATTTCTCAAGGAAGACATGGATATATTACTTGAAGCATAATGATGAGGCCTTTGATTTGTTTAAAATTTTCAAGGCTTTGGTCAAAAATCAATCAAGGAGGAAAATTAAGATCTTCAAGTCTGACAATGGTGGAGAGTACATTTCCAATGAATTCATAGATTTTTTCAAGAAGGAAGGCATCAAGAAAGAGACGATTGTGCCCTATAATCCTGAACAAAATGGAGTGGTTGAAAGAAAGAACAGGTCTATTGTAGAATTTTCACATGCCATGCTCCATGATCAAAAGTTTCCAAATTTCATTTGGGGAGAAGCAACAAATGTAGTTGTATATGTTCAAAACAGGGTTCCTCATCAATAATTGGAAAACAAACTCTTGAAGAAGTATTCACAAGTGTCAAACCTGATGTTAGTCACCTTCATATATTTGGTTGCCCCGTATATTTTCATGTGCCAAAGGACAAAAGGAACAAGTTGAAAGCCACAGGAAGAAAAGGTACGTTTGTTGGATATTGTAAATATTATAAAGAATTTAGAATATATATTCGTGGCCAAAGGAAGGTTGAAATTAGCAAATATGTAATGTTCAATGAAGATGCTACCCTTGGAAAGGCAAGGGCCTTCCTTTGCCTCATCTGCCTGAGAAGAAGAATGATGATATGGATATTTTAGATGGTTCTTTTGTGCCTAAATCCGAGAGAGACATTGTTGATGATCCCATGGAGCCTATGCACTTCTTGGATCTTCTTCCATGTGATCCCCTTGCTAGGAAGATTCCACTTTGGCTTTGTGATACATTACAGGATGCCAAGAGGCGCATTCCCACCAGAAGATCATTTAGAGAAAGAAAGAAGCCATGCAAGTACTAGGGATATGTACTCACACCTTTGAAGAAGTCGTAAAAGAACAAGTTTGGAAGCATACTATGGCCAAAGAATATGAATCAATTATGAATAATGGTGTATGGGATTTTGTGCCAAGACTAGAGGGGAAATTTGTCGTGACTTCAAAATGGCTATTCAAGATCAAGCATGGAGTTTATGAAAGCATTGAGAAATACAAGGCAAGGTTTGTGGCCCGAGGATTCTCCCAAAAAGAGGGAGAAGATTATGACAATATATTTGCACTTGTGGCTCTATACACCACCATTCGCTCGATAGTTTCTCTTGTTGCAAGTCAAGGATGGACCCTTCATCAGATGGACATGAAGACAACATTCCTTCATGGAATGTTACAAGAAGAAGTATATGTTGAGCAGCCACATGGATTTGAAGTAGAGGGTTGAAAGACACATGTTTGTAAGTTGAAAGAAAGCATTGTATGGCTTGAATCAAGCCCCCAAATCATGGTACACCCACATAGATAGTTATCTGATGAAGCTTGGATTCACAATAAGCAATGTCAATCTGACCTCTACGTCAAAGTGGTCCAAGGTATGCCACTAATTTTAGTTTTATATGTTGACGATCTATTTGTGACAAGTAGTGAGCCCCTGTTGATTGCATGTAAGAGGGATCTAGCCTCTAAATTCGAGATGAAGGACCTTAGACTCATGCACTACTTCCTAGGCCTTGAGGTGTGGCAAAGGCCTGGTGATATCTTCCTTTCACAAGAAAAATATGTCGTGAAGTTTTTGGAGATATTTGAAATGACAGAATGCAAGTTCTTAGCCACATCGATGGAAATTAAGTTCAAGAAACTATGTGGAGAAGTTGCAGGACCTGATTTGGCGAATCCATCCGAGTATAGATATTTAATTGGGGCTTTGATGTTCTTAGTGAACACTCGTCCAAACATATGCTATGTAGTGAACACATTGATTCAATTTTTGACAAATCCTCACCATGCACATTGGATTGCTGCTGAACACATTTTGAGATACTTGCATGGGATGATCACCCTTGTTTTGAGATATTCTGCCAAAGATGTTCGACTACATGGATATACTAATGTTGATTGGCCAAGCAATGTTGTTGACAGGATGAGCACTTATGGATGTTGTTTTGACCTTGGATCTTCCATGATATCTTGGATGAGCATGAAACATAAGTCTGTAGCATTGAGTACCACAAAGGAAAAATTTATAGCTACTAGCAGGGCTAGTTGAGAACTAGTTTGGTTGAGAAAGCTCTTTAGAGAGTTGTTTGAGAAGGTCCTAGCCACTACAATGATATATTGTGACAAAAAGGGTGGGATTCATCTTGCAGAGAATCTTGTGTTTCATGACAAGTCCAAGCACATAGAGATTTGATATCATTACATTCGAGACATTGTGCAGAGAGGAGTCATAAGACTCCATCACATATCGACAGATGAACATATTGTAGATATTCTCACCAAGGCTTTGCTAAAAGGGAAGTTCTTGTTCTTCAAAGAGCAATCCTTGACTGATGGATGTGACCCCTCCTGATAAGGGGCATCGCTGATCAAGGACACTGAGCTAACTCTTCCCCCCTGTTTGAGCTCCCGGGGTGAGGAATTGAGATGTAGGGCTCCAAGGGTTGAGGGATCTCTAGAATATGTTTCTCCCCTATCTTGGCCAAGCAGAGTATACCCCAATTTGCATCATACCCACAGGTTGGGCTTGTGGGGATTGTAGCTCCATGTCTGGCCAACGAGTTGAGAGGGCTTGGGGGTGTGTGATCCTTACCTTTTGTAAGTCAGGTATACAACCTAATTTTATGATGCAAGGTGTTCTACCACATGACTCTTGAGGGTCATTGTTGGGAAGATCAAGAAGCAATAGGATGGATGATATATTGTATCACGCCTATTGCTCGACATAGGGTGGAAGACATATGCTCCCCTTTGAGATGACATGAGGTGAGAGTGTCCCATAGGACATTCCTCATTTCCCTGAGAGGGTGGTAGTTGATGCTCCCTCTTGATTCTTCTTCTTTAGATTAGAGAATGATTCAACAGATAGAGTTGAGCAGAGATGGGACATGCAATGGTGACATGATACTTACGATGATCACATGATGCAGTTGGAATTTCTCCCTAGCTGAGAGGGAGTGTTAATTTTGTAGCTCAATGACAAATTCCAATCATGGGACTAGATTCGTCTTTTTGAGAGGACTAATTTTGAATTTTGAAGCACTCAATTTGGACAAGGGAAAGTGCATTTGTGAATTAAAGCCCACAATGTCACAAAAGGACAGGTCGACCTTAACAGGAAATTGGACACCCTTGAAAGTCTATAAATAAAAGTGACCTCAAGCTCATTTGGACATCATCATCAAGCATCTTCCTCTCTCTTCTTTGGATTGGTTCGTATAGGTAAAAATTGAGTTCATGGAATTTGGTTTGTATAGGTCTGAAATTGCAGGGATTGAAGCTTGCACGTTTGTTTAGGATTTTTGGTTTCTAGCCATAGGGTTGATACAGGAAATTTTCGGTTATAACCGCATTCATGCAAGCTCATCCGTGTGTTTGGACTATCTCAACTGTATGCATAAGTCTTCCTCCATGCATTTGGGATCTAGGATTTCAATTTGACAGTTGATCACAGTCGACCGCAAATCAAGAAAGCTAAATTTGATCACTATTGTTGCTGGGATCATATTTCTGATATTGTTTGGTTGATATTGTTAAATATTTGTGTATCGGCTCATTGTACTCTTTGTTGAACATTTTATGACAATCTAATAGAAGAAAAATTACGAAGGGTTTTCCCCCTTGTGGGGTTTTTCCCTGGTCTTTGACCAAATCTAGTGTCTCTTGTTGATGTGTTGATTATCTCCTATTTGTCATTTCATTAATGTCTATCTTCAATTACTATTAATTAATGAAAAGTATTAATGGTTATAGAAATATTTCTAATTGAATAATTCAATTGGGCTAAAGTAATTGAAATAGCATAGAGCAGTGAAAAAATAACAAAAAACATTCCTTACACTCCATAAGAAGTTGGAGAGGTAATTGTTTGTACAACCCATATCATTAATAGAACACTTGCTTGAATTGTCATAGGTATGACTCATTATGAGAAATTTTATAGCAACAAAAAATTTATGTTGCATTGTGTATCGTTTTAATCTAGTGCATGGGCCTGTGATCCCAATGAACAGAAAAACACGTCAACATCTCCATATTCTTGTTACAGGTTAGTTGGCTAAAGTGAGACTTTAAGGGACTACCTTTATTATCCAACCACTCTTTGGGTGGAATATAGAGACATTGTTTTGGATGAGGTTCCCACTCACAATCCATTAGATATTCTCTTATTACTTATTTTAGAAGACTCTTTATATGGGTCTCAAGATGTTTCCATGGATCATGTTTCTTCTCATCACCATTTAGGTCATCTTCTAGATGATTCCTCTTTTGTTTTAATGGACCCTTCTTCTTCATAGTATAATGTTGGTTCTCTATACTTATATGAGCACTCTCTCAAGTACACCTTCCAAAATGCAAATGGTTATGGCTAATGTGGACCCTATTGATGACTTGTCTAGTATACCTATCATAGATTTATTTTTTTCACTCATTTAGGATACTCTTGTTTGTAACTCATCTAATCCGTATATTTCAGAGGATGATGCTCTTATCAATGGATAATCCAGTCATGTTGATAATGATATCTCATGTATTACAAATTCTCCCATAATTAGACTCTATTACACAATGATGATAACACCTTTCATGATTCCCCTGCGCTAGTTACTCTTCCTTTGGATAGGTCCAAGGCCTATACCTAAGTGGGTTATCTCCACTCTTATAGATGCCACGAAGTTTCTTGTTGGTCCATTTTCACCCTATCAAGAGGAAACTCAGCCACCTCAAGTCCTTGTGCATATTGAGTATTTTTTTCATGATGAAATTTTACACAATTGAATTCCTTTCTACTCCAATTAAGCACTATCAAGAGGAATCGTCACCACCATGAGCCATTGCTTATTTTATGATTTCTCTGTTAAATTTCAACTTCTCTCACATAAATCTCCTTAAATCTCAACCCAGTGATTGATAATCTTGATGGATTTTGAAATGAGTGGTGTGGAGTTCAATTGGGGTGATATGGTTGTTTGCCCAACATTCATATGGTACATTCATAGGGTAAGTAAATCTTGTGTTGTAATGACTTATCTCTATGCCCCCTATGCAATTCAAGGGAGATGTCGAAATTATTGTTGTAATTTCTACATGTGGCTAACCCATTCATATGTATCATTATGCATTTGTAATTGTGACCACAAACATATTTTCTTTCATTTATTATATACTAGAATTATGGTTAATGCCAACCTAGTCAAACTTGATATGTAAGGTCAATACTCTTTTTGGGTGTGTGTCCATTTTATGTGGGCCCATAACTCTATTGCAAGGATGTCTCCCCCACTTGCAAGAATGTCTCACTTGACTTATGTGTATATATACACTTTATCTCTCGTTTGTATCATCTCATCGGATTATCTTCTTGATCTAAAATATGAAGGATTATAAGCCTAAAGGAACTTATATTTTGTCTTGTGATTGGGATCTTTTCTCTTAGATGGACTTGTGTATTTTTGGTTTCAACACTTGTGCTTGGATTTTACACATTCTCTAGCACATTAGACCTGTCTCTAATGCACTTATGAGGAAGCTAGTTCAAAATCTAGGCGAGATTTGGTTATATCAATTAAAGTTTGTTGATCTTTATCATTCTTGTTACGAGCAAATTTAGTGTTTCTTCAAACGACTAACCCCTAGACCTAGTAGAAAGTCTAGAACAACAGTTAAAGTAATTCCATTGCTTTTCCCATAGCTAACAGATAAAATAAAGAGGATCAAAAGAACCAACCTATATCTCTCGCTTGATCCCTCTTCCCTTTGACCGCTTTCGTCGCTCCCTTCTATACTTAACTCGCTTGAAAGGTATTTGCACACAAGCCGAGACAAAAACCATCAAAGAATACATATCGATCTGTTAACTAAACATATTATAGAATCGAAAGTACAATATACATCACATAAAACATGAATGGCAAAAAGCATAGAACTCTTTATTCATAGAAGGAAAGATTACAATCCATGTAGATGCATTTTCGATTCAGTGTCATCCTTCCAGCTTCAAACCCTTCTCTCCTCATGAAACAACAATTTGACATGATAACATTACTCTCTCTACTAATCTCTTTCCAATAGCATTTCCTTAGCTCAAGAAGTTTCAACCTCACCAAGCCTTTCAATGCTTAGTCCATTTATAGCTTAATGGAGGAGTTTAGGCCATTAATGGTCCTCATGAATGCTTTGCCATAATTGGGAAGTGGTTCCATGGAGGAAGGGATAATGGATTAAGGTTCATTCATCCTCTTCCTCATCCAAAAGCGAGCTCCAATCCATCTGGAAACTTCCAGAAGGATCCATTGGATGAGGAATCCAATGGATTCATTTAAAAAATTCGATGAATCTTGCTCATCGCAGGTGAAACAAAGGCTAGGTGCGATGCATAGCACCCAGACAATGCAGTTCCTACAATGCATTGCAACCAGATAGAAGGCCACCTGCGCTGATCCCTTTAGGGGAATTTTTTGGATGAATGGTATCATGAAACTCTTGGGAGGCAAGCATGATGTAGGTTAACTTCATTAGGGAATGAAAACAACTGAATTAGGGGTTGATGGACCCTAATAATACGGATCTGGAAGTCGGGGTTGATGTGCCCAAATTTTCCTATAATAGTTGCCCCCTAAAGCATGAAGTCGAAAATAAACATGTCGAGTGAGATGCTTTACCACTTGGAGAGAAGGTTTCGAAACGGAAGGAGACCTGCATCATTTACAATACATATATCATGATACTTTGCTTTTTCTCGCAATTCGGCTGAGGGAAGGCATACCCATGCTCAACTTATAAACTTTCATTACATGTAAAAATATAGTCGTCTATAGATGTAGACCCATCAATGGATGACCATGAATGCAAGGCCATTGTACATTTGATATAGTACTCCTGAAAATATATTGCGGCCCGGATGACTGAAACTAGATCCGGGGTCTTCAATCTCATCCAATCTTTCACTCAATGTACAAGTCTAACCATGTGAATAGATGGTCTGAAGTCGAACATGGAAAGACATCGTCTGATTACCAACCAATGATGTAAGTCGTTAACAAATGCGAGAGGAATCACCTATAATGATAATGACCCTCAAGGTACTGCAGTACATTTCGCAAGGTGTGAATAAATGATTTGATGTCGAACACCATACAAATTCTTTCGGTCGAAGGCCATTGATGTCAACCTATCGCCGAAAGCGAGAAACCTTCCATTGATGTATGCAAGCCTCAAGGTACTGAAGGGGTGTTTCTAAGTCAACTTCTTGGATGATGTGCTGATGTCGACAAGAAGCGACTCGTCGTAGGATGGCCTTGATGTATCCCACATCAACGACACGAAACGAGGTAAATGATTTTGGAGATTTGATATCGACTGACAACACAAGGTTCAGGAATGGCGAGCATGAAAATGAAGGTTTACTGTATTGTAAAGGATGAAGTTTTGAACTGAATGACTTCTCTTGAACATATCGGCGACATTGAAGTGAATTGGTAGCATTGACCCAAAACAAAGTGATGGATGGTATGATAGACCAATGGTGTGATAACTATCAAGCTGAATGTCCCAACCCACATAGTCACGGTGATGAGGTGAAAGTGCCATGTTCAAGAGCGACCTGCTACCATAAAGTGTTCCCAGCTTTTTCCCATTTTCCCCAGTCATCTCTGACCAGTACCTCTTTATTTTTAATCAATCTTGAGGAGGATAACATATGCTTGTTGTATAATTCCACCCTTCGAGTGAATCCATTGCTATTTTATGTTTTAATGAGTCTAACAAAGGTGAAACTCGGTCTTGTCTAGATGGACAAGTTTGTCGCTATTTAATGTTTTTAACAAGTTTAACGACAAAGATAACTCAATCCTTTTCACATTTAGAGAGTCTGAAAAGGGACTAAAAGGAAACTCCAAAAGTTCTTTTTCGTAAATTTGTCTCTCAAGTCCGAAAAAGCATAAAATAATACAAGAGAGAACCTATTGATCATGTTTGATCAACGAGTACCTTTTTCGTAGTTAATCTATCTCATCCCGAAGAAGGGGTAAAACTATACTGAGTAGATATCGATTCTAATCCATTAACGAGCTAGAAACGACAAGCGCTTGGCAATCTTTTCATTTTTAGAGAGTCTGAAAAGAGCTTAAAGAGGACTCCAATTTGAGGAACGAGTGGTGACTAGGATAGCAATTGGTTCCGATGATGTGGGAACTTCTCAAAACATGTTGATTGATGTGAAGAGGCTGGCTAATAAGACCACTCATTGCAATTGTTCCTCAAAAAAGGTAAAACAACCAAGTGAAAGCATATGATTGGCCAAAGAGATGGTGGCGATGGAATGAAATAACCAAGGCTCATCTGATAGAAAAGGCTGATAGAATAGCAATCACAAGGGTTAAAATGGAAATGGGTTCATTTTTAGACAAGCTTGAACCATAGGGAACTGTGCATGGATTTAGTTTCATGTTTACACAAGCTTGAAACGACAAACTATGCTTGGATTCAATTTCATTTTTACACAAGCTTAAAATGAAAAACTATGCTTGAATTGGTTTACATGCCCCCAGCATGATGAAAAGGAGAGTCTCCGGTAACCAGATGGAAGTCGTTGCGGTGAAGCAAGACAATTATCCAACACCTTTTTGGGTTCGTCAAGATAGACAAAGGTGAATGGGGTGATTCCCTTCACATAACCTACAGGGAAACTTAACTTTACCATTAGGTGCATGCCCCCTAAGCTTCATTACATTCACCTAAGTAGACTACTCATGGCTATTAGGTGGTTGGAATGAAGGTTCGTTATGAGTTCAAGTGAAAGACTCGACTGGGATTTTACAAGATATACTCAAAGACTTGGCTTGGAACTTTGCTCTAGGGGACCTTGTTTCATTTTTTAATGAGTTTGACACAAGACAAGGAACTATGCTCATTGGTCTGTTTCATTTTTTAATGAGGTTAACGCATTAAAAGAACTATCCTCATAAACCCTTGTTTCATTTTTTAACGAGGTTGACACAAGACCAAGAACTATCCTCAGATCCCTTGGTTTCATTTTTTAACGAGGTTGACACGAGACAACAAACTATCCTTGGACCCTATCACAACTCATAGGAAGTCATGAAGGAGAGATCTGGTTCCAATGCCCCCAGTACATGATGTACAACATCACTGAATTGATCGTCAGTTGATGTAGGCATGGAACAGGTTGCCACATAATTAACCCGTGGCGGGGATGATACCATTGGTACAAATGGACCATTTAGGGACGATGGTTGACTAGGAGCTATATTTGGACCAGGAAATGAAAGCTGGTCAACGGTGACAATTCTGCCTTCATGCAGGAAACAAATCACTCGAAAGAGTGTTGAAACAATAGCTCCCATGCCATAAACATAGTCGCGCCCAAGAAGTAAATTGTAATCTAATGGGCCTGGGACTACCATCACGTTCAGATAAATGATTTTTCCTCCCAAAGTAATAGGTAACTGAGGGAGGATCCCTAATGGTTGACTGGTTCCTCTATTAAAACCCAACAGATTTTGTGTAACAGGCACAAGCGGTGGCGAACCAAGCGCTTGCCAAGTAGTTGAGGAAAGGATACTCACTAATGCACCTTCGTCTATAATAGTGCTAGATACAATCATATTACAAACATGTACTATGATCTGGAAAGGCACATAAGAAGGAAGGCGGAATCCAACCAGTCGATTCCAATCAAAGGAAGTGACTAGACTACTTGGAGGGGGCACTGTAGAAATGGGAGGATTAACCCCTTGAGTTACGAGATCAAGAGGATTGTCCTCTTTTCTTGATGGAGCAGGAGGACTACCCCCAAATTCATTTGAATCTGAAGAAACAAAAAGAACCTGAGTAGTATCATTTTCACTCTCTTCGGGAAAGGTACGATTAGTTGAAGGTGGAATTGGGTCAACTGTTACCTTGACCTGTTGATTTGGGTCAGGTATAGACTCATAGGATTCACTTTCAGAGAGAGTGGGTTCGATCGACGGTTGATTTTGGTCAGTCAATTCATCAACTAGTGAAGGATTTAGGGATAGTTTTCTGTAACCAGATGGAAGTCGTTGCGGTGAAGCAGGACGGTTATCCAACATTCTTTTGGCTTCATCCAAATAGGGACAAAGGTGAATGGGGTGATTCCCTTCACATAACCTACAAGGAAACTTGACTTTTCCCTTCTTTCCATGATCTTTACTGCCATTAGTTGATGGTGTGTCACCAACATGATCTCCAGAAGCTGATGACACAGGATGATGTGAACGGGAAGACCATTCTTCTAAGATCTTAGGAATATCAGAACAACTTCGAAGAATATGGCCTTCCGCACAAAGTTTGCATGGATATCGAACTTTGTGAGGCTTGATGGGCGGTTTCTCATCAGATGTTGCATTCAAAGCAATGGTTGCTTGGTTGGCCCTTTGCTGAATTTGCTTCTTCTTCTTCTTCCCTTTCTTCTTCTTCTTAGCCACCTAGTTTCTAGTACCAATACTTTCCCCAGGTGAAGAGGAAGAAGGGGAGGAAGAAACAACCGAGGAAGAAGGCAAAGGGTCAACTTTAGGATCAACTGGAGGTTGATTTTTTCCAGTTGGAGTTGTACTCGATTGCGGAGAAATCACGACATTTTGAACCAAGGAGGTTGAAATCAACCATACTGGCAAGCCAATGGTAAATTCCGAAAGGGACAATGTAGCCATATATGGAGCACCAATATTTCCAAATGGAGGAAAAGGACTAGGATTCCCATCAAAAGGAATTCCTTGATTGGTGGACTCCGGATTTGTCGCCATATGCTTCAACCTAAGATCAACTAAGGAGCAAGCATGGAGGATGTTATCGTGGTCAATTAATTTTTACGACACGGGAACACAACTTTGCTTTTTCATTTTTAAAGAGTCAAGAAAAAAAAAAGATGACTCTAGTCGCTTTTGATGTTTAATGAGCCTGAAAGGACAAGTGCTCAGATGATCCTTTTCTTTTAAGGAGTCGAAAAGGAATGAAAGTGATTGCTCTGGAGATTCTAGACAAGAGGGTTTATCAAAAAAATTGCAAAACTGCAATATACGCCTTGGTGATAAATGAAAGAGAAATTACCAAGGATTTAACGTACAACAGCCAATCTTCCCTAATATTGTGTTTGGTGCATTGCGATCGGTAAGGCGGTAGACTCGGCTTCCAAGGGATAAAGGATTTCAACCTATTGGGGTCTCCCACTATATACTCGACGATACAGGGAGCACAAGTCCGTACTAGCACTTATCGAATCGGAGAGGATGAATCACCCAACCTTAGTGAAAACGACAGCCACTAGGTTTAAAGACGCTGGAACACGTATCTAGCCTAGACCTCTAGATGTTTTCGTTAAGTTCCAATGTGTTATTAGATTAATTGATGTAAATTTTAGGTTGATATTGCTTAAAATTTTCCTTTAAAGGTTCACCACGAGATTTTTTCCGAAATTCCTAAGAATGCAACTAGAATGAGAAGCACTCTTTCCATTTATTTCAACAATGAAAATCCTAGCTCTGAGGGATAGAGCATACATGTACTTTTTGGACAAGCAACAAAGAGCACAAACTAATGCAATTCCCTAAACCATTCCTTTCAAGCATTCACAAACTTTAATATGCACAATGCATGTTTTTCTTTTCAGTTTCTCTTAATGTGAATGATGCAATAAGAAAAACTAATGCACAAACGATTCAGAACTCTTTTCATAAAAAATGACGATTTGTGACAATTTCTTTTAAAGGGAAAGGAAGACTGTACGACACTTTCGATTTTAAAGAAATGAAGATTTTCGACACTTTAAATGAAAATACAAATCAAATGCACAAATAAATCAATCGATTATTTATGAAGGAAGACTTTACGACACTTCATTTTTTCGAAGAAAATGACGATTTTACGACACTTTTCTATCGACAAAACAATCGATCAACTATATTCTAACTTTGACTATAGACTGATAATGACAAAGAAAACATTAAAGAAACATTAATCAATCCAATCAAAGTAAGGCTGGCTGGCTAAGGAGATGAAAAAAACTGTTTTTAGAGATAAGACATCATTGATATTTAGCAAGCAAGCAATCAGAAGAATGTTGGCAACAAAGGTGGGAATTTAACCCAAGGTTGATCAACGCAGGTCAAAGAGGGTCTAACTGCACTGCATAACACTGTCTCTCACTAAAAACTGCACTGATTTTAATGAGTTGAAAACTGATCAGTGCAGGTCAAAGAGGGCCAGTCTGCATTGATCATCGCAGGCCAAAGAGGGAAAAACTGCACTGATTAAAATATTCTTTTGTTAATCAGCACAGGTCAAAGAAGGCATAATTGCAATGCATAGCACTGTCTCTAAGGCTAGCCTGCACTGATTCCTGTGAGGCCACTCAAGAGTCATCTAACCTCAAATTTTGACCGAAATTTAATGCAAAAGGCTGAATTACAACAAGTAAAGTATGTCCAAGGTGTCTAAGGAGGTGATAAGCTACTATAAGGGATAGAATCGCTCCCCAGCGGAGTCGCCATTTTGTTACAGGAAAATTTAGTGTTTCTTCAAACGACTAACCCCTAGACCTAGTAGAAAGTCTAGAACAACAGTTAAAGTAATTCCATTGCTTTTCCTATAGCTAACAGATAAAATAAAGAGGATAAAAAGAACCAACCGGTATCTCTTGCTCGATCCCTCTTCCCTTTGACCGCTTTCGCTGCTCCCTTCCATACTTAACTCGCTTGAAAGGTACTTGGACACAAGTCGAGACAGAAAACCATCAAAGCATACATATCGATATGTTAACTAAACATATTATAGAATCGAAAGTACAATATACATCACATAAAACATGAATGGGAAAAAGCATAGAACTCTTTATTCATAGAAGGAAAGATTACAACCCATGTAGATGCATGTTCGATTCAATGTCATCCTTCCAGCTTCAAACCCTTCTCTCCTCATGAAACAACAATTTTACATGATAACATTACTCTCTCTGCTAATATCTTTCGAATAGCATTTCCTTAGCTCAAGAAGTTTCAAACTCTGCAAGCCTTTGAATGCTTGGTCCATTTATAGCTGAATGGAGTAGGTTAGGCCATTAATGGTCCTCATGAATGCTTTGCCATAATTGGGAAGTGGTTCCATGGAGGAAGGGATAATGGATTAAGGTTCATTCATCCTCTTCCTCATCCAAAAGCGAGCTCCAATCCATCTGGAAACTTCCAGAAAGATCCATTGGATGAGGGACGAGGAATCCAATGGATTCATTTAAAAAATTCGATGAATCTCACTCATCACAGGTGAAACAAAGGCTAGGTGCGATGCATAGCACCCAGACAATGCAATCCCTCCAATGCATTGCAGCCAGATAGAAGGCCACCTGCGCTAATCTCTTTAGGGGCATTTTTTGGATGAATGGTGTCATGAAACTCTTGGGAGGCAAGCATGATGTAGGTTAACTTCATTAGGGAATGAAAACAACTAAATTATGGGTTCATTGACCCTAATAATACGGATCTGGAAGTCGGGGTTGATGTGCCCAAATTTTCCTGTAACAATTCTCCATAGTTTCAACCATATGGATGTTGAATTTTATAACTATGGTCGATCCTCGTAATGTATATTTGGCCACTTGTTTTATTTATTTTGATTATTGTAAAGCATATTTTAAACGAGTTGTCTTTAGTGAGACATTTTGGAATTTTTTCTGGTGGTTTTTTTCGGTCTAATTTCTCTAAAATCCCGCAGGAATTTATTGAAATCACAAGTTTGATGGGTAACCCCTACACAATCGAAGTGCCCTAGGTGTTTTTCAGGGTGTTGAATCCATATATACAGTCAAAAACCAGTTTAAATAACACAAATCAATATTTCACCTCAAATTTTTCCGCCGAATTCCGACAATGGAAAGTCCAAATAGTCGCACTTTGGACTTTTGGAAGAAGAAAAATTGAAGTTTTTGGCTCCAAGTTTTTCAAGTCAACCTCCCACTAAGTCAAGTCGTCCCATGGCAAAGGAAACACTCATTTGACCAAGAAAATCACCATATAAAGGTAGCTCGGCCTCCCTCTCAAGGCACCAATTTACACCCTCTCAAGAAAATGTTTTTTGGGCATCTAGCAAAGATCAAGAAGGACAAATTGGATCTCTTTCTCTCTCTCTCAAGCTCGCACGTGTGGATAAAATCTCTCTCTCTCTCTCGCTCTCTCTCTCTCTCTCTACAATTCATATATTTTTTAGCAGTTTTTGTTATAGGATCTGAAATTTTTGGATAGTTACTAGGGGCTGAAATTTTGAGACTTTGGTAGTTGTAAGAGGGCCAAAATTTTGGGTCAAATCAGGTAGAGAAAAGTGTTGGGTCAAGTTTGGAAGCTTGACTTGGAGGGTTTGACCTAGTTAATGACTCGAAGGTCTAGGTGTGTCTCTTGTTGAACAAAAGAATTTCTCTTTTGAAGATGTTGTTGGGTTTTTCCCCTTCATGAGTTTTCCCAAGGTAAATTTTGTCTTCTCTTTGTGCATTGTGATCAGCACTGTTATACTATTCTTGTATTGGTTGAATTTTTGAAGTATAATTGTTGAATGATATATTGGAATATTTAAAAGAAGATCAACATCAAAAGAAATTATCATTTTTTCATAAATATTGTGCTAGACTCTATTGCACTTAAAAAAATAATGATGGAAGCCATAATAAGCGAATGGATTGTTTTCATCCTGAAAATATTTCCAAGAATAATTTTAGATATAATATTTGCATGGTTAATAACACCTAGCATGACACCATGTCCCTCCTATTACATCCACTCATGTCTCTCCTCTACCTTTCTATTCTCTGTGTAATCCATGGCGTGCACTTATATGGGCTTATTCCTCTTGAATTTTGTTGGAAAATATTGTTCACACATCTACCACATTGAAGATTTAGTCCCATGAATGAAACAAATAGGTTTTTTTTTGCCTCTCGTTATCATTAAAGGAGAATTATCCATGTTATTATTTTGTTGTTCATTATTTTTAGGGATACATTGAACTTGACTCCCAACATCGAGACACTAGGCAATTTGAAATGCATTTGAGAAGAGGTCAAGAAATTTTTGGAAGCATTGGAACTTATAAGGGAAAGCATACCTCTCTATGACACCCATGTATCTAGAATTTATCAGTTTATACTTGTTATTATGAAAGAAGTGTTGAGAAACCAAGTGTTGGTGGATAATGATTGATTTCTCTTAACTTGATATTTATGAATGTTTGTTGGCTTCGTATTACTATTATAATGTTCTTCATCAAGTAATTATACAAATATTCAAACCATAAAGATCACAAAGAGACAAAGAACACCAGAAATTAGGCTCCAAGCTAGGGAAAAATCGCACAAAGGGGGAATCCCAAAAATCTTTCTCTTATAGAATCAAATCAAATTAAGATATCTAAGACCCAATACCAAGACCAAAACTGCCACCAAAATTTCAAGTCAAACCCTCCTCCAAGTCACCTCCAATGTCAAAGTCAAACATGGCAAATTGCCCCAAATCTAGTCAACTCCTGAAATTTCAGCCCTTGAAATTTTAGGCCTGTAGTGACAGAAAAAATTCATCCTTCAAGTCTAAAATGTGTTCAAGAAAAATTATCTATTCTTTGACTTTAATTCTCTCTCCTTTCACTTCTGTTTTTTTTCCTCCTTTACATGCTTCAAATGTACTTCTTGTGTGTGTGTCTGAATGAGCTTTCAAATGAGTCAAACTACCTCTTATATGTAGTTGTCCATGAGGGTCAAAAAGTGGTTCTTGGAAGCCCGGGCTAACTTGTTCCCAAGGAGGGCCGACTTGACAATTTGATGGTATTTGACTTAATAAAAAATTATTTTTCTTTTCATTACAAAAAGTCCATATAGGACTTGACTCAAATACATTTATTTTGACTGATAATAAATTATTTGAGTCAATTAACCCTATAAGCATGAAGAAAATGCTTTGACTAAAAATAAAATAATGATAATGAATATAATTAATGATAAAAATTACATTTTATTACATTATGACTACCAGCACTAGTTACATTTTCAACACTCCCTCTTAACTAGGGAGGTATTCATAATGTCTTTTCAAGACATTCTCAAGTTGAAATATTCATATAGGAAAGGATTCAAATTGATAGGCATCAATGATGATAACATCATCATAACCATCATTGTCAAAATACTAAGGCCTTGAAAACTAAGCTCCATCTCTCCACAATAGCACAATGTTGGGAGGCATGGACACCACTTCCTCTCAGGCACATACCCCACCTAGGTGTTCTCAGAGTATGTCCTCACAGGACCATTTCATCTAAACCCAACGAAAAGTTCATCCTCCAAACCATTCTTACCAAGTCCATGTATCCAACTTAGGATGTTAATCCTAGTTACATGACTCAAGAATGTATGTCCCTAATGCTTATCCAATCCACCATTCTCCCTAGCAATGCCTTTACTAGGCTTATGGTTGTTAGTCCTAGCCATAGTACATGACACATGGAGAATAGCACTAGGAGGAGATAACCACAAGCCTAAGATTTTCACATAATACTCAACCTTTCCCTTTAGGAAATAACTTCATCAATACATTGGCTATATGTTAATTTCTGGAGATCTGTTGTAGCTTCTTAGCTCCTATCCTGCATCATGTCACGAATCAAAGTGAGCTTTGACCTTCCTATTTCCTTGGTAATCTTCATCAATATCACTATCATAATCGAATCATGTCATCAAATAGTTCATAAAACATTTTGTGGAGCCAAACTTCTTGATAATTGATTGTACAAGTCTTCGCATCTTCTTCCTTCGCATATGCAATAGAACATTTCTTTACATTCTTTCAAGAAATTGTATCAAACTCCCAATCATCAGTAGTGTCTCTATCAACATCAATATTGTCAATCCAATCAATGTGTTCCTAAATTGAACCAATCAAAGCTCCCTTTTTCTAGTTGAGGTAGGTGAAATTCTTCTTTTATTAATCCTTGTTCTTCATGCTGCGATCTAATTGACTTCTTTGATGCATACTTCAAACCGCTTTCTTCTTGTCTTCGTTCTTTGCTATGTTCTTCTAATTCTTCCATCTGTTAGTCAGGATTAGATAGATCTTGCCTTTACCTATAACCTTTATTAGAAGACTATGAAAGAACAAAAGACAAAGTGCATATACAAAAATAGCAACAATAATAATTAAAGAAAGGAGGTGTAGAATACTTCTCTCTTTGAGGAGTGTCGGCCCCCTCTTAATATTGGACTTGTTCACCAACCTTATTCCCACATTAGCAAGATGTCATTACTGTTATTCTCAAGAGCTAGGTTTTCTTTTTATAGAAAAAATGATTAGTTTTTTTTTTTTTTTTTTTTTAAACTCAAACCTTTGTTAAGGTTTACAAATCCTAGAGTCTCCAAAGTCTTCAAGATCTGTCATTTTAGGAAATGCAAATTATACAAGCATGCTAGTGAGTTAGTTACAAAACCATAGAGATGTTATTTACATGCTTTTTATACATTAGATTTCATTCCTTGATCATAAAACCTAGCCTACATATGCAAGGAGATACTTCAAATGTAACATGTCAATGATTTCTACATAGGCCCTTTTATGATGCATTGCTATTTGACAAGATATCATTAGATTATTATATTATATGCACTACAAATGAACAAGGTTTGTATGTACCTTTTTTCGTCTTACCTTATCCTTGCAGAGATCTAGTCCTTTGACTTTTCTTCTATTGTCATGTAGCAACTTACTTCAATAAAGGTGCCTCAATCCTTCAACTATTGTATTAGGATACAGATCACAGAAAGTTATTTGAGCTGCTAGCTTTATCTTAGCTTCATAGATAGGTCGGCTTCATTGATGTAGATATTCCTTATTCTATGTATAGGAGGAACTCTTGGTAGTATAGCTACTTCATATACTATGAAAATTCCTACACTCTGAAGGAACCCCTATTGCAGTAAATCAGAATCTACTTCACCTACTTGATTTTTAAACATCAAGTTATTCTTCTGAATACTGAATCAAATTACTTCTACAGCCTACACTAATTAAATATTTGATCTCATGAAACTAAAAACAGAGAAAAGAATAAGATACATAGGACACACTTATTTTTGGACACAATAGTCCCCGAAAAACCCAATGCAGGAAAATCAATGCAACAGTTCTAAGGGTTTATTATTAAGCAGGACAAATATATGAATACAAATCTAGGATGCTCATCTAGCAATCCTTTATAGAGAAAATACTGGCATAAAATCTGAGTGATTTTTACCTCACTTCACCCGACAGAATTTCGGTTGATCTCGCACAAGACTGTCTAACCCCGGCTATTTCTGTGTTGGCTCTGTGTCAGCCCTGCGTTACCTTCTCTTCCCTCTGTGTCAGCTCTCCCGGTTGTTCCTGTAGTTCCCGGAAGTTTTGGTTGTTCCAGTAGTTTTGGATTTCTATGTCATCTCTCCTAGATACTACGCTACCTCTATGTCAACTCTCCCAGTTGTTCCCGCAGTTCTTGGAAGTTTCGGTTGTTTCGGCAGTTCTAGATTCTGCGTGACAGGTAGCTTTTCTGCATCAGCTCTCACGGCTGTTGCGTTGCCTCTCTATTGGCTCTCTCTGCCTCTTTGTCAGTATTCTCCAAAAATTCCTTCCATATTCTCATTGCCCCTCAGCTGCAAGATCTCCCCAATTGATTTTCCTCCTGAGAACTTCTCACCTCAGAAAATCGATTTCCTCAATCTCTCTGTGTGTATTTCCAATTGAACCCCAAGCCTCCATTTTATACTTTCCTTGTTGAGTCTTCCACGGCTGAGATTAAGTCTTTAATCACTGGCTAAGATTAAAACATGACTTGATCTGCCTTCTAGATCATTCTCACCCATATTTTGATTTATACCCATTAATTTAATTTCCCTAAGTTTATACTTAGGAACTCCAATAAAAATATTAATTATTTTAATAAAATACAATCCAAGTGGAATTTCACCAAATGGTTTCTGGGTTCTTTAAAACTTATGTGCCTTAGCCTCTCCACCAATTTTCAAGGCTAGATCACTTCTAATGCTACCAAAAACTAACACTCCCTCTTAGCGAGGAAAGTGCTCTAGCAACAATGTCCACCTACATGCTCCTCTATTTCTGAAGCACCTTCTTTTTGCATTGTTGTTGCCACCAACATTGTGTTGTTCTTGCTACTATACTGCTGCCCATGACACTGCCACTGCCACTAGTGCATTTGTATTGTAGCTCCCTCTCAAACGTTGCATTTCTTATGTTGTTAGCACTACCACTACTAACACTACATACGTACTGCAACTCAGTTGCTAAGAGAAGCAACTAAAAAACATCCAAAGTTATCTAAACTTAACTGTGTTTAGCATAATACAATGAATGTTGGAATCTGACTGTTGTTGTTCTGACCCTCTGAATCTTCTGCGTTGTTGTTGACTCCTGCACTATGCCAACTGCACTGTTGCCAACCTTGCTCTGCGTTAATCAGTCTCTAGTCCCAAGCCACTGCATCTGTCCTCCAAACACTCCACTGCATTATCTGACAATAAGTCCATCTCGCTGCTACAGAATCTTGGGCTCCCGTAGCAAGGAATTGATCCAAGAAGTGGACTCCTCAAGGATCCTTGCCACATGTAATCCTCCCAACTACAGCTCAATATCTCCCCATCTCCCTCCTGGAGATGCGTGGGCACTCATGGAAAACTCATCCTCATCAATCTTTGTTGAAGCAGCCTTAGGATCATGTTTCTCATCTTTATCCTTTTTCTTCAAAGGACACTGGTATTCATAGTGGCCCATCTCGCCACAACTGAAACATTTCACCTTCGAAATGTCCCTATTTTGCTTTGGCTTTTGTTGTCCCTTCGATGCTAGAGCTATGTTTTCCTCCTCCTCCTTCATCTTTGTGCCACTCCCACTGCTGCCACTACGGTTGACATTCACTAGGTCCCACCTTAAGTCCTCCTGTTGAAGAGCGCCCACATCTCCTCCCATGAAGGTAGTTTTTCTCTACCCAATATGCTTTGGACAAAAACTTTTCATTCGTTTGAGACTCCATTTAGGGCTATCCTCACCATCGCGGTTGGCTGAGGAGTGGACCCCACTGTAATAAGCTGGTCTCTAGTGTCCTGAAGACGCTGAAGATAAAGGTTCACCCCTTCTCCTTTCTGCATCAAATTCTGTTGCAAATTCTTCCCCAAATACATCTTCCGCTCTTTGGAAGAGCCTTCATACAAAGAAGACAAGGCTTCCCACATATCTCAGGCTGTATCCTTTCCCTGCAAGTGTGAGACCACATGATCTCGAACTCCATCAAGAATGAGTGTCTTTGCCTTCCCTTGCTCGGCCTTGTACTTATTCTTTTGATTGTTGTCAACAGGAACAACTACAACACTATTGACGTAGGCCTCGAGATCATATTCCTCCATAACAGCTAAGATTTGGTCTTCCATATGACATAGTTTGAAGCACCTTCCAACCTGTACTGATCTCTAAGCCCATGCGATGCCATCTCACCCAACTGCCGAACTGACTCCTCTAGTCACTGCTTAGCTGCTCAGCAAGTGAGAAATTTGAACTTTCTAGCGGAAAGTTATCTGAGGAGAAAATTCCCCTTTTACATGTCTTCATTCTTTTCCAACGGATTTCTGCCCCAACAGAAACTGCGCCCTTCAAGCATTGAGGCTCTGCATCACTCCCTTTGCCTCTGCAAACTCACGAACTGGAAATCGTACATCTCTGTCGTCTCACTCAGAGAGAGATTTCCTCAGATCTGCAATCCCTTCAAGGGGATTCGAATTGCTGCCAAGTGCAGCTTTCGGCCTCATTGCTCAGCAATTGATATGCTCTTCGCGTTTCAAAATCATTGCTCTAATACCATGTGAAAATTCCTACACTCTAAAGGAACCCCTACTGCAGCAAATCTGAATCTACTTCACTTACTTGATTTTTAAACATTAAGTTATTCTTCTGAATATTGAAGAAAATTACTTTTGCAGCCTACACTAATTAAATATTTGATCTCATGAAACAGAAAATAGAGCAAAGAACAAGATACGCAGGACACACTTATTTTTGGACACAATAGTCCTCGGAAAAACAAAATGCAGGAAAATCGATGCAGCAGTTCTGAGGATTTATTATTATGTAGGAGAAATATCTGAATACAAATCTAGGTTTCTCATCTAGCAATCCTTTACAGAGAAAATACTGGCCAAAAATCTGAGTGAGTTTTACCTCACTTCACCCAAAAGAATTCTGGCTGATCCGGCACAAGACTGGCTAACCCTGTCTATTTTTGTGTTGGCTCTGCGTCAACCCTGTGTCACCTTCTCTGCCCTTTGCGTCAGCTCCCCCGGCTGTTCCGACAGTTCCTAACCATTTCGGTTGTTCCGACAGTTCTGGATTTCTGCATCAGCTCTCCCGACTACTATGCTACCTTTGCATCATCTCTCCCAGCTATTCCTGCAGTTCCAGCAGTTTCAGAATTTCTTGGTAGTTTTGGTTGTAATTCCGGCAATTATGAATTATGCGTGACAAGCAGCTTTTCTGTGTCAGCTCTCCCAGTTGTTGCACTACCTCTCTACTGCCTCTCTCTGTCTCTCTGTTAATATTCTTCAGAAAGTCCTTATTCCGAATTCACACTGCCCCTCAACTACAAGATCTCCCCAATCGATTTTCCTCTTGAGAACTTCTCACCTCAAAAAATCGATTTCCTCAATCTCTTTGTGTGTATTTCCAAATGAACCCCAAGCCTCCATTTTATACTTTTCATGTTGAGTCTTCAACGACCAATATTAAGTCTCTAATCAACAGCTAATATTAAAATATGACTTGATCCACCTTATAGATCATTCTCACCCATATTTTGATTAATACACATTAATATTTTAATTTCCCTAAGTTTAGACTTAGGAACTCCATTAAAAATATTAATTACTTCAATAAAATACAATCCGGGTGGAATTTCACCAAACGGTTTTTGGGTTCTTTAGAACTTATGTGCCTTAGCCTCTCCACCAATTTTCAAGGCTAGCTCACTTCCAATGCTACCAAAAACTAACATATACTATTGTCACAGAGATATGCTTCATATGGCTTCAGATTCCTAATCACATTCCTTTCTACAAGGAGATACTGCTCATTTGTCTTTTGTATTCACACAGATCATAGTTTTCAGTGATTCGGCTACTTTACCACATATTTTAGTTCCTTCCATCGACTACAAATAGAACTAATTCAAAAATATATATTTTGTATTTTTATATGTCTTAGGAACATGCCAAACATTGTTTTATACTTAAAACTTGTGGTCACAAAGTTTTCGAATGATGCTTTCACCTTTAAAACACTAGGAGACTCAGCCCCCAAAGATCTAGTCTTCATGGTGTCACCATAGTCCCATAGAAGGCTCAAATGTCTTTGTAATAGAATATTTGAATGCCTCCATAGAAGGTTCGAATAGTTTCATAATTTCGATTTCTTTTATGAGCACACTTCTTCGTATAGGGAAAAGTATGGCCACAGGAGCTTGCTTGTATGTTTCTGATATGTAGTTCTCGGTTCGTGGACAAGTGTTATTTGGTGTCATCATCAATGCCTCCTTATCTTGTTCAAACATTCATAAAATTCGTATGCTTTGATCTATAATGGAGATGCTCAGATTGGTCACAAATTTGAATGAGGCATGTTATAGTACAAACTTCAAATTTCTAATGAGCCAGATAATGTCATAGTTATGTTTTTTTCCACAAAATATTATTCTTCTTGTAGCTAATATTACACAAATAAATGCTAGTCTCCTTGTAGCTCGCATCATCAGGGATAATCTCCTTCCTATAGCTTGCATCATTTCTTAGATAATAGTCTTCCTGGCATTACTTCTATACTTTAGAAACTTTTTGTATTGTCTTTTCATATATATATCAAATTATTATACAACGAATTATTATGTCTTAGAGATAACGAACTTATCCTTTTGTTTTGAGTGAGGATACATCACATTATTTCCTTGTCCTTTCGTCCTTCTTTATGCTTTGTAGACTTCAGAGATATATAACTTGATTGATGTGTGTGTGTGTGTTTTTAGAGAAGAACAAATATATGCTTAGATTTCCAGTTCAGTCTTTTTCTTGAGCTCAGACTCCAAACAAAGAATATATCTTGGAAAGATATGATGGTAAAAAAATATAAGTTTTGTACCTCCTTTATCAGATGTTGTAGCCTTATCACATACATGTAGCTTGGATGAATGATCTGTAATATTTTCACTCTTTTGAAAATGAGAGAAAATATCTTCAAAGATGTTTGATGAGTGAATGAGAGTTGTCTTATAATAATTTCAAGAGCCTTCAAGAGAGTGATGGTTTCTATGAAAGTAGTATGATCTTCAAGCCTTTCTTATTTTTTGATAGAGAGAGATAATTGTTGAAAGAGTGTCTTTAAACAATATGCAAACGAGTTGTGATCTTCAAGCTGCCTTCTTATACCTTAGCTTTGATACCATATTGAGAAACTTGGTGCTAGTGGATAATGATTGCTTTCTCTTAACTTGATAATTACTTGTGAACGTTTGTTGGCTTCTTATTACTATTATAATCTTCTTCATCAAGTAATTATACAAATATGCATACCATAAAGATCAAAAAGAGACAAAGAACACTAGAAATTAGGCTCCAAGCCAAGGCAAAACCCCACAAGGGGGAAAACCCAAAAATTTGTCTCTTATAGAATCAGATCAAAATGAGGTATCCAAGACCCAATACCAAGACCAAAATTGCCACCAAAATGTCAAGTCAAAACCCCCCTCCAAGTCACCTCCAATGTCAAAGTCAAACATGGTCAAATTGTCCCAAATCTGGTCAACTCTTGAAATTTCAGCCCTATAATTTCAGCCCCTAAAATTTTGGGCTTGTAGTAGCACTAAAAAATTCATCCTTCAAGTTTGAAATTTGGTCAAGAAAAAATACATTTTCTTTGAATTCAATTCTCTCTCCTTTGACTTTCTGCTTTTTGTCCTCCTTCGCATGCTTCAGATGTACTTGTGTGTGTATGAATGAGCTTTCAAATGAGTCGAACTACCTCTTATATATATCTTCCTAGGAGGGTCAAATAGGTGGCTCTTGGAGGCCCAAGCCAAATTGTTCCCACGGAGGGCCAACTTGACAACTTTTGGTGGTCTTTGACTTAAATTATTTTTCTTTTCTTTACAAAAAGTCCAAATGGGACTTGACTCAAATACATTTCTTTTAAATCATAATAAATTCAGATTGACTCAATTAACCCTCTAATCATGAAGAACATGCTTTGACTATAAATAAACAATGATAATGAATATAATCAATGATAAAAATTACATTTTATTACATTATGAAGACCGATGCCAGCTACATTTTCAACATGAAGCACGCCTAGACCAATGTTATGATTGCAATGCCTTTGAAAAATTAGCCTCTCTAAAATTGTGGACGAATCATGTGCAAGATGATCTCATCTAATATAGATGCAAACAAAATGAGGCATCAGGATTTCATGTGAACCATTTGGAATGAGGTCGCAGAGATCTAAGTTATCAACAACCCCCAACCATTTAGTAATGAACTTTCCCATGCATCAGTTCCTCAAGATATGTAGAGAATAAATGGAGCCAAAGATGTCCCTCTATCAAAAGATGAATATCACACCCATTAATAGATGCATTTCACAATTGTCAAGTCATTGCAAGGAGATTATAAGAATTTGTATTGGAAAATTAATTTGTAGCTCAATCAGAAAGTTTACTATCTCAAATCTCTTACTAAATTGTATATGGATGGGGGAGATCTCTCTTTCTTATGTTATACACTATACTTTCACTATATAATTCAATTGTAAACCCCCTTTTTGAAATACATCTTTCAAGGAAACCCACAAACCACTTACCCTTATTTTGAGGATGGTACCTAGTCTAAACCAGATTTTGCATTAACTCAAGGTTTTGTCAACACGAGGTTCAAGGTTCTTACACCAATATACTCATTAGGAGCTTAACATGTCACTTGCATGAATTGAACTAGACTAGAGAGTATAACACTTCTTTGATTGCTACAAATAGACCTAATTGACAACAACCATCAGTAATATATAGTATCCATTGCACAATATAATTTAATCATTAAATGAGTTGAAATACAAATTTCTATTATTTAGACATATTATTAGAGAGACACTAAGTTATACTACCACTTTTAACAAATATGAATAATTTTCATTACTGATGTCTATTAATCTTTAGTTGAATGAAAAGTGCAAGACATTTTACTATAAAGACTCTAAAGTTTAAATTACATGGACATTTTATTTATTAGTATATAATAAAATTTAAACTTTGTAGTAATACACATTAATTACATTGAGAATTAGATTAAGGTAACATTTAAACCTATTGAAACATTTTATGATAAATTTAATTATTATTTGTTAAATTTGTGTTATAATGATAGGGATCAAAATAAGTTTTAGTCACAACAAAGAAACCAAGGTGGTTTCATATTTAATCCTAATAAAAATTGAAATTTCACTTTTAATTTTAACATTCAAATTTAAAATAAGTTGGAGTTTAAGATTTAAACAAAACTATAAATTGTTTTTATAATAAGTGCACTGGATCTTAAAATATAATTGATAATATGTATTTAATATTTTAAAGGAGTGTTGTTGTTGAAGGGTCAAGATCCAGAGTTTAAATAGTAATTGTATGTTGTCAAGAAGGACATAGTCAAGAGTATTGTTGTCAAGAAGTTGATATTTCAAAATAGAGAACAAATAAGTAATAACTTGGATAACTTAAGTGAGGAAAGAATATTATGTATATATAAAAAATAAAAACAAAAACAAGCATTCAATATTTATTGATGAAAGAATATTATGAAAAATATCACTGGGTATTGGAATTATTTATTTAAAAAAATGAGTTATTTTATTTATATATTTTTTAATAATAAAAAATTATAATTTTATTTATTATATTATTTAAGCAGAAATATAGTTTTATTTATTATTTTATTTTGTAAAAAGAAATTTCATGTATATAAGTTTGTAACTATGAATTTTAATTTAAATGTTATAATTGATAATATCATATGTTTTGTTTTGAAAAAGAATTTGTATGGTAAATATAAAAAGTGTATGTTGCCGAGTAGTAAGTCAAAAATTTCAATTTAATTAAATCTATTGTAAGTTAGTTTTTGAAAATTTTGTCTATCACAACCATAATGTAATTTAGAATAGAGAGATTAATGTTAAAGCAAAAATAATATACACAAAAAGGGTTTCTTATGCTTTGTTCAATTTATCTTCATTTTTGTTTTGTTATCACATGCTTCTTCTTCTTTCTTTTTTTCTTTTTTTTTTTTTTACAGAAATGGATATGGATTTATATTAGATATTGGTCAAAATGCCTTTCACCGGTTAAAATAGATCGGGCATAGCCCTTGAATTTTCTTCCACTAACTAATCATAGGCCCCAAAATTTGGAGATCCACATATTTTACTCGAGACTAGAGAATCTATCTCCATTAATTTTCCTATCTTAAATGTACAAACAAACTGATTCAAAATAATGCAGTAAAACATAAATCTATTTTATGGTATGGAGTCCCACTCCTCAATTCCGTCTTTCAAGAGAGAGCCAGCGGGAAGTGGCACCGCCCTGTTGGCTTCCAAATCAGCATCTTTATTGTTCCCCCTCAATACATGAAGGAAATTTGCAGTCTGGAAAGATTTCACCAGAATTCTGATTCTTGAAATCACTCTTGCCAATCTAAGATCTGTAGGAGAAGAATCCTCCAATAAGACTTTAATTATGGACTGAGAATCTCCTATAATATTAACATCTGATAGACCAGAGGCCTTTGCTTGCTTGAGACCTTGAAGAAGTGCCAAGGCTTCTGCTTGAATGCTGATGGATTGTCTTAATCCCCAAGTGAACTTAGTCACAATTCTGCCCTCCTTATTCTTTATAACTCCTCCTGCCCCAGCCAATCTGGGGTTGCCTTTCGCTACCCCATCAAAGAACAGAGTGTATCTGGCTTGCCTGATGAGCAAATCAGATAGTTCATTCTCCTTCCCTCTAAATTTCCACTCTTTTGTATCCTTGTGATGCCTTGTTTCTCCAGAGAATTGGAGATACAACGAGGCACCCCAGTCTAAGTCTTGTTGGCTTAGGTTCGAGTCCGAAAAATGCTCCCCCAGACTTTCTTTCCATAGACTTTTTATTTTGATGATGGTGAACTGCGGATTTAAGCTTTCATCTCTGAAGACTCTTCTATTTCTCTCTAGCTAGATTTGCCAGCAGATAAATTTCGGCAAGGAGAGCCATACAGCTTTGAAACTTTCGTTTTTTGGGAGCGTTTCTGGGTAGAAGTTTCACCAGCTTGCAACTAAGTCAGAGATAGACGTAGGTAAGATGAATATGTTTTCCAATGACTCAAGAGGTTCTACCAGATTTCTTTTGAGAATTTACAGTCCAAGATTATGTGTTGGGCATTCTCTTCACTGTCACAGCACAAGTGGCATCGTGAGGGACCTTGGAATCCTTTCTTCTTCAATCTGTCTTCTGTTAAAATTCCTTTGTGGCATAACAGCCAGCAGAATGAGTCAACTTTTGGCATGGTTTTGTATGTCCAGAGCCCCTTCCACACAGCAGGGTCTGGAGGGATGTGAGGACGATCTTGGAGGCTTTTATACCCCTGTGCAATAGTATACAACCCTGGGGCGGCTCCCCAACCACGGAAGTCCTTCCTTCCAATGCACAGAGGCGCCTTACCGTTCAGCAGAGTGAGAAGGAGATCGCATTCTTGTATCAGCTCTGGAGGAACAAGTGGAAGTCTCCATTGTAGCCAGTTGCTGCCAGCCCACAACGAGATGTCCCAAAGAGAAACGCAACCTGCTCTTTCCAGCCACGGTCGTAGCACTTGCAGAGAACTGTAGCTCGATAATGGGGGATGCATCATGATGTTGTCGTCCCATATTCTGACTTCTTTGCCGTTTCCAGGTATCCAATACGCTCTGCCTCTGATTAAAGGAGCTTCTTTGTGACAAAGTTTGATCAATTGCGATCTTGAGGTGGGCAGTGAGGATTCTAGGCATCTTTTCCGCTTCCCCATGAAATACTTCCTCCATAAAGCTCTTTGCGCCCATCCAGGATGAGGACCAATTATTCTCCAGAAAATCTTGGCTCCCATGGCTATGTTTTGGAGGCTGAGATCTTTGAAATTTAGGCCTCCTTCATTCTAAGGCTTACAGATTTTCTCCCAACTTACCAAAGGGATTTTCCTGTCATTGAGATTGCCACCTTTCCAGAAGAATTTGCATATGAAGGCTTCCATTTTCTTGATGATGCCAATGGGAGCAAGGACTACAGAGAATTGAAATATGGGGAGACTACTGAGAACAGATTTGATGAGGACAATATTTGCCGGCAAGGTTTAACCATGAGAATCCCCATGCTTGAATTTTAGCCTTGAATTTATCCAATAGAGGGATCCAGTCTCTGCAGTAAGCTAGTTTTCGGAAGAGAGGAAGGCCCAGATAAGTAAAAGAGGTCCAACTGAGGGAGGCAGAAAAGCCAAGGATTCTGGTGATGGCCAAAAGAATGGAGGCGAAGATATTCCAACAAAAAACTTTGCATTTACCTTTGTTCAAACTGTTGCCTGTAGCTTCGCTGTAATCGTCCAGAACCTCCTTGAACTTTAAGGGGGATTTGACAGAGGCGGCCCCTAACAAGAGGGTGTCATCAGAAAACAAAGTATGATTTACATTTTTTACCCCTCTGGCTATGTTGAGCCCCAGGATCTCTTGATCAAACAATTTCTGGTCAAGATAGAAGCTCAGGACAGAAACATGGAGGACAAAGAGAAGCGGAGAGAGGGGGAAACCCTGCCTAAGCCCTCTAGAAGCTTTGAAAAAGCCAGCTGCTCTCTCGTTCACCAAGGGAGCGATCTAGGGATCGACAATACAAGCACGGATCCAATTGATAAAGCCCATTCCAAAGCCAAATTTATGCAAGACTTCCCAAAGAAAACTCAGTCTGACACAATCAAAAGCATTTGCCAAGTCTAGTTTAATTACCATACCTTTCTCTTTGCGAAGTTGGCTCGAATGAATCGCCTCTTGCACTAGAATAAAATTGTCAGCAAGCTGTCTCTCCTGAACAAACCCACCTTGGTTCTCCAGAATGATGGTTGGGAGGATGCCCTTTAGCCTATTTGCAATCACCTTTGTGATTATTTTATAACCAATATTGCAAAGAGAGATGGGGCAGAACCGATTAAAATCTTTAGCACCCTTTTCTTTGGGTATGAGGGCAAGGAACACAGAGTTAGTGTTGCCCCCTATTTTCTGGCAAGTTTGAGATTTCAAGATCATTTTGTAGAGGTCTTTCTCCACAATCTGCCAACAGACTTGAAGGAATCTTGTAGTGAAGCCATCCGGGCCTTGGGCTTTGTTGGGCTCCATGTCGGAGAGAGCATCTTTTATTTCTTTTATAGAGATCTTAGCTTCTAGATGTTGATTCATTAAAGGGGAGATCATAGGAGGAACTACTTCCAGAAATTTAGAGTTTGGGTCAGTCACTCCCGCTTCTCTGTATAGATTTTTAAAGTGATTGAAAGCTACTCTCTTTATTCTCCCAAAGTCTTTGTGAGTTGAGTTTCCTTCTTTGATTTCTGCAATAGAATTGAAGCTCTTTCTAGCTTGAGCTTGTTTATGAAAGAAGGCGGAGTTTCTATCTCCCGCTTTAAGCCATAAACTCCTAGACTTTTGTCTCCAGTGCTCTTCCTCCGAAAGGCAGGCTTTATGGAAGGTTTGCTGAAGCTCGGCTTCCTTATCTAACACTTCTTTAGTGATTTCTACATCTTCACTTTGAGCATGATGCTGAGCAAGTCTGTCCTGGGCCTGCTTTCTCTCATTTGCAGGGGAGGGGAGAGATTTGGCCCATGATTTAAGAACAGCTTTCAGTCTTCTAAGTTTTTCTTCCTAGATGAAGAAAGTAGAACCCTTCACTGGCAATTTCCAACTGTCCTGAACCATATTCAGGAACTCAGGATCCTTAACCCAAAGAGGATTGAATCTGAAAGGTATGGGGCCAAGATCCTTGTGATCCAACATCTCAAGCATAATAGGCTTATGATCAGAAACACTGCAAGGGAGGATATGCAATCTGGATTCTAAGCCCAACAAAAGAAAATAACTTTGCACTAAACATCTATCAAGTCTAGCAGCAATGTGACCGGGGCCTATTCTTTTATTGGACCAGGTGTACTTACCATTTTCTGAGGGGATATCAAGCATATCCCAGTCCTGCATGAGATCCTCCACCCACTCCCTTGTTGGGTCCCTTACGATTGTGCCTCCTCGCTTTTTCTCCATGCACAGAGTGAGATTTAGATCACCCGCAATAATGATGTTTTCCAAGTTCTCAGACTCCAACAAGTGTCTGACGGAGTCCCAACTCCCTTTTCTCCCCTATATTTACTGGGACATAGACATTAAAAAGGCAGAATGTCTCCCTCGAGTCCACAGGTTGTAGCTTCAAGAACAGCCAGTGGGAATTTTGAATCTCAGAGACCAACCTATACTTGAGAGGATTCCAGAGAGAGCCCAGCCCCAAGAGGTTCCCCGTGCTGAAACTGCTTGGCCTCTGCTTCCCTTCCAGAATTTTTTACTGGTTTGGAGAAACTCATTGTCCTCCATTTTGGTCTCCTGGATCAGAAGAATATATGGGGCTTCTATTCTAATAAGGCTTCTCGTTGCTTCTTCTTTCACTTTACTCCCCATTCCTTTACAGTTCCAGGAGACAATCTTCATCATTTAGATTTATGATGATGGGCTCCCTTGGAACCCTGTGCTTGGTTTTTAGGTATCTTCAGATTTTTGCCAAGGAGTTTCTCCAGCGTGGGCTAACTACCCTGAAGTTTGTCTTTCTAAGTTTCCTGATCTCTCTTTTATCTAGCAGTTTTACGGCCCCTTGCTGAAATTCTGACCCGATGTCTGTGTATCCCTTATTTCTCCTTCCTCCTCTGACTCCTCCGAGTCATGTTCCTCCTCGGAGGCTTCAGTTTGCTTATCCTTATTTCTTGCTATGGCATTTTCTTCAGGTCTTGATCCTGCTGAGGCCATTTTTTCTGAGGGTTTATCTTGCCTATCCTCTTCCTGAGGAACCTCTTCTTTAGAGCTTAAGAGCTCATACCTATTTTTTTGACTTTTTGGCTGAGGAACATTTTGGGCGGAGGCAGGCTGGGAGCCTTGGCCATTTGGGGCCCCAGATTTCTTGTGAGAGGTCTTTGACCGCTTAACTTGATTCCAACCATATTTCTTTCCTTTCTCTGATTCCCCTTTGTTCAGACACCCTCTTGCAAAATGACTGTAGACGTGACATTTACGACATTTGAAAGGGATCTGCTCATAGTCCAGCACTTGCACATGTGTCGAACTGCCAACCTTTATTTTGATAGCCTCCGAGAGTCCCACCACTAAGTCCACCTCAACACAGATTTGGGCGTAATCATACTGATCGTTGTTATTTGCTCTGTCAATGAACTTTCCCAAAGAATTGCCAATGTGCATGAGGGACTCCCAGTTCCAACAGTGCACTGGAAGATTAGGGAGCCGAACCCAGATAGGGACTGCCGTCAGGACATACACGGCCGGATCGAAGCCAGGGGTCCACTTATTTAGGTAAACACCCTGAGGGCCCATGAAATAGGGCCCATTCCTGAAGATCAAGTATTTTTCCTCCTTAGTGTTGAACTCAAATAGGAAATAGCCTCTTCCCAGGAAATATGAAGTGACTTTGTTCTTGATCAGCGGGATCCAGTTCTTAACAACCCAATTTTCCGTTGATTTTGGCGAGGGCCAAAGGCCCGTGAACTGACCCACCAAGGCTCGATCTGCCAGGGACAAAGCGACCTGGATCGGGCCCTCAAAAGGAAGGTTTACCTCAGGAACATTAGCAAGTTTTTTGACAAACTTGGCGGCTTCAGACTTCTTCTTCTTAGGCAATGAAGCTAGCAAAGAGGAGAAAGCAGCTTCAACATCAGGGGGAGAAGAATGCAAAGGACCGAGGGGAGAGCCCTGGGTCTCCATGGCCGAGAAGATCTGGTCAGTAGCAAAAAACCCAAACTGCACAAAGCAAAAGCAAAAGACGAAGCATCTCAGAGCCGAAGAGAAGCAGGAAAAGAACCGGTCAGACCCTGCAGGAAGAGGCCCCGAGGCAGAGGAGCGGAACCTAGCAGATCCGACAAGGGACAGATCAGAGAGTCCCCGAGGGAGGAGCAGGGAAAAGAGGGAACCGAATAGAGCCGAGAGTCCCTGAGGGAAAGAGACAGCTGAGCGGGCAATGCCTAGGCTCAGCAGCGCAAAGCGAGACGCAACAAGACGCAGTGGTGCAGAGCGAGAGCGAAAAAATCCTCACCATGCTTTGTTAAGGGACTTAGTAGATCAAATATTCTTTCTTTTGATTTGCTACCAAGTATGTTGAATTTTTCTTGAATTGATTTCTTATAGTATGTGGATTCAGTGTCTACATCTTTGTTAACTTCTCATTCTCTAGAACTTTTAGGTAAGGGGTTTTTCATTGAGTTCAAGTTTTTTTCCGCAACATACTTGTCATTTTGTGCATCTTTTATCTATTTATCCCTAGAAATGAGTTCTACCATCTCTTAGCTTTTAGAAGGAGAGTTTTCCTTGATTATAACTCTTAGGCCTTAGAAGGAGAGTTTTCCTTGATTATAACCCTGAACTCTTAGAAGGAGAGTTTTCCTTGATTATAACCCTAAGTCACTTAAAAGTCTTCATTCTCCTTTTTAGGGCTTTGAAAGAGTATTTATATGAGAGTCCAAAAACATCCAAAGGAAATTAATTGAGATCTGTATACCTGCGAAAGGGCAGGTTATATTGGTTTTTTTGGTTTTTTCTAGGTAAAAAAAATGACTTTTAATTAGTTTTGAAATTTTTAAACAGAGTATAACAAGTTTATTAAAGTTTTGAAAAAAAAAATAATAATAAACTGAATATTTTGAAAATTAATATATATATATATATATATATATATATATATATATATATATATATATATATATATATATATATATATATATATATATATATATATATATATATATATATATATGAGAGAGAGAGATGACTAATTGGTTGATGGGTATTTTTATGTGGTTTTAAATTGAATTATGAGGTATACATTATATTAAAATTTTAAAAATCTATTCATCAAGCGTCATAACTTTTCACAACAGAATGCCATGTGGATAGTCACCCACAATAATTTAAGTATTTGCATAAAAAATGGTGGGAAACTCTATCCACGTGGCATTTAGTTGCAAAGAGATTTCAAAATATGTTAAAACTTTCACATAATAAAATGTTAATAACTATAAACTTTCTATATTTCTATAATTTTAATAAAATCCATTCATTGCTCTATTAATTTAGAGTTAATAAAATTTTAAAAAGTGTTTTAGAGTGACTAATTTCATATGTGTGTGTGTATGTGTATAGTCTCAACTATTGGTAGGTCAGTAACACTCCCCTCACCTAACTGGGAACTTAATTTATCTTCTCTTTCCAAGAGACGGGAATACAAATAGAAAACATCTCCCAGAAAGCTTCTCAGCCAGGTGGTCTTCTTAATAGAAGAGACATTTGTTGATAAGCTTGTGCATGTTTGGAGAGATCATTATAAATGATTGATGTGTGTTGTTTCTTATACATAAGCTTGTGCATGTTTGGAGAGATCATTATAAATGATTGATGTGTGTTGTTTCTTATACATGAAGTATTCAGCCAAAGCTGCTCCTATATAAGGGGCGAGATATTGTAATGTAGCAGAAGAACCCAGCAGAAGGCTAATAACTCAATGAAATTAAAGGATTAATTACATTTTTCATAAGCTCTCCCCTCATAGATAAGGATATGTTATACAGAATTTTGTTCTTTTCTTATTTGATCCTATCTAGTTCTAGATAAGAATATTTGGGATACTTAACTTAGTTTGAGCTCTTTTATAAGGATAAAAACAATTTTCTTGCCCTATCCACTCCCTTCATTGCCGCACGCGCCATGAATCTTTCCGATCGAAGTATAGTTATAGGAAGAACAATTCATTTGCTAATTATTCATATCAACTACAGGAAATATTCTTATCCAAAACTAGATATGATCAAATAAGAAAAGAACAAAATTATGTATAACATATCTGTTGAAAATGCAATAAGATGATGGAGCTTAGCGAAGAGAAGTCGCCTTCACTAAGTGGGCCCGCAAGCTATTTTTGGCGCAAAGTCCATTTTTAGACTATGTCTATTTTTAGACATATGGATCATGGTCTATGAGTTGCAGGATGCTATTTGTGGATGATTGGTCATGTTGGTAAAAATAGATGGACTTCTATTTTTATACATATGGGCGAAGTCTATTTTTAGACTGCTAGGCTAAAATAGAACAGTCGAATATTATTAGTTCTTAATAATATTTGGACTATAAACATTATCTTATCCTCTTGGAGCACTTCAGTTCGAGCTACAGATGTGGCACATGCAACTGCCAGAAGGAAATACGCTTTTCTTATGGGTCAGTTGAGTTATTGCATGATGGACTTCAGTTAGAACTCAAGTGATTGAGTTTGGTGGAGTTGATTGAGGAGTTGATGGAGTTGTGTTCAGTTTGACTTAGTTGAACTAGTTGTATTTAGTTTAACTGCCAAATACACTAGTGATGAGTGATGTGAATTAATTTTTAATTAATTCACTAATTATTAACTCATAAAGCAACTAAAGAATACATCAGTTAACTCAGTGCATGGACAGTTTAGTGGAGACAGATGTTAGAGGTGGAGACTACTATTAGTTGTGACTATAGCTGTGCATGGGATTTGCACAATCAATGATTGAGATTTCCAATGAGGATTGCATAGTACAACAAAAGGGAATTCGAACTTGGATCATTCCTAATCCTTGCTTGGGATTGCGTAGTAGAGGTAGGCAGACAACGGAGGAGATTTGAACCTGTGACTTGATTCAGATCTGAGCTAGTTTGTGTGTAGCAGGTGGAGATAGTACTGAGTACTTGTGAGGAGTATTGTACTATGTATTGTTACATGTTCTCTATCATTATAATATACAGATAGTTGGGGGTTTTCAGCTGTATGCTTTCCCCAGTACATACTGTGTTAATGTGCGCATGCGATTGATGTTTCATTGTTTTTAATTCCACAAAATTGATGATCAACGTAAAGGAGGTTATGTATTATGCATGCATTCCGCAATAGTGTATAATCAGGATAATCTCTCTGAATAAGTGTCATATTATTCAAAATTTCTACATGGTATCAGAGCGGAGTTGATCATCAGATCTATTATTCAGAAAGTGTTTACATTTTATTTCTTCAGGCAGAATCTGTAATCAAGCCAGGTAGCCTCTGGATTCATCCTTCTTTTGGAAGGTGAGATATCCAGTAAAAGCCCATACAGTCAATATCTGTACGAGAAATACTTTGTTCTCATGAATTTTAGATCAAAAGCGGTTGAGTTTTGAGCTGGTGGAATTCGAATTTGCAGCAGTGTTTTCTTGGTGTCAAAGTTGAAATGTCTTTCAACGGATTGTGATTGAAGTATGCCCTTGAGGGCAGATCGAATTATATTGCATGGAAAGACAGGATGGAGGCGGTGTTAGATGACAATGAGTTGAAGGAGTTCATAGAGGCTGAGGTCCCAAAGCCTACTGATTCTTCTCACATTGAGGTTTGGCAAAAGAAGACAGCAAAGTGTCGAAGGATTCTATTGGAGGGCGTGAAGGATCACATTGTATCCAGCCTGCATGGAAAGGCTTCTCCATACTTGATGTGGAAAACGTTGAAAGATTTATTCCAAAGCAAGAGAAACCAGAGGAAGTTGGTGCTCAAGGATAAACTCAGAAACATTAAGTGTGAGAAAGGAGACAGTATGCCCAAGTATCTCACAAAGTTCACTCAATGCCTGGATGAGTTGGGAAGTGTGGGGGTGACTGTCGATGATGAGGACTTGGTGAGCTTGGCTCTCCTTGGTCTTCCGAAGAGTTGGCATTCCTATCAGGACTCTATCAATGGTCGGGAGAAATTGCCAGGATGGGAGAGACTTTGGTCTGATCTTGTGCAGGAGGAGATCAGGCGGAATACCAGGGACAGATCTTCATCAAAGGCATCTGATGAAGAAGATTGTGCTTTGGCTGCCAAAGCAAAGAAGGGGAAGGAGAAGGGTTCTCTTTCCGAATCCAGTTCTTCCAATGATGGGAAGAAGGTTGAAAAATCGAAAGTGTGATGCTTTCGTTGTCATGAGGTGGGCCATTATGCCACAAATTGTCCACGGAGGAAATCCAAGAAGGGATCCGGGGAAGGATCTGAAGGTGAGGCACTTGCTTCATAGTTTGAGTTGGATTTCACACTCTTTGCATGCATGGTTTCATCCGTGGTGGGAAGTGGTTGGTTTCTTGACAATGGAGCTTCTCTCCACATGACCGGTGACAAGAGTTTGTTCAGTAATTTGGAGGAGAAAGATCTCCAGATACTGATAGCGATGGGTAATGATGAGAAGTATAGTGTCTCAGGTGTAGGCACGGTTACTTTTCAGAGGGAGCATGGAGCTCGCCTTACCTTGACCGATGTCAAGTATGTACCAGGACTGAAGAGAAACTTGGTGTCGATTTCAATGCTGGAAGACAAAGGCTATGATGTAGTCTTTAGTAAGGGAAAGGTTTTCCTTTGACACATCATCACTAGACAGGTGAAGCAGATTGGTTCACGGGTCAAAAACCTATATGCTCTTGAGGTTCAAGATGCATGCGAAGTCTTGAGTAGCGAGGCAACTGATGGAGATTTGGTGGTTGAGAGGGAGCGTATATTACCTCTCAACATGCAGAGCCAGAAGAAGTCTCAGACGATTATGGAGGAGCCACGATTGGTGCAGTAGCTTCAGGAGGTTGTGGAGCAGCCACAACAAGGGAAGCTGAGAGGAGATCGAGTAGAGACATCTACTCATCTAGAGACCTCCAGTAGGGGGAAACTTCGAGCCAAGTGGGCTTAGGGATCACATGCAGCCGCACCTCTAGGTAGGAGGTGGGGCGATATAGAGTGATCGTACCAAGGAGGAGGGGCATGATCCTTGAGGTACCCAACCTCTTGAATGAGACCTTGCTACGGGAGCCCTGATGTGGAGTAGCAGGAACTGACTGATTTGGTAGAGACAGATGCGGATGGAGTGGCAGAGAGAGCGATAGTGTAGGGAATCCCAGGACAGCGCAAAGCTAGCAGGTTGCAGCAATGCGAGAGGCACAAGTGTTTTTCACGGTGCTAGGTGGCACAAAGAAGTGTGAAATGGTGCGAGATGCATGGATATGTTGCAGTAGCGCAGATGTCAGAGAGGGAGCACTTGTCAGTAGCAGGTAGAGCTTCAGCATCAGAGTATGTTCCTATCCCAACAGAGTGGTTAGTTGGGAGTGTTTTTGTTCCAAGTGTTGTTGGAGCAAGTGGACCGGGCAAATGTGTTGCATGCAGAACATTCCAGAGTTGCAAGATAGGGGTTGCAGATAATCCATATCTTGTTGAGATGGAGTTTTGTAAATACAACAAGATGATGGAGCTTAGTGAAAAGAAATCACCTTCACTAAGTGGGTCCGCAGGCTATTTTTGGCGCAAAGTCTATTTTTAGACTATGTCTATTTTTAGACATATGGATCATGGTCTATGAGTTGCAGGATGCTATTTGTGGATGATTGGTCATGTTGGTAAAAATAGATGGACTTATATTTTTAGACATATGGGCAGAGTCTATTTTTAGACTGCCAGGCTAAAAATAGAACAGTCGAATATTATTAGCTCTTAATAATATTTGGACTATAAACATTATCTTATCCTCTTGGAGCACTTCAGTTCGAGCTACAAATGTGTCACATGCAACTGCCAGAAGGAAATACGCTTTTCTTATGGGTCAATTGAGCTATTGCATGATGGAATTCAGTTAGAACTCAAGTGATTGAGTTTGGTGGAGTTGATTGAGGAGTTGATGGAGTTGTGTTCAGTTTGACTTAGTTGAACTAGTTGTATTTAGTCTAACTGCCAAATACACTAGTGATGAGTGATGTGAATTAATTGTTAATTACTTCACTAATTATTAACTCATAAAGCAACTAAATAATACATCAGTTAACTCAGTGCATGGATAGTTCAGTGGAGACAGGTGTTAGAGGTGGAGACTACTATCAGTTGTGACTATAGCTGTGCATGAGATTTGCACAATCAATTATTGAGATTTCCAATGAGGATTGCGTAGTACAACAAAAGGGAATTCGAACTTGGATCATTCCTAATTCTTGCTTGGGATTGCGCGGTAGAGGCAGGCAGATAGCGGAGGAGATTTGAACCTGTGACTTGATTCAGATCTGAGCTAGTTTGTGTGTAGCAGGTGGAGATAGTACTGAGTACTAGTGAGGAGTATTGTACTATGTATTGTTACATGTTCTCTATCATTATAATATATAGATAGTTGGGGGTTTTCAGTTGCATGCTTTCCCCAGTACATATTGTGTTAATGCGCATATGCGATTGATGTTTCATTGTTTTTAGTTCCGCAAAATTGATGATCAACATAGAGGAGGTTACATATTATGCATGCATTCCGCAATAGTGTATAATCAGGATAATATCTGTGAATAAGTGTCATATTATTCAAAATTTCTACAATATCCTTATCTATGTGAACAGAGAGAGTTGGGTATCATAGTCAATAGCTAGGTATGGATAGGGAGGCATCGAATATATATATATATATATATCTATATATATATATATATATATATATATATATATATATATTTCCATCAATAACTTTGATTGTCGACTGATTAAATTCTACTACTCCAAGGATACTGAATTTAGGGATCGAGCGTGGAGACCTGTAGCGATGGTGTGTCCATGAAGACCTATGAGCAGTTGCCCTTTAAATGTCGAAAATACCATGTCTATGGTCACTTCGCCAGAGGATGCCCATCCAATATTGAATCAGATAAGGGTAAATAAGAATGTTGAAACTAGGTCAAGTGAGCCAAGAAAACCCAAAAGAATGTCGGTCCAAATGGAAGAGGCCCCCAGCAGGCCCCTCCTCAGCAACCCCCTTCCAAAATGGAGTAAGAAAATAAATTCGCCCCTCTAAGCTCGCAAATAGAGGAAACACAAGAAGCAGATATCCAAAAATCATTCCCCCTCGCAAAAGGTACCCCCTCTTCTCCCAAGGGAGCAAGCCTTGCCAAGAGCTCCAAAGGGAACACTGTAGAAGTCAAGGAAGTTGAGCAAGAATCTGACGGCTCGGAGGAAGAAGGCGAAATAGGAGAATCCCAAGCTTCGGTAAGGAGATCCACAAGAGGCCACAAAACATATCGGGAAAAAAGAGAGCAGGAAACTTTCAAAGATAAGCTCCAAGGTAGCTAGCCAACTCTCGAAAAGCTATTAGCGTCAAAACTAAAGATGGCGAGAAACCAGCCCCAAGGCTCCAAGGGAGCCAACCAGAAATACAAATAATGAAGATTGTCTCTTGGAACTGTAGAGGTATGGGGAGCAGAATCAAAGAAGAAGCCATCAGAATTTTAATAAGGACAAAAGCTCCTGACATACTCCTCATCCAGGAGACCAAACTGGAGGACTTTGTCTTCCTTCAAGTAAGTAAGAAACTCTGGAATAAATGTGAGGCAAAATCAATCTCAGCCCGAGGGGCTTCCGGTGGGTTGGGCACTCTCTGGAATGCACGCAAATTCTCAGTCATTTCTGAGACCCTCAACACTCACTGGTTGTTCTTAAAGTTGTAGCACTTAGACTCAAAAGATATTTTTATTCTCTTCAATTTGTATGTCCCTGTGAACACTGGGGAAAAAGGCTTGTTGGGAATCAATAAGAAACCAAGCAGACCTCGTTAATATTAAGAATACCATCATTGACGGAGATCTTAATCTCACTCTCCTATCAGCAGATAAGAGAGGAGGTAGCATTGTTCGCGATCCAACAAAGGAATGGACAGAGAACCTTATGTAGGACTAGGATCTGCTGGACATTAAGCCAATTTCTGGCAAGTACACTTGGACTAATAAAAGAATTGGACCCGGGCACATCGCTGCTAGGTTGGACAGATTCTTTCTTTAAAGCTCTTTCCTCCTGATTGGATTAGAGGCTAGAGTCCACATTCTCCCATGCATCACTTCTGATCATAAACCCATCAAGTTGGAACTCGTGTCTCAGCTTGATTTAGGTCCTATTCCCTTTAGATTTAGCCCACTCTGGGCTAAGGAATCTGACTTCATGCAGTTAGTTAAGGGCATCTGGTTGTAGCAGGTCAAAGGCTCCCCCTTTTTCGTCTAGGAGGAGAAGCTCAGAAGAGTGAAAAGGGCTTTGAAAAGTTGGGCCAAATCTCTGCCTAATCCAGCCAATGAAAGGAAAAAAATTCAACGCATACTGGAAATTCACCATCTCCAGGCTGAAAAAGCTGACATAACAAAATAGATTCTAGATAAAGAAGCCCAGCTCCAGCAAAACTATCACAAGGCTTGTCTAGTTGAGGAAGAATACTAGACACTTAAGTCACGTAGCCTTTGGCTTAAATCAGGGGACAGGAACTCTTCCTTCTTTCACAAACAAGATCAGGCAAGGAAATGTACCAACTCCATCTCCAAAATCAAAGATGGCACTACCATCCACAAGGATAATACAAACATCAAAAAAGCAACCTCCTTTCATTTTAAAAATCTGTATAGTGAATATATAAATCAGGACCAAAACTCTAATATGATGGATGTGGTCCCCTCCTTGATTACTGCTGAAATGAACCATCTCCTCGAAGCTAAAGTTACCAAGAACGAAGTCAAGGATGCCCTCTTTTCCATGGACCCAGACAAAGCCCTTGGGCCGGATGGATTCTCAGCCAGATTCCTCCAAATCTGCTAGTTGATTGTGGAAAAATATCTTTACAAAATGGTTCTAAAGTCCCAAGTTTGCCAAAAAATCAGAGGCAGCATGAACTCCACTTTTCTTGCTCTCATCCCCAAAGAGAAAGGAGCCAACTCCTTCAATAGGTTTCACCCGATTTCGCTTTGTAATATTGGTTACAAATTGATTGCCAAAGTTATCGCTAATAGATTGAAGCTCATCCTCCCCAAAATCATTTTGGAAAGCTAAGGAGGCTTCATTGAAGGTAGACAGATTGTGGAAAATTTCATTCTGGTCTAAGAGGCAATCCACTCAAGTCTGAGCCGCAATGAAAAAGGTGTGGTTGTCAAACTTGATTTAGCAAATGCATTTGATCGAGTTAGGAATAGTTTTTTGTTGAAAGTCTTACATAAGCTTGGATTTGGAGAGAATTTATAAACTGGATTCGAGCTTGCATTTCAGAGCCTTGGATTTCCCCATTAGTAAATGGCGGAGCTGCTGATTTTTTCAAAGCCGCGATAGGGATCAAGCAGGGGTGCCCTCTCTCACCACTTCTATTTGTTCTTCAAGCCTCAGTCCTCAGTTTTTATTTAGACAAAAAAATGATGGATCAGGAAATCGTTGGGCTCTACATAGCAAGAGGCATTAAAAACATAAATCATGCCCTCTTTGCTGATGACACCTTGCTATTGGGAGTTGCTTCTGTGCTCATGGCCTCCAGATTTAAAGGAGTTCTGAATGAGTTTTTTATGGCCTTAGGAAGCAGTCTAAACTATGGCAAATGTCATATCTATTGTTGGAACACCACTCCCAGCTTACTCAACTCCATTTCCAGAACCTTTGGCTTTGCAACTTCCTCAAATTGGACTTCCTTCAAGTACTTGGGCCTCCCTGTTTTTCTCAAAAGAGCCTATAGCAGATATTGGCTCCTCCAATTGGAGAAATTCAAGAAAAAATTGCTTGCCTGGGGATTTTCCTGGCTTAACATTGCTGGTAAGTCTGTTCTCATAAAACCTGTTCTTAACATCCTTCCCTTATTTCAGTTTTCTGTCCTTCTTGCTCCCACTAGCATTCTCAGAAAAATGGAGGAGATCACTTGAAATTTTTTTTGGAAGGGAGGTAAGCAGAATGAGTAAAAGATTCCGCTAGTCAACTGGGAATCCATTTCCAAACCTCTATTGGAAGGAGGCTTGAATTTAAAAAATCTTGGCATCCATAATATTGCAATGGGAGCTAAATTAATATGGAGAATTATTTCTCCTAACCCTGGCTGGGCACAATTAGCTCTTTGGAAAAAATATTTCAAAGGCCAGTGCTCCCACTACCTAGATCATCCTCAGATGCATCCAAATACACCCTTTCTGAAGCTCTGTATCAAAACCTGCACTCTCATCAATGCTCATGCCTACTGGATTCTCGGTAATGGAAAAAGGATCACTCTCTGGACAGACAGGATAATGAATAATGAGTCGTTGGGACACTTTAGCTCACTCCAAGCGCTGTGCAGAAGGATGAACGAGACAGGAATGCGTTCCCTGTGGGACATTTCCGTCTAGAAGAATTCACACTGGGCTTGCTGGAATCTTCAAAGCCCCCAGAATTGTTTATGGAGCACGAGATCCTGTTATCCAAGCTCTGCGGGCTTGGCTCCAACGCTGGCACGAAATCGTGATTCAAGAGGATGGGATGCACAGGCTGGTGGATACACAATAGCTCATGGTTACGCCAAGCTGTGTGAGCACCCTCATGTGGCCACGAAGCCAGAATCATGGAAAGGGATATGGCATAATCCCTCCTTGCCTAAAATTGACTTCTTCAACTAGCTGTTATGCCACTCCAAAATTTTGACTGATGATAATCTTCAGAAGTGAGGTTTCCACGGCCCTTCAAGGTGCAGCCTTTGTAAGGAAAACCAGGAAAGCATAACTCACCTGATGCTTGAATGCACTTTCACAATGCATATTTGGACCAAGCTGCTGGGACCTTTGAGCTCTAGCATTGCTTTTCCTTCCTCCATTCCTGATCTTTTTGCTAAATGGCTGCAAAGGTATCCTAGTCCCCCTCCAAAAAATAAAACTATTAGAGCTGCTTGGTTTATTCTCCCTAAAATTATCTGTTGGCAGGTTTGGCTTGAGTGAAATAAAATGATCTTCAGAAATCATGAACAGGATGCCAAGTTCATGGTAGTTAAGATTAAATGCCAGCTAAAAGAGTGCCTGAGAGAGTATAAAGACGATTTAAGCCTAAGCCAACAAGATATAAATTGGGGCTCTTCTCTTGATCTTCAGTTCCAAAAAATTGCAAATAGTATCTCCCTCCCCAAATATTGGCATATAAGAGTTACAACAAAAGAGTTTCAGCGATGGATTACAAATCAGCCTAGACACTCTCTATTTTTTGATGGGGCTGCAAAGGGCAATCCTAGAAGAGCTGGCGTTGGAGGTGAAATATTTAATCCAGATGGCATAAGGATCCACAGTTTCACGTGGGGTCTGAGCATCGCTTCTAGCATTCAAGTTGAGGCTTTGGCTCTTTTCCAAGGGCTCAAGCTTTTGAAAGTGTTGAACATCAGGGAGGCTAATGTAATTGGGGATTCTCAGGTTATCATTAACACCATGGTGACACATGTTAAGCCAACGGACCTAAGGCTTGCAAGGCTGATTTTCAGAATAACAGATCTCGGAGACTCATTTTAGAATTTGAATTTCTACCACGTGTTGAGAGCTAATAACAAGGAGGCAGACATTGAAGCCAACAAAGCAGCCCTTCTTACAGCTAGAGCTTTGCTCAGAGGCGGACAGGAAACATGGGAACCAATTCCTTAATTTAGAGAGCTGTTATGTTTTACTGCCTATTGTTAAATCAGTATGTATGTATCCACAAACTTGGGAAAATATTTGAAATTGTCCACATAGTAGCAACTAAAAAGAGATATGAGCTAAGCATAAATAACACGGCCTTGCAAGGTTGTGCGATACTCATGGAATTAGGTTCTCCTTTTATAATTTGCTTTTTGGCATTAAGGCCAAGTATCTAATATATCCACTACATGTTTCTGTAATAAATAAAAAACTTTGATTGTCAATTGATTTTTGCATAAGAGGCAGGTACTAAGCAAAAATGTTGCATATTAGACTTGTTATCAATATAATTGAAATTTATTTCTACTAGTAGACACAAGATAATTATCTCTTGGCATAACTTACCCTTAGCAACAATTTTTATGTAATTTGGTTATTGATCCACTAGGATCCCTCAACTAATGTGATCTTTTTGGTAAACTTTTCCTTAGGTCCAACTTTGTGACATAGGTGAAGATTCTAGATTTTTCATTATTTGTTGTAAAGGAAATAAATTTACCCAAAGATTTACCAATATGCTCCATTACTTCTTCCCAAACATATAAGAGAAGGTTTCGTAGCCTCATCTATATGGATGTTGAGGTTAAAGACAATGTACTTGATTTTCCGTAGCTTCATAAACAAACCAACTCTACCTAAAAACATATTAGCCTGAAACTCCTTATACAATCATGAAGTCCTACACCACCTTATTGTGTTTCACATTATGGCATATAGTGTTTATCCAAAGTGTGTATTAGATCATATTTTTCATCTCCCTTACATTATCTCTTGATAAAGTGTTGGAGTGAAAACAAATCTAGTTAATGAGGTGGTTTCATTCATGTCTTATAGAATTGTATCATTTAATATTATATAATGTAGAATACAACTTAAAGCATTTTCATGTATTATACAAGTGTATCATTGTAATAAAATATTGTACAGTGGAGAATATGCCTTTCCTTTTCCGTCAAATTTGTGTGCTTCTTGTGTCTTGCTTGTACTTTATTTCTTAATATGGTAACAAAGCTACTTTAGTCTTAAAGAGTCTGGTCATTCCAAGGTAGTAATCCATGAGAATGATGGGAAAGAAGTGTGTGAACTACCATACTATGAAAGAATCATGCTTAGAAAGGAAGGTGAATAAGGATTGCATTACAAGAGGATTGAAGCACCTTTGGAAGGCATAAAAGAACAATTAATTGAACCTTATTGTGATTCAAATGTTGAAGAGGAGACTCCATTATTTAGGATCTTAGAATACCCTAGTGTTGGACAACATTTTTGTGGTGTGTTTGTTTTCTAGTTTTTTTAAGCAAAAGAAGCAAATTGAATTTTTATTTCAATTTTGAATCAAACCTAAATCATAAATTTTCAATTTCTTATTAATGATTATTAAGGTTATTAATAAAAAAAACTACATCTTACATTTTCCCCATAAAATTAAAAAAAAAAAAACATAATTTGAATCAAGTCATTGAACCAATCATACCAGATCTGCAAAACATATACTATCAATTGATTAATTACATAATCCTTTATTCTTCCACCCAATTAAATTGGGTAATAGAAACAACACATAGCAAATCCTTTGTTTCTTATTCTTTCCTTGAAAGTGCATCTACCACCATATTATGTTTTCCATTTTTATAAATAAATTCAAAGTCATCATATAGCATCTATGTAAACCATTTTTGTTGATCTTTTGAAGATAACCATTGTTCCAAGAAGTACTTCAAGCTATAATGATCTATTTTTACTTTGAAGTGTCTTCCTATTAGGAAAGGATGTCGTTTTTAAATTGAATGTAGTATTATTAACATTTCCTTTCCACAAATGGGTTTTAGCCATTCTTTTCCTTTGAGTTGATTGCTTTTAAAGAAAATGGGTCATTCTTCTTGCGTTAAAACTGCACCAATTCCATGGCATGAGGCATCACATTCCATAATAGAGGTTTTTGTGAAGTTAGATGTGATTAAGACAAGAGCCTTAAGTTTTCCAAAGGCTTTGGTTTCTTCTTAAGTCCAAGAAAATTCTTCTTTCTTTAATAATGTCGTTAAAGGTTTTGTTATGTTACCATAATTCTTGACAAGTTGTAACAACCTGTCAATCCTAAGATTCTTCAAGGTTTTGGGGATTGGAAATTACATCATAGCTTTAACTTTGGTAGGGTTGACTTCTCACCTTCATGAGATATAATATGACCCAAGTATTCCACTTCTTGAACCCTAAAGCCACACTTGGAAGGTTTTAAATATAGTTGTAGTTTTAAGACCCTATCAACATGTTGTACATGCTCTTCCCAAGAATTGCTATAGACTAGCATGCCATCAAAAATACTAAAACAAATTTTCTAAGGAGTGGTTTGAAAATAGAATTCATCAAGCTTTGAAATGTTGAAGGTGCATTAGTAAGTCCAAATGACATAACCAAAAACTCATAATGACTTTCATGTGTTATGAAGGCTATGTTGAGAATGTCTTCTTGCCTCATTTTCATTTGATGATATCTTGAATAAAGACACAATTTAGTAAAGAAAACTACTCCATGCAATTCAACTATAATTCATCATCACGGGAATAGGAAACTTATCTTTGATGGTCAATTTGTTGAGTTGTCTATAATATGAACACATGTTCCATGAACCATCCTTTTTTTTAACCATCACCAATGGTGAAGAGAAATCACTTTAGTTATGTTGAATGATGTTGGCCTCTAAAATTTCTTGTGATATATGCTAAAATCTCACTTTTCAACATACATGGATACTAGTAAGGCCTAATGTTAGGTGGTACACTTCCATGTTGCAAATGAATAACATGGTCATGATCTTGAGCATGTGGGAAAAAGTTAGGCATCTTTTCCAAATACCTTGGAATGTTTTTGATACATTTTTGGATATCCACTAGAATAGAGGATATAGATGTTTGAACATCTAGTGAGCACAATTGTGCAAATACACGATGGTGTCCCTTTTACAGTATTTTTTTGTGCTATTAGAGCTTATCACTTTAGAAGACTTCCCTTGGATACCTCTAAGCTCTATTTTCTTACCTTCTGATGAAACTCTCATGAAAAGATATTGAAAATTAAGGGTTGTTGTTCCTAATTATTGTAACCATTGGACCCCTAACACAACATTAGTACAACCCATTTGGATTGCAATCATGGAACTATCCAGGACATAATCCCCCATATTCAACTTAAATATTATGGCATTTCCATTAATAATATATAACACCTCCATCTACAATGATTACCTGAAATTATGGAATTGGAAATGTGGACCAATTAATAAGTTTTACTAATTTTTAATTGATAAAGTTATGGGTACTACGTGAAACAATCAAATTGTTACCTTTTTAATATATTCTTATATCTAGAGGGTTTGTGGAGTATTGATGTCAACCAATGCATGCCAAAATATTGTTGTCGTGGTCTCTTCCAGCTCTAGATCTTGTGACAATTTCACAATCTGTGTAGAATATTTTTTCTCACCAGATTTATGCCCCTTATTATACTCGTTGTCAAAATTTAAACATGGTACCTTTGCTCTTATTTCATCCATCTATTGAGGTATCAACCTTGGTGGTTGAGTGAGGTTAGGAGAGGGAACATGATATTTTCTATATTTGTTAGTGACCACTCTTCTAGTAGCCATATTTTTACTTTCAACTTTCCTTTCCAAATTGAAAGCATGCTCTAGGGATTTAGGTTCAACTAGATGCACCTGATATTGGATGATTTCCTTTAAAGTTCTCATAAATATGTATAATGAATTATTCTCTAAAATGTTCTTTACCCTAAGACTCGACTTTTGGAATTGCTAAATGAGCTCTATAATTAAACCTCTTTTTGAATATTTATCAATTGAATAAAGAATGTATTATGCTTAATATCCCCATAATGTGTTATCAATTCCCCTATAAAAATGGACCAAGATACAATAGAATCCTTTTTCCTTTCATAAATCCATTGATACCATACAAATTGATCTTTTTCTAAGTACAAGGTTGCAATAGTTACCTTTTGTAAGGTTGGCACTTGGTGTAGTTCAAGGTATTGCTCCATTTGGAATATCCATATTATAGGATTGTTACCATCAAACTTCCTCATATCAATCTTCAGAATGAAGTAGTTTCGTGGTGTTGAGTTGAACCTTTAATGTTGCGGATCTTGGAGTAATGAATGATCATGATTTTATGATTCAATATTTGTGCTCTCCATTTGTGGTCAAATACTCTATATATGTAATTAAGTCCCAACACAATTGTTCTCCATATTTTTAATAATACCACTCCTCTTTATCACAATTTTTAAGCACTCAAAAATATATTTTCCAATCAAAAGTTATACTAATTGTAAGTTACGTACTTTTAAAACCTTAATTTGGAGACTAGATAGATGGCTAACATTTCTCTTGATACATCTTTGAAATTTGAGCCCTAATGAGTTTTGAATTTCAACCTATCGCACTTATATGATTTCTTAAACTCCTACAAATTTCACTATTTGAAACTTCACTAAAAATGTAATAGCAAAAATGTCAATATGACTTGTTTACCAACAATTTCAAGATTAGCCAAAAACCCTAACTTCCACAAGATATATCTCATTAAATAATGAGTCGAAATCTTTAAAAATATCATTATGTAATTCACATTGTCTCCTTAATATTCTAAAAAAATTAGACTATGAAATTTCATTGAAAAACATTATAGCAAATATTCCAAGATGGTTCTTTTGAAACTAATTTGAGGATTAGTTACAAACCCTATTGTACATAGACTATGTATCATAAATTTTAACAAACTAAAATTTGATTTTTTTTATCAATTGTACTATTATATTTGTTCTTAATGCCAACAAAACTTCACCATATGAAACTTCCTATAAAAAAATTATATCGAAAATTATAAAACGACTAAATTGAGATTGATTGCAGGATTAGCCACAAACCCTAACTTCCATAGGTTATATCTTCAAAGGTATAGTGAAACAAAACTTGAAATTTTGACTATGTGTACGTCATTATTTCTCCTCAATCCCCACAAAATTTTATTGCCTAAATATTCTTAGAAGACAAATTGTTATAGTGAACATTTCATAATGTCTTGATTGAAGGAGAAAACCCCTAGTATCATAGGATTTGATATCAAATGTAATGATCCAAGAGTCTTAAAAATGAAAACAAGTCATTTAATACAATCCACATTGAGAGGGAAATATCATTTTGTAATTTATCTAATACAAAAGGTAAGATGGGATGATCCCTTAGGACTAGGTCTCCTTGGTATGTAAATAAGAAACAAAGGGTACAATTATAATGAAATAGTACAATGAAAGGGTTTGGTTGAACTACTAGTATAACACTAGAAATGTAATAACTCAATATCTAGGTCTTAATAAGGGGTTTTATGCTTAGCAATCTATATATAAAGAGATAAAATAGATCGCCATGCTCTGATGATTCAAGTGATCTATGCTCTCACAATAATTTGTTTCTCCACCCTACAAAACCAAATCTTGTAGATCTAAAGAAAATTACTGATAAAAATAACTCTCCTATCCAACTCGTCATCAATCTACATCACATTTGATTTGGCTCGTTGGTCCAGCCTCCAATTTGGCTCAATAGTATATTAACAACACGATTACTTGGATTTCAAAACTTAATATTGTTATCAACTAAAAATCATCCTTGCATTATGGATCAAAAAATCAAGATAAGATCTGCTAGAAGAATGTAATCCTCCAGTATCAAATATCTACCTATGAATCATTTTGGAAACCGAGGTATTGATGAATTCACAACTGCCTTTTTAGACATATCGACTTTTATCATTCTGGAAACTAGTAGTTCTCCAAAATTGAATTGCACCATTGGTATTAATTGACAAACTCAATGGATGTGTGTAGCATGGGTATCAGTGTTTCAAAAGGGATTGACATTTTAGTAAATGTGAAATACATTTGATCCAACATATATTATAGGTGCATGTCGTGCATATGCATCAGATAGGATTTTATGTATGATGTTTGGTCAAAATGTGGCCCATGGGTCTTTTGTTGGATTTAATGGCATTACTCTAAGCATATGAAATACAAAGGCTATGTACCTTCCCATCCCTGAAGTCATTTCATTTGAAAAAAGTGTAATCCAAACATCCTTAAAAGAACAAGGCAATTACCAAACATCTTTGATTGAGAAATATCCAAATGTCCTCGAACATGAAGGAATCGGAGTTGTGAAACAATTTTCTTGCAAATGTCGCTTTTACATTTTGAATGGCACATAAAATAGAACATATGGATATGTTTCCAAGGAAGGTTTTAGCACTTTTTAAATAAGAAACTTAAGACACTCCTAAAAGTGGTGTTTCTTCTTAACTATAAATAGATCAAAGCTTTATGTCATTTATGTGGGAGTCTAAAGTTTATGTAATTTGAAAATTATAGTAGTGTTCGTTTAGAGAGGGAAGTATTGTATTTTTTATTTATTCAATGTTATAAAAAAAAAGAGATTGAAATGTTAAATTTTGAAAGAAAAAAATTTGTTGAAAAATGATGAGAAACAAGAATTTTACAAGAGTTAATTATAGTGAAGTACAAATATCAATCAACATCTTTTTTATAGGATTATAAGTTGGTCAAGGTCAAGATCCAATAGTTTATGATATCTCTTAAATTGATTAGTTTATTAGTGTCACTGATATGAACACTTTGTCTTTAATTTGGTAAGTAAGAAAACGCACAAGTATAAATGGATAAATAACAATGGTGCATGTAACAATAATTCTAGAAATTCTCTCAAATTTATAGATTTGAAAACACTTCAGTGATATTTTCATTGTAGGTTTTAACCCTATATAGTTAATTGTTGCAAATAAATTCTTAATAATATAGAAAATATGTAATGGCACACACACATTAATATAAATATTTTACCTTGGAAACCCAAATAGTGAAAACTAGAAATATTTTTCAATATATTCTTCTTTACAGTATATATATATATATATATATATATATATATAAACCAATCCATTTACCCTAGATTAGAATATAATCGCAGTTCCTTAACTGGAATTACAAAACCATGGGCTAAACCAACATGCTCACAAAACCTCTAAAATTGAAAACCATGTTTCGAACACCACCAAAAATAGATGCAAAAAACTGCCCAAAAAAACCTTTTCAAGGGCACTGCCTTCGAACCCCACTACAAGGGGGCTTTCATCCCCTTGAAAACCAACCTACAATCCCACCCCCCAATAGGGGGGATTTACCTCCCCTTCCAAACTCCCCCACTACACCCAATGCAATGCATAGTGCAAGGGGATAGTCATTGTAGTTACCAATTCAGGGGTCTAGATTAGACTAAATTTAATGTCAACCAAGGTAGGTAAACTTAGAGGCACGTGTCTAAAGTTTATAGACCTAAAAGGATCTCAGCTATCTAAATAAGTGTCTATTGTGACAGGCTACAACACTCTTTTACAAGAGATTGGAATATGTTTCCTTTCACAATTTAAACACCTATATCCTCTAATTTAATTAGCTGTTCTAAAACAGAGTGTTACTAGTCTGAGTCTTCAATCCTCTTACAAGGATATAGTTCACAAAAACTCTTTCCAGCTAACACACTAAGCATTCATGAAAAATAAAAAACTCTTTTAAGCATACTAAAACTCAAATTCATGAAAACAGAGTCCATAGAGATACTTTGAAATTCAATGTTCAATTAAACCTTTTACAAGATCTTGTTCAATAATTTAGCAATTGAATTTTCAAGCTATCACCATGAACCATACAATAACACTCGCCAGAACTTCTAATTGAATTAATAAACTCACAAGCAAGGAAATAACATCAAACGCTATTCAGATATGAAGGCTAAATCCTATGAAAATGAAATGAAAGTATACCAATCTTCACGTAGGGCCCGTCCACGCGTTGATGGCACACTTAGGAAAACTTCAGATGATAAAAAAACGTTAACACATAAACACTACAATTGATGAAATGTTGCCTGTGATTAATGTTGGAAATAATACTGAGAGGGGGGGTGAATCAGTATTATCAGATCAATCAAACTTTTTCAATGCTCAGAAACATATACGCTACTTCAGTTAAGTGAACCTGCGTGTACACGCTACTGTGACTAAATAAAACAGCGTATAAGAAGAAAACTCATAATTTAGTTAGCTTATTCTTCAGTTAAGTTCATCAGGACATTATTCACCACATTAACAGTAAACAGGTGCAGTATAATAGAACAGATCAAAAGCCACACACATGAACACCAAGATATAAGGTGGAAACCCAATGTGGGTGAAAACCACCTGCTGCAAGTTGTCTCTATCTTTCTGTAATATGAAACTTCAGTTTACAATCTTTTGTACTGGTGCAGCCTTATACCAGTACGCAGGCTACAACCTGCAGAAGGCTACAACCTTCTCTCTTTCTCCAAACTTCCTTGGAAGGGAGCTCCAACCCCCTTTGCTCTTGTACTAGCCAAGATACTAGTACGTAGGTGCTGACCTACAATCTTCTTTCCTTCAGATACCACCTTTCATACATTTTCAGACTGGATATTCCTGAAGCACAACATTACAATCTGTAGACCCCAATTCATTCAACTTTCACAACAGATCATTGAAGCATAAAACAACCAAACTTTGAATCACTGAACCACTGAACCCTGTCAATCACCAGTTACCAGAACATAGAGCAGACTACAGAACTCTGCAATAACAGTCAGACCCCACTGTAAACCAAAATCAAGTTTCAAAAGATATACGCTACTTCAATGAGCAAAACCCGCGTATACACGCGCTTTTACCGAAGCCAACCTGCGTACAGATCTAAAAATAAACTTTCTCAATTTGCAACTGTACCAGACATTAGTTAGACCCAGAACATAACATTGCGACAATATGCAGATCTAGAAATACGCATAATCAACCATATCATGATAGTGCATTTCAAACCATTAGATCCCGATCTATCCTTAGATCTAGTCTTCCATCAACCGATGTGATCTCTCCTTGGCTCAGATCAAGCAACCCAGAACCTGCATATCAGATCTCTTTCTCTCTTAGATATTCAAGCCTTGTCGAAAGATGTTTTTGCCTAATGATCTTCTTCTCCTTATATAGCCTTAGGCCTTGCTCAATACCAAGAGCCAAAACCATAGTAACACAATACCATCAACTTCAAAACTAGGGATCGACACGCCCGTCGAGACACAATGGTCCGAAATCATAGGCACAACTTCCAAGGACTAACCACCATGGACCAAAGGTACTTTTCCACATACACGCGCTTTTTCTGAATCCAACTAGCGTGTACACGCGACTTGGGCTTAACGAACCTGCGTATATGAACTTCCTTGGCATGCTGTACTAAGATTTATCTTCTGATTAAGTTGCCATCACCTGTACCAACCTCTGAGCACCTGTACCAACCTCTGAGTGAGTTGCCATCAAGGACAACACCTGAATCATAATGCCAACAATCTCCCCCTTTGGACTTGATGGCAACCACCACACCAAGTCACTCTCCCCCTTTGACATCAAGGGCAAAGGGTTGTGCTCCCCCTGAGGACATGCTGATACCTCTGCTTGGCTGTGCTGACTCATGCTCCCCCTGACAGTAGGCCAGATCTGCAAAAGATGTTCTTCAACAAGAACCAAGACTTATACACCATAAGGGACCTTCCTATCACCAAAAGACTCAATACATACATCCATACTCCCTACCAAGAGGGGACATATCAGAAACAACCAATTATATTACAGCATTCATCCCAGGCATAGTGGGGAAACCAACATAGGCCGTTACATGACCTTGACACCATAAAAGAGATATGACAAGAGAGATACATGACATAGAGACAATAGATCTAGACCAAGACTTATGAAAGTCACCAGCAGCATATGATAAACATCTTTTTAGATCAGCAACCAGGATTTCTTTCCGAGCTCCTTTTCCTGAAATCAACAACCAAAACATCTGAATGCCAACAATACTTTATGAGACTTTTAAGCTGCTCCCCCTGAACCTGTGCCTGCTGCACCTCCTGAAACCGTGCCTGAAGAATTCTGACATACCCATTGCTGTTCAGAACTCCAGAGTTTTCCCTTGCTGTTCAGAACTTCATATACGCGATTCCTCCTGCATGAAATGGCGTATGGACGCGGATATAATCTCTGCAACATGCGTACACCATACACGCGACTTTCCCAGCATAAATCCGCGTGTATACGCGTATATACCTTTCGTAACTTGCGTATACCAACTTTTCTGTAGAACAGACAAGCTTCAACAGCAGGATGAAGCATCAACTACTCCCAGCTTTTGTCTGAGATATTCAAAAGTTTCCCTGGGCAGTGGTTTTGTGAGAATATCAGCAACTTGTTCCTTAGAAGGAACATACTCCAACTTGACCTTCTGCTCAAGCACTTGTTCCCGAAGAAAATGGTACTTGATTGGTATGTGCTTGGTCTTTGAGTGCATGACTGGATTCTTTGAAATGCTGATTGCACTTGTATTATCACATAAGATAGAGACGGGTGGAGTGCAAGTGATTTGAAAGTCCTGCAAGGTCTGCATCATCCAAAGAAGTTGTGTGCAACAAGATGCTGCAGCCACATATTCTGCTTCAGCTGTAGATAAGGCAATCGAACTCTGTTTTTTGCTGAACCAAGATACTAATCTGGAACCCATGAAGAAAGCACCACCACTTGTGCTTTTCCTATCATCCACACTTCCAGCCCAATCTGCATCTGTGTAAGCATGAAGAGTGAGATCTGTATTTCTAGGATACCATAAGCCATAGTTTTGGGTCCCTTGAAGATATTTGAAGATTCTTTTGACTGCCTGAAGATGAGTTTCCTTTGGGTTGGCTTGAAATCTTCCAACCATTCCTACTGCATGTGTAATATCTGGTCGAGTACCTGTCAAATAAAGCAAACTCCCAATCATGGATCTATAAGTGGGTTGGTGAACTGCTGCTGATTCATCATTTGCACTGAGGCTGCATCCTGTAACCATGGGTGTACATACTGGCTTTGACTCTTCCATGCCATACTTCTTCAAGATCTGCTTGAGGTATTTGGTTTGAGACAAGAAGATACCTCCTTCATTTTGTTGGATTTGCAATCCAAGAAAATATGTCAATTCTCCAAGAAGTGACATTTCGAATTCTTTCTGCATAACCAAGGCAAAGTTTTGACTCATAGTCTCTTCATTGCTGCCAAAAATAATATCATCTACATAAACAACAAGAATTAGCAATTTGTTATTTTCAACTTTTATATAGAGATTGCTATCTGCTGATCCTTTTGAAAAGCCTTGTTGGTGAAGATATTTGTCCAACCGATAGTACCAAGCCCTTGGAGCTTGTTTGAGTCCATAGAGTGCCTTTTTCAATCTGCATACAAGGTTTGGATCATTCCCAAGAATGAAGCCATCTGGCTGCTCAATATATACTTCTTCTTCTAAGTCTCCATTCAGGAAGGCTGATTTCACGTCCATTTGAAATACCTTGAAGTTTTGAAAGCTTGAGAGAGCAAGGAACATTCGGATGGCCTCAAGTCTTGCCACAGGAGCAAAGGTCTCTTCAAAATCTATTCCTTCTTGCTGTGCATACCCTTTACAAACAAGTCTGGCCTTGTTTCTAATTACTTCTCCATTTTCATTTAATTTATTCTTGAAGACCCATTTTGTTCCTATTACATTCTTATCTTTTGGTCTAGGAACTAATTCCCAAGTGTTGTTCTTTTCGATTTGCTCAAGTTCTTCATCCATTGCTTTGACCCAACATTCATCTTTGCATGCCTCTTTCACATTTTGTGGTTCAATGGAGGAGAGTAATGCCAAGTAGCTTGAAGCTTCTGCAAGTGTCCTTCTTGTTTGTACTCCTGCTTCTTTCTGCCCCACAATCTGAGTTTCTGGATGATTCTTTTGACATATCTGGATGGAGTCTTCTCTTCTATTCTTGTCTGCTCCTCTGGTTCTTCTTGAGATTCTTCTTCTTCTTGAGGTTCTTCTTCTTCATCATTTCGCCTTTGAGAGTAACCTTCATCTTCTTCAATGTCTTCATGATGAACTTGCCTAGGAATATATCCCTTCTCATCAACCACTATATCAATACTGTCAACAATTCTGCCAAGTCTTTTATTGTAGCACTTGTATGCTTTGCTATGTGGAGAATAACCAAGAAGAATGCCCTCATCTGCTCTTGGTTCAAGTTTGCCAAGTTGCTCATCAGTATTCTTAATATAACATTTGCTCCCAAAGATTTTGAAGTGCTTCACGGAAGGAGTTTTACCACTCCAAAGCTCATGAGGTGTTTGAGTGCTGTTTACTCGGACATTTGTTTTGTTAAGAATAATAACAGCAGCATGTGCAGCTTCACCCCAGAAGGTTGCAGGAGTACCTGATTCATCGAGCATAGCACGAGCCATTTGTTGGATAGTTTTGTTCATTCTTTCCACAACCCCATTTTGCTGAGGAGTTCTAGCTGTAGAGAATTCTCTTCTTATCCCATGTTCGTCACAGAAATCGAAAAATTCATTTGAGGTGAACTCCCCACCTCTGTCAGATCTGAGGCACTTAATTTTGTGTCCTGATTCATTTTCAACCAATGCTTTGAAGGATTTGAATTTTTCGAATGCTTCATCTTTGTGCTTCATAAGCCCTAACCAAACAAACCTTGAGAAATCATCAATGAATAATATCAGATATTCTTCTCCTCGAGGTGTCCTTTTCCTAAATGGACCACATACATCTGTATGGACTAGCTCAAGAGGCAAGCTAGCTGATCCTTCCTTCTCTGGAAAGTTAGTTCTGGTTTGCTTTCCAAACTGACAAGATTTGCATATGGTGTTGTCTGGAATTTTGATATCTGGAAGATCGCGAACTGCCTGATATTTGCATGCTTTCCTTATTTGTGAGAAGCTTAGATGTCCCAACCTTCGATGCCATAACCAGTGCTCTTCATCCTTGCTAAGATAGCATTGTTGTTGTCCTTCTTCAAATATGTACAGATTATTTGGAGTTCTTTTGCCTTTGAGAACTGTTTTACCTGTATCAAGATCACGAACAAGACATCCATTCGATCTAAAAATAACCTCGGTTTTTTTATCACACATCTGGCTGACACTTAGTAGATTATGCTTCAATCCATCAACATATAAAACATTTCCAGCCTTGACCTTTTCTTTCAAAGGAGCAATACCTTTTCCTTTTATAGTTGCAGGAGTATCATTTCCAAAAGAAACTTTCTTTCCCTTTTCTAAAGTAGAATAAGATTCAAGTTTTTCTTTATCACCTGTCATATGTTTCGAACATCCACTGTCAATGTACCATAGATTTTCCTGTCCTTCTGCATAAAATGCTATCCCACATCTTTCTGTTTGAGGTTCCTTTATTCTCCATGTTTTGGTGCTCGTGGCTTGTTCCTTTTTCTCCTGAAACCTGCTCCTGCATTCAGAGTCTTTATGACCAAAATTATTGCAAATAGAACATTCAACTTCATTTTCAAGAACCGAAAAGTTGTTATAGGTCCTTTTTGTAATCCCTGTCATACTTCTTTGTTTTTGAGCTTCCCTAGTCATGATTGTTTTATATGCAACACATTGAGCTGCTTTGTGACCAAAGTTATGGCAAGAAAAGCATTGTCCATTGAAGAAGCTTCTGCGGTTATTGAATCTACCAGCCAACTGATTGTAATTTCTATTTTCATCTATTCTTGAGCCAAACTGAGAAGATTTTACTTGTGGTTGGTTGTAGCTTTTGTTCACCCTTAAGAAGGATTGTCCCTGATAGTTTCTGTTTGTAATTCGTCCCTGCTTTACCTGATTATCTTCATTGTTCTTCTGCTCATTTCTTCTTGCTGCATCAAGATAACTTTTTGAGGTGGATGCTTGAGAGGTTTCTCCATTATAGCCCAAACCTGTCTTGTTTAGAGGAGACCGCTGCACATTGATAATCTCATCCAAAGTTTCAGATCCTTTGACAAACTTAAGATTAATAGCTTTTGTTTTCTCAATTTCTTTTCTGAGACCAACAATTTCACCTTCTAGTTTTTCAAGATGTTTTTCCTTTTCATCAATTTGAAATTGCAAAGTATCAATGATCACATTCTTTTCTTCTATGCATCTTTTGAGTCTAGTAATTTCATTATAGAGATTATCCACATCTACAGCATCCTCATAATCATCATCTTCAAATGCCATTAATAGCTTATATTTATTACCTTGTTCATCTTCATCACTGTTTGATAAGCCATCACTATCTTCATGGGTGTAGTAGCTTTTCTTATTTGCACTTTGTTTCTTGTTCCATCTAGCAGGTTCTTTTCCTTTATCCTTATAAGGACATTTTGCAGCATAATGACCTACTCTTCCACAAGCAAAGCATTTGAAAGGTAGCTTACCTCTGAACCTTCCAGAACCCCTTTGAAGATTTCTGACAAAATTTGATTCTTCTTCCTCTTCTTCTGGAACATGGCTTGCTTCATAGTAATCTTCTTTTCCTGATGCCTTAAAAGCAGCTTCCCTTCTGTCTGATGGACCTCCCTTTCTCATTTCATAAGCAGTTAGAATTCCATGTAGCTGAGACATAGTGAGAACACGGAGATTTTCTTTTTCTTCTATTGCAGATACTTTAGATTCAAACTTGGGGGATAATGATCTTAGAATCTTTTGAACTACTATAGTCTCTTTTATTTCTTCACCCAAATTTTTCATACAATTAACAATCTCATCTACCCGAAGAAAATAATTAGCCACACTTTCATCATTATACATCTTGAGAGTCTCATATTGAATCCTGAGAGTTTGAAGTTTAGCTTGCTTTACCTGTTCATCTCCTTCATAGCTAGTGATCATTTTGTCCCATATCTCTTTTGCTGATTTGAAGTGCATGACCTTCATGAATTCTGTTTGGGATATACTTCCTAATAGAGTACTGACTGCTTTTGCATTTGTTTCATACTGCTTTTTCTCAGCTGGATCTGTAGGAGTAGCTGAAGGAAAAGCATAGCCTGTTTCTACAATGTTCCAAACTTCTGTACCAAGAGATTGAAGATATGCAGTAACTCTTACCTTCCAATAATTGAAATTTGTCCCATCAAAAATCGGTGGCCTGATTGATGCTTCTTTCTCGTAGTTGCTCATGATGAAAGATCTTCCTTCAAGCGATCAAGCTTCTCTGAAGGACCTGCTCTGATACCAATTGTTGGAAATAATACTGAGAGGGGGGGTGAATCAGTATTATCAGATCAATCAAACTTTTTCAATGCTCAGAAACATATACGCTACTTCAGTTAAGTGAACCTGCGTGTACACGCTACTGTGACTAAATAAAACAGCGTATAAGAAGAAAACTCATAATTTAGTTAGCTTATTCTTCAGTTAAGTTCATCAGGACATTATTCACCACATTAACAGTAAACAGGTGCAGTATAACAGAACAGATCAAAAGCCACACACATGAACACCAAGATATAAGGTGGAAACCCAATGTGGGTGAAAACCACCTGCTGCAAGTTGTCTCTATCTTTCTGTAATATGAAACTTCAGTTTACAATCTTTTGTACTGGTGCAGCCTTATACCAGTACGCAGGCTACAACCTGCAGAAGGCTACAACCTTCTCTCGTTCTCCAAACTTCCTTGGAAGGGAGCTCCAACCCCCTTTGCTCTTGTACTAGCCAAGATACTAGTACGTAGGTGCTGACCTACAATCTTCTTTCCTTCAGATACCACCTTTCATACATTTTCAGACTGGATATTCCTGAAGCACAACATTACAATCTGTAGACCCCAATTCATTCAACTTTCACAACAGATCATTGAAGCATAAAACAACCAAACTTTGAATCACTGAACCACTGAACCCTGTCAATCACCAGTTACCAGAACATAGAGCAGACTACAGAACTCTGCAATAACAGTCAGACCCCACTGTAAACCAAAATCAAGTTTCAAAAGATATACGCTACTTCAATGAGCAAAACCCGCGTATACACGCGCTTTTACCGAAGCCAACCTGCGTACAGATCTAAAAATAAACTTTCTCAATTTGCAGCTGTACCAGACATTAGTTAGACCCAGAACATAACATTGCGACAATATGCAGATCTAGAAATACGCATAATCAACCATATCATGATAGTGCATTTCAAACCATTAGATCCCGATCTATCCTTAGATCTAGTCTTCCATCAACCGATGTGATCTCTCCTTGGCTCAGATCAAGCAACCCAGAACCTGCATATCAGATCTCTTTCTCTCTTAGATATTCAAGCCTTGTCGAAAGATGTTTTTGCCTAATGATCTTCTTCTCCTTATATAGCCTTAGGCCTTGCTCAATACCAAGAGCCAAAACCATAGTAACACAATACCATCAACTTCAAAACTAGGGATCGACACGCCCGTCGAGACACAATGGTCCGAAATCATAGGCACAACTTCCAAGGACTAACCACCATGGACCAAAGGTACTTTTCCACATACACGCGCTTTTTCTGAATCCAACTAGCGTGTACACGCGACTTGGGCTTAACGAACCTGCGTATATGAACTTCCTTGGCATGCTGTACTAAGATCTGTCTTCTGATTAAGTTGCCATCACCTGTACCAACCTCTGAGCACCTGTACCAACCTCTGAGTGAGTTGCCATCAAGGACAACACCTGAATCATAATGCCAACAATTAAGTTATGAGAATCAATTACATGCAAAACAAAGTTCTGAAATACGCAGTCTTAAGTCTGCTCTTGTCTAACCTCTTCTTCACTAGCATTCCTCCTAGTTATTACAATTTTCATCCAAACGTACATGCATTATCGCTTCAAATGTTTCTGCTTTTACAATCAAAAAGGTTGGGTACGTTTTTTTCTAATCCTAACTGATTTCTAAAACAAAACGAAATCAGTTTAGGTAACTTCAGATTTTTGCTACTTTTACAACCAAAAAGGTTGGGTTTGACCAGCATTGACCATGTATTCAGAAGCTCCAGATTCGATGCTGAATAGATCTTTCACCGTGTATGTACATCCTAGATCACGTCCTTATCTTTTATTCTGATTTTCCTGCCATGCCACGTGTCACAACATAAACCAATTACAGGAAGTCATGACATCCCGTAATTTTGTTGAAAATTTCCAATTTTTAACAAAAAATCCACAAATTAAATTTAATGTAAAATAACAATTATAATGCTTCATTAATCAATTTCAATGGACTATGAGGGGTTTATGGAGGAAATTGATAGATAAATGATGGATTTTTAGAAGAAAAGTATGGCAATAAAATAGTACCAACATCTCCCCCAAGCTCAATCATTTAGCATGTCCTCATGCTAATCCTGATGTGCTCCCTTTATATTATGTTCCTGCTTGTGCCTCTGCCACTTGTAGAAAGACATCTATACTCTTCTGAACTTGGGCATTCTTCTAAACTTGGAACTCATGTTTCAGATTCTTATATTTTTCTTTGAGAGCTTTTTTCTAAGTGTACCATTTTGTCGCCCATTTGCACGTTTCAGTTTGATCAGTCCTAAGTTCTTTGATTTTCCTCTTCAGTTTCTCATTTTTCTGTTGAATCTTCTTGCTTTGAGCTCTCAACATTTCATTTTCCTTCTTTATGACCTTCTCCAACATGTTTGCTTCCATCAATTCCTCTTTTAGCTCTTCAATTTGTTTCTCTAACCTTCTTTGTTTCTTGTTTGTAGGTATTGGCTCTTTCCTTTCTTCCTTGTTACTCTTGATTTCCATTTCTGCTTCCTGTTCTGGCTATGAATTAGTATTGCTTTCAATGTCCATTGGTGCATCTACATTCGGCTCTGGTTGATCATCTTGTGTTTGATTCCTTTTTATTCTCATTGATCTTCTCTTATAAGTAGTGAAGATTTTATTTTTTCGATTTTCTTGGCAGTTTCTTGCCTCATCCTTCTTGTCCTTACACCACTGCTGGGTTGAGGAACATTGCTTGACTTACGCTCAGAGATTTCCTCATCAATATCAAGCATAAACTCTGTGCGTTCTTGCTGTTGTTCCTGTTCATCTTCTTTAATTTGATTGGCAATTAAAAATTCTTTCCATGTTTTTCCTCTCCTCTGCAACTCAAATTCAATTAGAATTTTGATCAAACCAGAATGATACAAACTCTTATCTTCATTACCTTTTCGTTTCTGAATGGTCTTCGACATTTTAGTCAAACTCTGTAAGAGGAAGTAGAGCAAACTGATAGTGCATTGACCTTTTAAGTGCAACACAAGTTTTATGTGATATAGGTATACTATACTGTAACGTCCTTCACATGTAACAAATTTTTGAATAACGTACACCATTTCATCCCATGGGTGAATTAGCCAACATCTGGGAACACCCTTTTTCCAATTGACAGAGGAAACCCTTGACCTAGACATAAACTTAGTCCATGATTTTTCCCTAAATTGTTTGGTTTTGAAATACTTTTCCCCTTCTGGATTGATTCCCAACGTTTTTGCTATGGTATCCTCTGAAATTCTAAAAGAGAAGTTTCCTATTAAAGCTTTCTCTCCATTGAAGGAAAATGCAAATTGCTTTGTAACTTCTTCATTGTTTCCATTGAATTTCTCTAGAAAAGACAACCATTGTTTTTCCCTTAAAATCGTGACACAGTCTTCATGATATTGTGAACTATCAAATTTTTCGGGCTCTGCTCTATTGGTCATTTTATTAAAAATCTCTGTTCTAACCCTTTTGTTTATGCTCAAAAATTTAATCAGGGTTTTTCAATTTGTTACCTCTTTTCCTGCGTTCCACTGAGCTGACCTGGTAACGTCTTCGATTCTCTGAGTTTACTTCTTCAATTGCTTGAGCGAGCGACCTGGTTAACGTCCTTGATTTATGGGCGGAAGTAAAAACTCGGGGTAAGCCTGTCTGCTATTCTCTCCCTTTGTAGCACCTACTATCTCGGCCCTCTTTGAGAAACTCAGAGTCTGAACACTAACATGGTAACGCACTTTATGAACTCAGAGTTTTATAAAATGAAAACTCAACAGCCGACCTTCATCCAATTGCTATGATGACAATGCAGAGTTGGAAGGCGCCTTCACATCATGAAGACAGAGGAGCAGTACTAATTTGCAGAGGTATAATCATGAGAACACCATATACAAATCGTATGATGGTAACGGATATATATATTTCATGAGCAGACTTGGGTCAAAAGATTGTTTTATAACTCCAGCAATCGAAATGAATGAACTCATTTGAGGATAGACGGTTTAACACTTGTATTTCCATTGCACGGACTTGTACATTGAGTATCCCAATTGTTGGTACTTGATTGCCAGAAGGCCGATTTAAAAATTATGAGTTGATGACAAGGTTTGAAGAGCGGTGTAGGAAAAGGTTTGAAAATCGTAGTAGGAATATGGCAATAGGCTAAGGTGTGATAGGAAATGATAGCAGAGTGATAATGAGATGAGTAGTTAGGAATATTACAAGGGTGATGGGTATAGGGGTTTTTGAAATTGATAACAAGCAATAATAATTATCATTTTTAACACTAAAATAATTTAATAATTTTAAATGTTAAAAATTTCAACAATACATTACACTTTTTGGTTGACAGAATGCTGATTTGGTGTGCACAGGTAGGACTGATCTGTTTGTACAGGTATGACTGATCTTCACTGTCCAAAACAGGTCCCTTTGAAATGAAATTGAATATAACAGGTCCCTTTAAAATCTGAAGAACTTTGAAGAACTCTGAAGAACAATGTTTGTGAAGTTTCTTTTATCCTTGGTGTTGATGTAGCCTTGATTATAATTCTGATGATAAGCAACCTTTGAAAACTTTGTTGAAGTAGCCTGATGTATCTTGAATGCAGTCTTTAACGGGTCCCTCTGATATTGGTGATGTTGATAGCCTTCTGAACAGGTCCCTCTGATATTGATAATGTTGACATAGTCTTCTAAACAGGTCCCACTGCATATCTCATTGCTTGAACAGGTCCCTCTGATTAGAAAAAAAACAACTCTTTTATTGAAATATTAAATTACTGAAACAAATTCCTTGAAGATATAAAAATGAGGAGATGAGATAGGGAAAACAAAATGTTGATTCTTGTTGATTCTTCTCCCCCACTAAAGCTTATACTTGTCCTCAAGTCATTATTGAATGGATGAAAAACAGTAAACACGTAGAACAAGGAATTCTTACCAGCCAAATGATTGGTTTTCTAGTAAGAATTCGGGTTTAGAGTGTGCCAGAGGCTGGTTTTCACATCTAAACCATTATTATTATTATTATTTAAAAAAAAAATTGTTTTTATTTCTTTTTATTTTGTATTTATTTTTATTTTTTTAATTTTATTTTTTATTATTATTTTTTATTTTATTGTTAAAGCAAAAATGAAATTGAATGAACTAAGGTAGAGATATCACAGCTGAAGGATGCAATATCTCAACCTCCCTTTGCTGAGATACAGTGTGAATAAAATCTTCCTTGCTGATGGGCTTATGATAGAGTTTCAACCGATGGCCATTGACAAGAAAGGTGTTGCCTTCTCCATCAACGATAGTAAGCTTGATTGATCCATTTTCATATACTTTAACTATTTCATATGGGCCCATCCAATGTGTGGTAAATTTGGCTTTATGATCTCTGAATTTAGAGTCAAAGAGTAAAGCCCAGTCTCCTTCTTTGAACTGTTTCCTTTTAATGTGTGCATCATGCCACTGTTTCCTTTGTTTTTGCATTAGGATTGTTGTCTCCTCTGCTTGCTGCCTCATTTCATCTAACTGGTTTAATTGTCGAATTCTCTCTTGTTGTGCTTCATTGAGATCAATTCCTAAATCTGCAGCCATCTTATAAGTATGTATTTGAAATTCAATAGGAAGCATTACCTCTTTTCCGTACACCAACTGATATGGAGTAAATCTTGTAGTGTTTTTCCACGTGATTCTGTAAGCCCAGAGTGCATCTTTGAGCTTCTCTTCCCAATTGTTTCTGTTCATTGCTACTGTCTTAGTGATAATTCCTTCCAATGTTTTATTGGTAGATTCCACCTGGCCATTGGCCTGTGGATGGTAAGGTGTACTTTTCCTGTGCTTGATTTTATATTTTTCTGTGATGTCTTTGACCAGCTTTGAGGTAAGCTGAGTACCTTGATCCGTCACTATCTCCCTTGGTACTCCATACCTTACAAAAATTTCTTCAAAAAGGAAGTTTACCACTGTTTGTTCAGTTGTCCGGACTAGTGCTTTGGCTTTAGCCCATTTTGTCACGTAATCAGTACATACTAGGATGTACTTTTTACCTTTTGAAGTTGGATTGATGGGTCCTATAAAATCTAGAGCCCATTTTTCAAATGGCTCTAAATGTACTTGAGGCTGAAGTGGCATTTCATCTGTAGTTGTTGGTCTGGCCATTCTTTGATAGCTATCACAACTTTTCACATACTTCTTGGAATCCTTAAAGATAGATGGCTAATAGTATCCAAGACTGAGAATCTTGAATGATGTTCTTTTGGCTGCAAAATGCCCACCACACAGTTCATCATGGCAAGATTTTAAAATATCAATTATTTCATCATTTATTACACATCGTCTAATAATCATATCATAACCAGTGTAAAATAAATCTCCATTAACCCATGAATATCTAGCACTTTGTTTGATCAACCTCTTCTTTTCCTTTGGAGTAAAATATGGAGGTGTTTTTCCTGTTGACAAATAGTTGGCTAAGTCAGCATACCAAGGATTCACTATTGAAATTGCAAATAAATTTTCATCTGGAAAAGAATCTTCAACCGGAACAACCTCACCTGAATTTTGCAGTCTAGAAAGAAAATTTGCCACCTGATTCTCCTTACCTGGTCTATCTAACACTATAATATTAAATTCCTGTAATAATAACAGCCATCTGGTAACTCTGCCATTAGTGATTGGTTTATTCATTAAATACTTAATGGAAAAGTGGTCGGTATGTACAAAAACCTCATAACCAGTGACATAATGTCAGAATTTATTCACAGCATGTATGATTGCAAGCATTTCTTTTTCAGTGACTGTGTAGTTTAATTCTGCAGGTGTTAGATTTTTACTGATGAAATAGATGGCATAATTGAAAGACTCTTCTTTTTGGCCTAATGAGGAACCTACTGCAGTATCAGATGCATCTGTAAAGATGTGAAATGGTAGGGTCCAGTTAGGTCCTTTTAAGACTGGTGTGGTTGATAACTTTTCTTTGAGTGTTTCAAAAGCTTTCTGACAATTCTCATTCCAGTTGAAAGGTGTATCTTTTGCTAGAAGCTTGAACAGAGGCAAAGCTATTTTACTAAAATGTTCAATAAACCTTCTGTAATAGCTTTCATACCCAAGAAAACTTCTTACCTCTTTTTGAGTCTTCGGAATTGGCAAATTGACAATGATATGGATTTTTGATGGATCAACTTTAATGCCTTGAGAAGAAATATAGTGACCCAATACTATCCCTTCATTTAACATCATAAAATACTTTTCATTGCTCAGGGACAGATTAGCTTCAATACATCTCTTCAAAACTTTTTCAAGATTTTCTAATGGATGCTCAAATGAATTACCATACACTGAAAAATCGTCCATATAAACTTCAACACATTCATGAACCAAATCAGCAAAAATAGCTAATACAGCCCTCTGAAATGTAGCTGGAGCATTGCAAAGTCCAAATGGTAAAACATTATAGGCATAAGTGCCCCAGGTACAAGTAAAAGTGGTTTTGTCTTGGTCCTCTAAGGCTATCCTAATCTGGTTATAGCCACTGAAACCATCAAGAAAAGAGAATGATGATTTCCTAGCTAATGTGTCTAGCACTTGGTCGATAAATGGTAGTGGGAAATAATCTTTGAGGGTTGCTTTGTTCAATTTTCTGTAATCAACACAAATTCTCCACTTGCCATTTTTCTTGGGCACTACTACCAATGGGGATACCCACTGACTGTCAGAGATAGGATAAATAAATTTGACTTTCAATAGTTTTTGTAATTCATCTCTAACAATATCCTGAAGCATGGGATTCATTCTTCTCTGCGGTTGCCTCACTGGTTTGATATTACTATCCGTGTAAATATGGTGAGTACATGTTTCGGGGTGAATTCCGTGCATATCGGTGTAGTCCCAAGCACATGCTTTCTGATATTTTCTCAATAATTGAATCAATTTTTCCTCCTGAGATGAGTCTAGGTGAGTGCTAATATTCAAAGTTTTTCCTGGACTAATCTCTATGGTCTTGCTCTGTGTGTTTGTGATAGATTGAATGGGAAAAATGTTTTGAAATGTTGTTTGCAAAGAATGAATGGTGCATGTTTCCTGAAAATTCTGTGCCAAAAGTTCATCTGCAGCATGGTATTGTTCATTTCTTAATTCTTCAGAAATATCAAGTTGAGAAAGGAACAATTCTACCAAATCATCATTATTATGTTCTTGAAAATCATAGATTTGATTGATGCTGAAAACAGATTGAACTTCTTCCTTATCATTGTATTTATCATCAAGCCATAAATTGTGTGCTACTACTGGTGATTGTGCTGATGGGTAAAGAGTGAGTTGTTTTCTTTCAGTTCCTCATGAAATAATCATATTACCTGATCTACATCCTATGAATGCATCAGCAGTTGCTAACCATGGTCTACCAAGGATGATGGGGTGTCCTCCTAAATTAGATTTTGGCTGAAGAACTAAAAAGTCCACTGGATACTCCCAAGAGTCCAGTGAAACAATTATGTCCTCCAAAATCCCTTCAGGAATCACTTTAGACCTATCAGCTAGTTCTAGAACAATTGTTGTGTGCTACAAGTTTGTGAGCTTCAGTGTTTTCATTGTTTCAAGAGTCATCACATTTATTGCGACCCCAAGGTCAATTAAGGTGTTTGGAATATGTATGTTGTTAATGATTGTAGTGAATCTGGGAATACCAGGATCAACATACTTTTCCATTGAAATGGTGTTTGTCATAAGGCCAGTTAAATGTCCAATAACATGAATAGTTTGTGGATCAATTCTTTTCCTAGTAGGCTTCTTAAGGCACAATTCTTTGATTGCTTTAGTATATATAGGAATGTCTTTTATGGCTTGTAGTAGTGGAATTTTTATATAGACATTCTTTAGCTCATCTAAAACATCAAACTATGGTATAGACATGGGAATTTTTGCTTGGACCAATCATTCTGGAAAAGGTGGTGGATGCAACGGTTGCATTTGTTTATTTTTAATGTCATCATTTTGTTTCCTTCGAGTTGGAGTTTCATTTTCTTCTTTTTTTTCAGCTATTGGAGGTTCTTTTTGAAGTACCTTACCAGACCTCAAATTGATATTTTGTAAAGGTAATGTGGGATATGATGGTCCCTCATGTACATCGTAAGCTGGTCTCTCTGCTCTGTTATTTGGATTTGGTACAGGCTGAGCAGGAATCTGAGTGGGTCTAGGAGGTTGTTGGTTAGATGGGAGTTGTAAGTGAGGTGGATTTATTGGTGGAGGAGCAGGTAATGCTTGTTGAGTGTTTTGGGGTTGATAAACAACTTGCTGCTGAGGATATTGCTGATATGTTTGAGGATATTGCGGATATGGCTGATGATACTGTTGATATGGCTGAGAATATGGTTGGTATGGTTGAGGATATGGTTGATATTGTTGAGAGTATTGCTGAGATGGTCTCCATTGTTGTTGTGGGTAATTTTGGTGTTGCCATGGCATGGGTACATTCCAAGAATTCTGAGCATACATCTGATCTTGTGCAGGAAATTGCAAATTTTGGTTTGGAAACATACCTGGAGGTGGAGGTCTAGGTTGCCACGGTCTCTTAGCGCCCATGAAATACACATTCTCCATATTTGTGTTAGCTACTTCCACATTACAATTCTGCAAAATCTTGACTTTAGAGCAATGAAATATATCATGATTTTCAGTACAAAAGGCACAAACTTGAATGTTTTCTAATGGGCAGTCTTTCAAGGCATGTTTCTTCCGGCATTTTGGACAAAAGACAGCCATTATTTGATCTTCCTCTTCTTGTCTTTTCTTGGCTTTCAGAGTGTCAATTTGAGTTCCTAAGGTACTTAATAGATCTGTATTGAATTCTTCTAACAGGTTTCCTATTTCAGCCCTTGTGACACTTGCTGAAGCAGATTTTGTGGCTTTAGATGATAGAGCTCTTTTTCCATATCTGGATTTTCTCCTTGAATACGTTTCACATAAATCAGCAATTTCTTCGAAAAGTAAAGTGGAAATATCACATTTTCCCATCAAATTAAGATCATCTAAGTATTCCTCTCGAATGCCCTTCAAAAATATTGTTCGAATCAGATCAAGAGACATGGTCCTATGTTTTGATTTTTGCAAATTGTAAACAAATCGTTCCAAATACTCCTCTAAATTTTCATCCTCTTGTTCATTCATCCTAAAGATATCATCTTTAGAATCTTTACATCTGCAATAAGTTTGGTATTTCTTTAGGAATATTCTTCTCATGCCATCCCAATCAGTTATTGCATGTTCACCAAGTCCCATGAACCATCTTAATGCTTATGCTTTTAATGTTGTTGGGAAGAGTCTAAGCCTATGGGCATCATTTGTGTAACCATATGTTCGACATACTATGTCAAATTCAAACAAGAATGAATCTGGATCTTCTAAAGCCATGCCATAAAAGTTTGGTAGCATAGATGGAGGTATGTTTTTCATTTTTATTTCCTCATCATAATTTTCTCTTGGTTCTTGAATAGGAAATTTAAAGGTTGACTCTTCCTCCTCTCTTCGACCTTGATTTTGTGGTCCTCTTGCTGATCCATCTCCTTCCTCAGCCATTTTGATAGGTTCCTCTATTGATTTAATTTCTTGTTCAGTGTCACTTGTTTCAAAGAGAAGTTGTTCTAGTGATTTTTCTCCTTCTTGAGATTTTTCAAAATCAGTAGGTTCAAGGAGAGATTGTTGAGTTATTGTGCTACTTTCTCTTTTTATAGAGGATTCAGGGAGATGTTTCTTCTGTCATTCGTGTGCCAATAGAATTTGTCTCTCAATGAGTGTGATTCTTTGCCCTGATTTCAGTTTATCCTCTAATTTTTGTGTGGTGACTTTCCCAGTGGTTGTTGTGTGTTCAACTTTTCCTAAAGGGTCTGCTCCTAGTGGTGAATTAGTTTTTGGATGGGGGGTTTTTATGAATCTACCTTTATCATCTCTAGATCTAGACATAAGTAAACATGACTTCTAAAATGATGAATCAAAATTAAATCTATGTTTTTGTTTATGTTTTTTTTTTTTTTTTAGAAATCCTCTAGTTGCGCCTCCTTGGCAACGGTGCCAAAATGTAGTTACCAATCCAGGGGTCTAGATTAGACTAAATTTAATGTCAACCAAGGTAGGTAAACGTAGAGGCACGTGTCTAAAGTTTATAGACCTAAAAGGATCTTAGCTATCTAAATAAGTGTCTATTGTGACAGGCTACAACACTCTTTTACAAGAGATTGGAATATGTTTCCTTTCACAATTTAAACACCTATATCCTCTAATTTAATTAGATGTTCTAAAACAGAGTGTTACTAGTCTGAGTCTTCAATCCTCTTACAAGGATATAGTTCACAAAAACTCTTTCCAGCTAACACACTAAGCATTCATGAAAACCAAAAAACTCTTTTAAGCATACTAAAACTCAAATTCATGATAACGGAGTCCATAGAGATACTTTGAAATTCAATGTTCAATTAAACCTTTTACAAGATCTTGTTCAATAATTTAGCAATTGAATTTTCAATCTATCACCATGAATCATACAATAACACTCGCCAGAACTTCTAATTGAATTAATAAACTCACAAGCAAGGAAATAACATCAAACGCTATTCAGATATGAAGGCTAAATCCTATGAAAATGAAATGAAAGTATACCAATCTTCACGTAGGGCCCGTCCACGCGTTGATGGCACACTTAGGAAAACTTCAGATGATAAAAAAACGTTAACACATAATCACTACAATTGATGAAACGATGCCTGTGATTAAGTTCTGAGAATCAATTACATGAAAAATAGAGTTCTGGAATACGCAGTCTTAAGTCTGCTCTTGTCTAACCTCTTCTTCACTAGCATTCCTCCTAGTTATTACAATTTTCATCCAAACGTACATGCATTATTGCTTCAGATGTTTCTTCTTTTACAATCAAAAAGGCTAGGTACGTTTTTTTCTAATCCTAACTGATTTCTAAAACAAAACGAAATCAGTTTAGGCAACTTCAGATTTTTGCTGCTTTTACAACCAAAAAGGTTGGGTTTGACCAGCATTGACCATGTATTCAGGAGCTCCAGATTCGATGCTGAATAGATCTTTCACCATGTATGTACATCCTAGATCACGTCCTTATCTTTTATTCTGATTTTCCTGCCATGCCACGTGTCACAACATAAACCAATTACAGGAAGTCATGACATCTCGTAATTTTGTTGAAAATTTCCAATTTTTAACATAAAAATCCACAAATTAAATTTAATGTAAAATAACAATTATAATGCTTCATTAATCAATTTCAATGGACTATGAGGGGTTTATGGAGGAAAATGATAGATAAATGATGGATTTTTAGAAGAAAAGTATGGCAATAAAATAGTACCAACAGTCATGAAAAGTATGGCACATACCCAACATTCTCTCACTTGTTGTTTTATTTGCATACAAAGGGTTGCAGGAGCACATGATCAACAATCTAGGGCAATAATGTCTATTATTTCTCTACACCAAGAGAACTTCTCAATGCAATGAATCTGCAACATTATTCAAAGTGTCCACCTTCTTGTTTTTAATCATATCTCTCACTAAATGATATTGAGCATCGATATGCTTTGTCTTAGAATGATACATCAAGTTCTCCACTAGGAAGATTGCACTTTTATTGTCGCAATTTGTCCTCACGGCTTGTTGTACCAACCTGATACCTAAACACAATATTTGTAAACATATTGCTTCCTTTCTTATATAAGTGTCTGCCATGTATTCAACATATGTATTTGAGAGTGTTGCTACAAACTATCTCTTTCTTATCCAACTAATTACTTCTCCAAAGGTTAAACAAATACCCACTTGTATATCTTCTACAATCCAGATCTCCAACCTAATATCCATCAACAAAGTTATGTATTTCCAACACTTTATCTAATCCTGGTCTTCCTTGGTAACACAATCCATAACTAGTAGTGTCACGCAAATACCTAAAAAGCCTCTTTATTGTTGTCCAATTCTCCTTCCCTATATATGCTCAATGCTCCTTCCCTTTTTATTTTTTTGACATATATCTTCCCAATACTCCTACTTCAAATGCAATGTTTAGTATACTACATACCATTGCATACATCAAACTTCAAACGCATTGGCATATGGAACATGGGACATGTGCCATTCCTCTTCTTGGACATTAATCTACTGATAACTTTACACCTACATGAATAGGTACCTTTATTAATTTACATCCTTGCATATTAAACCTCTACAACATTTTCTATACATACTTCTTCTAATTTAACTAGAGTTTCCTCTTTACCCAATCTCTTTTAATTTCCATGCCCAAAATGATATTTACAGCACCAGGATCCTTCATGTAAAATTTAGAGGACAACTAAGTTTTCACTTCTTGGATGATGTCCCTGTCATTTCCAATCAACAACATATCACCCACATACAAAACCAAATAAATAAGACTATCACCAACTAGTTTTAAATACACAGTGATCTACTTAAGTCCTTGTGAAGCCAAGTCCCAATATATCGGTACCTAATTTTTGATACCACATCCTTAGTGATTAATTGAACCCATATAGGGACATTTTTAGCCTACACACTAGATATTTCTTTCTCTTCACCACAAAGTCTTCTAGTTGTTTCATATAGATTTCTTCTTCTAGATCCCCATGTAGGAATGTTGTCTTTGTGTCCATATGTTTTACTTCAAAATAAAAAGTAGTAGCAATAGCTAAAATAAATCTAATAGAAGTTAAATTAGCAACGGGAAAAAAATATCGCCAAAATTAATTCCCTCTACTTGGGAATAACCTTTTGCTACAAATTGAACTTTGTATTCCTCCACTTATGCATTTTGCATTCAACTTCTTCCTAAACACCCATTTGTTACCAACAAGATTTCTTCCACCCATGCTCTAAGGATTTCTAATGAAAATCACTTGGAAAAGAAGAAATCTTATCTTTTGGAAGTCTTCAGAAGGAATGGATATAGCAAGCAATAGGGTCTCAAAGCTTTTCAGAGAGCCAGTAAAGAACTGAGAATAAAAAATGCTCGTGATGAACAAGTTTCCAAGGTCCAACTTTTGTTCATCCATGGGACCATTGATAAGATTGCTCATATCCTTCAAAAGAACCATGTTTTTGCTACCTTCAAACCCCTTAATACCATTAGAAATTCCCTTAGATCCATTAAGGACCCAGTTAACCCTAAAGACATGAAAGAGGTTTTCTCAATCCCTTGCTTTTGTGGGATTCCCTACATTGGGGAAACTATTCGCTCTATTAATAAAATAATTCAAGAGAATGTAGAAAATATTAAGCACAGTCGTTCTCGCTCTTTAGTTATCGCTAAACATGCTGAGAAAACCAAACACCATGTCTGCATTGAGAATTCCAAGGTCATCGTGAGGATTGATCACTTCCATCATAGGAAGTTAAGGGAGGCCATCGAAATTGAGAAGCATGCGGTTAATCTCAACAGGGATGATGGTTGGAAATTAAGTAGGAGTTGGATTCCTGCTCTCTCTTCTTGAGTGTCTCTTATCCCCCCTTTTTATTTTTTTATCTTTTCTTGTAATTTCTTATTATTATTATTATTATTATTATTATTATTATTATTATTATTATTTATTTAGTTTTTTTTAATTTAAATTTTATTTTATTTTATTTATTTATATTTTATTGTAGTTTATTTGTAAATAATAATAAAGTTTTAAACATGTAATTCTTTCTTCTTCTTCTTCTTCTTTTTTTAAACCTGTTTTATAATTTTTGCATAAATATTTTAATATTGTATAATAATAATAATAATACATATTACTTTGACGATATTTTAACTGATTTTGTAATAATATAATATAATTCTTATGTTATAACTAATTTAATTATATTTTTTTCCATTTTTCTTGACAGTGTTCTATTCCATTTATTTTTTTCTTTTATTTTTATGAGTTTCCTTAACTATCTATTTGTTTTTTTGGATTTTTTATAATATAATATTATATATTGACCTATTCAACTTAAAAATTAAAAAATAATAATAATAATATAATATAATATAATATTTAAATTACAATATAATAATATATTGACCTATTCTCTAACACAACGTTTAACTTTTAATTAAAATATTTTATTTTCCTAACGGTTATCTCTGGAACTGGATGCATCTTTGTTATTTAAACAAGATGACAAATTTGTTTTTTCACCTTTGTCCTAAGGATGAACCAAATTAGATGGCTTGAAACATCAACCAACAACTTATGATGTCATTAATCTAAAAGACATTATCAAAAAAATATTTTTTCCACTAAAAACTCCAATAGATCCAAAGCCTCATTTTTGTCTAAGGCTTCCATTTCTTCAACCATGGCCTTTTTCCATAGTTTTACATCATCTAAATCCATTGCTTCTCTAACAGCTCTAATATCATCATCACCAATAAACAAATTAAATTTAAAGGGAAATCAAGTGGAGTATACCTTTTTGGTTGCCTTCTTTCCCAAACTAAACTCGTCAACATCGAAGTATGTGGTTCTTCTTCTTCTAATTCATGTTCGTCTATAAAGTATAATTCATTATCCTTCAATTCAAACTCTAGGAAATAAAGTAGAGTATAACTTTTTGGTTGCCTTCTTTCCCGAACTAAACTCATCAATATCAGAGTATGTGGTTCTTCTTCTCCTAATTCATGTTCTTCTATAGAGTATAATTCATTATTCTTCAATTCAAACTCTATCTTTTCTAGTTCTTTCTCCCTTGGTAAGACTTCCTATTTCACAACAACTTTGATTTCTCTTAATACTACATCTCAATTATACACAACCTTCTTAGTTTCTATGTTCCAAAAATTATAACCTTTTACACCATCTTTATATCCAATAATAACACACTTTTTAGGTTTTTTATCTAGCTTACCTATTCTCCTTTGCAATGTGTACATAAGCATTACAACCAAATACTTGAGATGTTTAAGAGGGAATTTCTTACCACCCCATATCTCATGTGAAGTCTTATCATCCGGTGATCTATTTACTAGGTAACATGCAATATTAATTGCCTCTACATAGAATTCTTGTCATAACTTGGTATCGATGATCATTCTCCTTGATTTCTCCATTTGTGTCTGATTCATCTGTTCTACTCCTCCATTCTATTAAGGTGTGTACGAAGTAGTCTTGTTTCTTTCTATACCACAATTCTTACAGTTTTCTTCAAATTCATTCATACAAAATTCTCCACCATTATCTATCCTCAACACCTTAATTTTACTCTTTATTTGATTTCCCACAAGAGCCTTAAACTCTTTGAATTTGTTAAAAACTTCAAATTTCTTCCTAAGGAAATAAATCCAAGTATTCCTCAAGAAGTCGTCTATAAATGAGATATAGTACACATATTTACACAATTATGGAACCAACACAAGTCCAAACACGTCATTATGCACCAACTATAATATTCCCTCTACCCTCATAGCACCAAAAGAGAATCTTACTTGATTTTGCTTCCCATATAAACAATTTTCATGTAAATCAAAATCTAGAAAGAAATTAGACATACCTTATGCCAAACCATTATGATGTAGTACTCTAAGGCCTTCTCTCTTATATCCTCTAGTCTTTCATGCCACAACACAGTTTTTCTTCCAATATTGTAGCATTTTTTTCCTTCTTTAGCTCCACTTTCAAGAATAATAGAACTATTGCACCCATCGCCAGCAGTGCTTCCTTGCAACTTATTCAAAGTTCCATTTTGAAATTCCTTGGCAATACCAATGCTCCTCAAACCATCTTGTAGGTATCCTTTTCAAACATTGTTTTTACATATGCATCACTCATCTTGCTTACAAAATAAAAAATTTGGTCAATCCTGGGATGTACAATTCAGGTAATATAGTCAACTAGATAAACTAATCAAAGAATTGAAATCATTTGGAATCACTAATCAGATCGAGAGCTTTTAAGCCACAATGAATAGTAGGATATGATCAGTGAAACATTAAAAAAAAATGGAGGCTCTACAACCCTTAGGGTCTCAAGCTTGTCGAGGGCATCAACCACTCCCACTAACACTATAAAAGGTATAATACTCAAAGAAACATGGAGTATCATAAAATTGTATTTAAGCTACTTTTGTGTGTTTGGAAGTGAAGATTGGGTGCACATTCTTGATGAGAAAAGGAGAATTGTAAAACCTAAAAAGTAAAAAGTGTATTTTCAAGCTTATTTGAAGAATGTGAAAAGTTATTAACTTCTAATATCCAACACACCTTAATTCATTAGAAGAGATGTTAAGTTTGATGAAGATCTCTCGACCTACATGTCTAATTTGGTGTATGTGCCATCTCCTTTTCCTTCATCCACATCAACTTTTTGTTCTTCTCCTAATCCTTATATTTCAATTATGGATCATTATTCTTCTTTGGATATGATAATAACGATGAAAACTTAGCACTAAATTCTCCACCTCCTCCTCTAGATGATTTTGTTGAATTTGGACTTGAACTAGCTCCACAACTTCCTTGATGGGTCCATTCAACAAGGGAGGCAACTAATGATCTAGTTGGAAATCCTTTTGATCAACATCTGTTAAGCCCTATATAAGCTCCATGATAACCCTAAAACCCATTATTAAGCCCTAGATATTGATTTATTACATTTATATTATTATGTCAACTAGAATTTTTTATTATACCATTTCATTATAGTTGTGCTCTCTCTCTCTCTCTCTCTCTCTCTCTCTCTCTCTCTCTCTCTCTATATATATATATATATATATATATATATATATAACAACATCTCAAATTTTCATAATTCCAACAAGCCTCTTCTATTTTGGTTCAAGTTTCATATATTGTTAATCTATAGACGCTCAAAGAATTTTGTTTCTTCATGATGAGTAATACTTGGGATGTAGTCCCTCTTTCAAAAGGATGAAACTTGGTAGATGTATTTTGTTCCATAGGACTAAATACACAACAATTCACAATGTTGATAAATAGGATACTCCATTACATCACAAAGGATTTTCACAAGTAGAAGTGATGCAGGAAAAATTGAATTTTCTTGCAAATTTCAACTTCTCAATCTGGATTACATGCACATATCTCGTTATTTATTCAATTAATTTTTTTTCCTCCATGAAAAATTGTACTTTGCATTAGTATGGTGATGAAAATTACATGTTGTACAACCAATATCATGCCAAAAATGATTGTTGATTATATCAACAATCCCCATAATGTCTATCAAATTGTCCCGATATACATATACATATAAAGAGAAAAATTATGAAAACTAAAAGTCCATGAAGTGTATTGATGAGCTGATATGCATATGTAATGTGCCAAGTAATGATGTGTGATGAGTCATATAAGCATAGAGTCAAAATGATGTCACTTTGAATCTGCCATATCTAGTCTTTATGAGTCAGATAAGCAAAAAATAAAAAATATGTCACTATGTAGTTGTTATATCCAGTGTAGCCTCGGTGAAAGGGTGATGATAATATTGATAATGATTTGGCCCTCATTTTTTTGTCACATGCCATACATTGAACACTTGTTGTGAGTCCTCTTTGGATAGCCTTCCTGAAAGAGTATTCTTCTCCCTATAAATATGTTGATATGAATGGAACCAAAATGATATTTGAGCAACATAACTTCATCTAGAATGCCTCTGAGTGTTTGTGTGTGTGTGTGTGTGTGACATGTAGAAATCTTATTAAACCAATCAAATATCTCCAAGAATCATCGAAAACCTATAGGTGTCGACAATTATTTTCAATAGAGAATAGAGGGAGTATCTTTAAACTAAAAATTTCTACATAATTATTTGTGCCCTGACCCAGGCTTACTTTAATTTCAAAATGATGAGATTCATTTAGGTGTAGAAAAATGCTCCCTCCATAGCTACCTTGTTGCAAATAACCATCAAAGTATGACCAGAGTTATGAGTGATCAATAGTCTCTACAGTGATGGTATGAGGTCCATGATTATGCACTTCATCAAGAAGGAGGTTATATATTGTTAGAATTATGTCATGGTTAGTTCAAGAGAGAATCTATTATCTTGGAAAAACTTTAGTTTCCACCCTATCCATATTCCATAGCATGTAATTAGAGATATATTCCAAAAAAAAAAATTGGTGTTGCCTCGTTCCACCATCTTTGCCAAGCCTGAGACATCTTTTCCCCCTACCATCTAATGTTTATATATAGACCTTGATAAATCAAGATCCATACATGACGGGCTAATTGACAAGTTAAAAATAATTGTTCTACAGATTCCTCAGATTCTCTACATAAAGCACACCAAGAAGGGCCATGGAAGGATTGATTTTTTAGATTATCGCCAGTATGTAATTTATTCTCCAGTATTCACCATAGTCACATCCTTGCCTTAGCTGGACTAGTCAATTTCCAAAAGTGCTTCCACCACCAATGTTGTATATTAGGTTCCTTTGAGGCAATGATGAATAAATAGCTAGATTTGGGCGAGTATGAGACACGCTTAGAGTGAACCCATGGTAACTCATCTTCCTGATCTAATATTATGATGTGAGACATAGCCAACACCTTTGTGTAGTTATCCTAAGTTTGGTGCCAATGATATGGGATTCGTAAAGATCTGGCAAAAAGTCAACGTTGACCCCATATAGTAGTATGTTCTAGGTCTGTAATCTAATTTAGATATTTCATCCTATGTGAAGATAGGAAGACAACTAGATCTAGGGGGAGGATATGTTTATTGTCGCATCCAGACCATGGGTCAATTCCAACACGAACACGAATGCCTGAGCCAAGTCACCAGACAATACTCGAAGCTATAATATTAAAGGATTTTAGGACTGCTTTCCAAATAGTAGAGATGTTAGGTCTCAGTTTATTTTTTGCTCGAATCCAATCTTATGTAAATAGGGTATGAATGTACTTCTTGGTCACAACTTCTATCGAGAGACTCCATCCTACCTTGGAAGCCATGGCTTGTGAGAAACAGAATAGGTCTTTTATGCCCCAACCACCCCACTTTTGGGAAAGATCAATTCTTTCCCATCTAACCCATGCAAATTTTAGTCCTTCCTTCATGCCACGCCAAAGGAAACCACAAAAATACCTCTGAATGATATTCAATATGGCTTTAAGAATCTAAGATAAAGACATCCAAAGACTGATGTGGCTTCTAGTACCGATTTGATAAGTACCAGTCTTCCAGCTCTTGACAACCACTTGTGACACCAAGATTTTTTTCTCCTCTCTATTTTTTCCATAAGGCACATCCAATCACCTTTTTATAGTCATTTGGTTTTAGCTGAAACCCCAAATATTTGATCCCTTCATCAAAGGTCTTAATTTGGAAAGTAAAAAGACTGCAAGCAAATGTGATTTCGAGCTATGAACATTCATTAATTGTGTGGGTTGATTTCATATTATTTGGTTTCATACATGTTTCCTTGCAGAATAAGTCCATAATATATTTGAATTTTGTTGAGTCACACTGCAATCCATCTAGGAATATCAATACATCATCAACGAATAGTAGGTGTGAGAGGAGGATTTCCCCTGCAACAGGTGCCCCCCTAAGAGATCCTTTGCTTTTCACTTTAGATAACAGTCTGCTCAGACCCTCCATAATCAATAGGAATAATAAGGGGGACAGTGGGAGCCTTGAATAATCCCACTTTTGGCATGGAAGAAATTTGCAGTAGCTCCATTGATCAGGACTGCAAATGATGCAGATGTCATACAACACATAATCCAATTAATAAAGGAGATGTTGAAACCTAGATGGGTAAGCATCAATCTGATGTAGAGCCAACTAGCTCTGTCAAATTATTTTTAAAGGTTTATTTCAAGAATCCTTCCCATCAATTTTTTTGTCTTTAAACTATGAATCCCCTCCTTAACCACTCCATTAGCTTCAAGTATCTCACGGTTCTCCAAGGAAAATTGTTCCTGTGAAATGTGGCGAGATAGCATCAACTTGATTATGTTGGCTATGATCTTGTAGATGACATTACATAACAAGATCGGTATGTAGTCATCAAATGTAGTTGAGTCATCTAACTTAGGAATAAGTGCCATGAAGGTACAGTTGAATACCCCATACATCTTCTCGGAAGTCTGACATTCCTCCACTACTTTTGACACATCGGGACCAAGTAAACCATAGAAACTGAGATAGAATTATACAGGCCACCCATTGGGTCCTAGAATTTTATCCTTTTTGAACCAGTGTAAGACAACCTCCAACTCCTCAGTAAATACAAACTGCAATAAGTCTTCCTTATCCTCCTCATTATCAAATCTAGGGAAGGCTTGGGAAATATTCATGATTTCCCCAATAGAAGCCTCCCTAGGAGCTAAGAATAAGGATTGGATGTTATGAAACCAGCTCAAGAAAAGATAGAAAAGATAGATCAATGCCTTAGAATTCAGCCTCTTCGAGGGGGCAACCTCCTTTACATTACACAAATGAACAATTCTTGGATGATTCAAATGACAAAACCTCCTTTCTATATATAGGAGTCTAAGGAGTCACAATATAATCCAGCCGACCTAACAATAATAATATAAAGCCACAAAAATAACAATAGAGGGATTCTATGGGCACAGTAATAACAATATGGGGGAAATAGGGGCACAACAATATTAATAAGGGGTATAACTACAATAGTAATGGGGTAATCACTAGTATTATAGGGACCCAACATGCCCCTCTCCTTCAAAAAAGTGTTGTCCTCAACGCTTGAGTAGTTCTGGATACTTCTGCATAAAATTCTCATCCTCCCATGTGGAATCTTCAGCGGATAAGTTCTTCCACTTGATAAGATACTCTGAAATTGAACGATTTCGTAGCTGTCGAGTTCTTGTTTCTGTGACTGCTTCCGGTTCCAATATAATTTTTCCTTCCTCGTCAAGTTCTGGCAATATTGTTTGAACTGGGAGCTTGTCGCCTATAACCTTCTTTAAACATGAAACATGGAAAACTGGGTGCAATCGAGAAGCTGCAGGAAGCTCCAATTTGTATGCCATAGTACCAATCTTTTGCAACACCTTGTACGGACCATAATACTTTGGTGATAATTTATTATCCTTCTTAGCTTGCTTGAGGGACATTTGCTTATATGGTTGTAGCCGTAGGAATACCCAATCACCTACATCAAAACTTCTTTCACTATGATGTTGATCTGCCTATTGTTTCATTCTATTTTGTGCCAACACGAGGTTATCCTTTAAGAGTTGGAGGACTTGTTGTTGATGTTCGATGTGATGTTCCACTGCCTGAACCTTAGAATTTTCTCTTAAATATGATGTGATGGATGGTGGTTGATACCCATAAAGTGCCATAAATGGGGTCATTTTTGTTGCTGTATGGAAGGAAGTGTTATACCACCATTCAGCCAGAGGCAACCATTTGACCCATTGTGTCTGTTTATCAGATACAAAGCAACGAAGATATCCTTCCAAACATTTGTTTACTATCTCAGTTTGCCCATCAGATTGAGGATGATAAGATGAGCTATGAGCTAACTGAGTACCAAGACAAGAAAATAATTTTGTCCAAAAATTTCCAGTGAAAATGGGATCTCTGTCACTTACAATAATCTTTGGGTTTCCATGTAGCTTTTGAATTGTTTCCATAAATGCAGTAGAAACTGTACTGGCTTTAAATGGATGTGATAATGCACAAAAGTGTGCATACTTGGTAAGTCTGTCAACTACCACCATGATGACACTCTTTCCCTCAGACTTGGGTAAACCTGTGATAAAATCCATTGAAACCTCCTCCCAACGTTGGCTTGGAATGGATAAAGGTTGTAATAGACCCGGTGTCTTAATTGTTTCAACTTTATTTTGTTGGCAAACAAAACATTCAGCCACAAACTTTTGAATATTTGATTTAAGGCCATCCCAAAAAAATTCCTTCTTAACCCTGTGGTAAGTTTTTAAAAATTCTGAGTGCCCTCCTAAGGGAGAAGTGTGCAATTCCATAAGAATCTTTTGTTTTAGCTGGGAATTCTTACAGAGGTATAAGCGATCTTTGTACCATAACGAATCATTTTTCCAGCTAAATGTATCAGACGTACTGGAATCTTGTTGTAACTTTCGAATAAGTGCCCACACTTCTTCGTCATTCTTCCATTCCTCCCTTGCTTCGTTTATCCAATCTGGTTGGATAATAGAAATGGCGCACAACAATGCTTCCACATCCTCATCCTTTCTTGAGAGTGCATCTGCCACCACATTTTGCTTCCCTTTTTTGTAGATGATTTCAAAGTCATAACCCAACATCTTTGTGACCCACTTTTGTTGCTCTTCAGAGGATAATCTTTGTTCTAAAAAGTATTTAAGGCTATCATGATCCATTTTTACCTTGAAGTGTCTACCCATTAGGTAGGGTCACCATTTCTTAAGTGCATGGAGTATTGCCAACATTTCCTTCTCATAAATAGCTTTGCTTAAAAACTTTCCCTTGATTGGACGACTTTCAAAAGCAATGGGTCTTTCATCTTGCATTAGAAAAGCACCAATTCCATTTCCTGAAGCATCACATTCCACAATAAAGGTTTTTGTGAAGTCCGGTGTAGCTAAGACCGGTGCTTGGCACATTGCCTCTTTAAGATGTTCAAAGGCCTTTGTTGCTTCTGGAGTCCATGAAAATGCATCTTTCTTCAATAATGTTGTTAGAGGTGCTGCTATTCTCCCATAATTCTTAACAAACTTGCGATAATACCCTGTCAACCCGAGAAATCCTTGCAGATGCTTTATGGATGTGGGGATTTTCCATTCCTTAATGGCTTTAATTTTGCTAGGGTCTACCTTAACTCCTTCATGAGATACAATATGACCCAAATATTCCACCTCCTGGACTCCAAAGAAACATTTGGATCTTTTTGCATATAATTGTTTCTCCTTCAATAGTTGTAGCACCTTGTCAACATGTTCAACATGATCCTTCCAAGACTTGTTGTAGATTAGTATATCATCAAAAAATACTAACACAAATTTTCTAAGGAATGGTTTGAAAATTGAATTCATCAAACCTTGAAATGTTGAAGGTGCATTGGTAAGGCCAAAAGGCATGACCAAAAATTCATAATGACCCTCATGAGTTCTAAATGTTGTTTTCGGAATGTCTTCATTCTTCATTCTGATTTGATGATATCCTGAACGAAGATCCAACTTGGTGAAGTAAATTGATCCATGCAATTCATCCAGTAATTCATCAATGACAGGAATGGGGAACTTATCTTTAATAGTGAGCTTGTTGAGCTCCCTATAATCCGGACACATGCGCCATGATCCATCCTTCTTGTGCACCAATACTACTGGAGCAGAGAAAGAACTTTGACTTGGTTGAATTATACCAGCCTCTAGCATTTCTGCAACCATACGTTCAATTTCACTCTTTTGGACATAGGGATATCTGTACGGCCTGATGTTTGGAGGAACACTTCCTGGAATCAGATGAATAGCATGATCATGATCATGCATAGGTGGGAGACCTTTGGGAGTCTCAAATACCTTGGAATGATTGTCCAGGACTTTTTGGAGATCTGGAGAAATAGATGATTCCGATGTGGAAACATCTAGCGAGCATAATTGTGCAATTACACCTCTTTGCTCCTTTTTTAGAAGCTTTGTCATACTATTAGAGTTGATTATCTTTCATGGTTTCCCTGCAATACCCCTTAATTCAACTTCCTTTCCTTCCGTAGAAAATTTGATGAAAAGTTCTTGAAAATTAAAAGCTATTGTACCCAGGGATTGTAGCCATTGGACTCCTAGTACAACATCAGCACCTCCCATTGGAATGGAAAGCATTGGGCTAGTCAATACATATTCTCCCATGGATAGCTTGATATTATGGCACTTTCCAGAGCAATTTATTGTTCCTCCATTTGCAATCATCACTTGACACTCTGGTGCTGGATATAGGAAGCAATTCAATTCTTTTGCTACCTTACAATGAATAAAATTGTGGGTGCTTCCTGAATCAATCAACACTATTACCTTTTTCTTCTTGATTTGTCCTTCTATATTGATGGTTTGAGGAGTGGTAATTCCCGCCAATGCATTACAAGATATGGTCGGATTTATTTGTTCTTCATCTAGGCTTTGTTCCTGGAGTATATCCTCTTCTTTTGACCTTTCTTGCTCCTTTTCTTCTTCCTCTTCACAATCTATGTAGAATAATTTCTTCTCAACACACTTATGACCTTTAGTGTATTTGCTATCACAAATGTAACAAAGCCCTTTTGCTCTTTTTTCTTCCAATTGTTGTGGTGTCAACCTTATAGGTTGTGGAAGACTAGGGTCAGCAACACTTCCGTCTTTATAGTTGTGAGTGGTAGCTTCCTAGTTGCCATAATTTTGCTTTCCATTTTTCTTGCTAACCTGAATGCCTTCTCTAATGAATCAGGTTCCCAAAGGCGAACATCATGTTGGATATTATCCTTTAAAGACCCTATGAACACATCAATCCTATGCTCCTCTAGAATATCTTTTACCCTTATGTTCAATTTTTGGAACTCCTCAATGTGCTCCATTATTGAACCCTTTTGTTTGAGACTTATCAATTGGCTAAAAAAAGTGTTGCTTTTTGTATCCTCATAATGTGCTATCAATTCTTCCGTAAAAATTGCCCAAGTGATAAATGGTTTACGAGAGCAAAGCCATTGATACCATACAAACTAATTTGGTTCCACATATAAAGTTGCCATACGTACCTTTTGTGTGTTTTGCACATTATTGAGATCGAAGAATTGCTCCATCTGTAATATCCATGTGGCAGGATCCTTGCCATCAAACTTCCTCATATCGATTTTTGGAATATGGTGAGTCTTCGATCCAACATTAGCGTCTATGGAATCATGATTAACATTTCTTTTGTTCTCATCATGAGTTTCCTTTAGTACCCTTTCACCCTTAGGGACCATTTCTTGTAGCAACTTATTCATATTTATCTTCAATTCGTCCATGTCTGTCTTCAAATCTATCTTCAAATCATCCATCTTAGCTTCCACGTCAATCATCTTAGCTTCTACGCCTTTCTTTAAACAGTCCATCTTAGCTTCTACACCTTTCTTTAAACCATCCATCTTATCTTCTACATCTTTCTTTAAACGATCCATCTTAGATTTTGTTCCTTTTTGTGTAAGGGACAGTTGTTGCACTTGGTCTTGTAATTTTGATATATCATGTTGCATTTCTTCCTCTTCTTCATGAGTCATGCTAGAGCTTTCAGGTTCCTTACTAGGTGTTTGCATTTTCTTTCCTAGGGGCATCAGTTACCGATAATAATGCTCTACTATGCCCTTTGAATTCCTTCAAAATAAATTTTCAAACCAAGCTTAAGCAAAAATTTAAGAAAATCTACACACCTTTTTTCACTTTGTATGAGCTCGATATTGCCTCTGATGTATCTCTGTACTTTCCAATCATCTAGTTCTGAATTTGTGAGCTGTAGTAGCCCTCTGTGTCCTCTTTCCAGTGCCACAAGTCTGACCCAAATTGGATTCTCCAAGGAAGAGTTATGTGAAATCTCCCACAGTGACTTTCTTATAGACTAGGTCAGTAGAGCAAACTTGTACGACGTGCCACGAGTCACTGTTTCGACCTTTGGATCTGAAACATGCATACAAGAAACTACAGTCCGTCCTCTTTCTGTACCTTCTGATGAAATTACAATCTGATCCCCAGAGAGAAAGTTATGACGATTTTCCCCAGGTCACCTGTTTTGAATGTATTTCAGGAGTCTGCAAAAAGACCAACTTCCTCAGATCATATCTCCGCAAATATTGCGCGAAAATCTCTGAAATTCGGACCCAAGGTTCAACACAATTTCTTCTCAAATGGGTTTTTTTGCGACTTCTGAAACGTCATAGAAAAAAAGTTATAGTGAAAATTCCACGATGACCTGTTTGGAGTAGCGAAACCCTAGAATCCAAAGCTCTGATACCAAATGTTATGAAACCAGCTCAAGAAAAGATAGAAAAGATAGATCAATGCCTTAGAATTCAGCCTCTTCGAGGGGGGCAACCTCCTTTACATTACATAAATGAACAATTCTTGGATGATTCAAATGACAAAACCTCCTTTCTATATATAGGAGTCTAAGGAGTCGCAATATAATCCAGCCGACCTAACAATAATAATATAAAGCCACAAAAATAACAATAGAGGGATTCTATGGGCACAGTAATAACAATATGGGGGAAATAGGGGAACAACGATATTAATAAGGGGTATAACTACAATAGTAATGGGGTAATCACTAGTATTATAGGGACCCAACATTGGAAGTGTTGAACTCCCATCCTGGCCAGATCTCTAAATTTTGATCCCCTATTGCCAACAACATCTTTGAGGGACCATATAGTATTAATGTCTTTCCTTCCCTTTGCATATTGTTGAAAGAATTTAGTGTTGTCATCCCCTTCCTGTAGCCATATCGCCCTACTTTTAAGCCTCCAGGACTCTTCTCTGGCTTCCAGTAGTCTCCTTCTAGTCATTTCTAATTGTATAAGGTGTAATTTTGATTCATTTGATGAATATCCCCCTCCTTCAGGATTTTCCAACTATTCCAATTTGGCGTCAATTTTCTTTATAGCTTCCTCATCTCTTTGTCTTTTTCCTTTTATCCACTCCAATGTTTTCCTCTTTAAATTACAAATATTCTCGTTAATTTTGAATTAATTGATTTTTCATTTCTAAATTCACAGGGGTGCCAGTTCTATGAAACCAAATTCTTTAATTCCTCCTCTTTAATTCATGTCACATTAAATTTGAAGGGGGCTCTAGGCTTATCAAAGTGACCTACTAGCTGGAGATAGATAGGGTGATGATCAAATTGACCCCTCGATCCAACCCATTGTTTGAAAAGGGTGAATTTTTCCAAGAGAGATTCCCTAATAAAGAAATGATCCAGTCTTCTAGCGATCGTATCCTCCCCCACTCAGTGATTTCTCCAGCTAGGCAATGTCCTAGCCATATCTATGTCAATAAGATGGTGGGATTCAAGTAAGTGGGAGAAGTAATCTGAGAGTGAATCCACTTGAGCATGATGTTTCCAACATTCATACCTTCCAATAGAGAAATTAAGATCCCCTTCGATAATCAATCTATCATTTTTCTTGAAAGATTTTTCCATAAGATCATTCCAAAAGGAGACTTGATTTTGGCAAGGTCCATATATATTAACAAGCCTGATTTGAAATATGAATTCTTCAGAAAAGATGTCAGTCACAATGTAATTGTGATGTCCCCATACATTAATAATATTCATTTATTTACAATTGATACCAATTTTCACCCCCCCTGGAGCGACCCCTTGCATTGACAGCAAAGACATTCCAATTCTTAAATAAACCATCCAAGGTATGTTCAACATTAGTGTAGGAACCTAGTGTTTCTTGAAGAAATGTGATATAGAGACCATCTAACAAGATCAGGTGTTTGAGTGCTAGCTTCTTGGACGTGCTAGCTAACCCTTGGAAATTATAAGAGAGCCACTTCATGGGTGAACTGGAGATGAGGCATTCCTTGCTCTAAGAACCCCTTCCAGTGATATTTGTCTTCCAGTAGCAATGTCAAGACAAACCTTATTCATGGCTTTGGATATATGTAATTGTCTCCCATGAGTGATTTTAGGAACCCTATAGGGGTAGAGAGGGCCTAAACCAGGCCCATGGTTAGCAATATCTATAGGTCCTTGAAGGTTGTATATATGCCCCTTGTCAGACCCCAAAGTGATTTCACCAGGTGTGGGTAAGGTAGGTGATGGTGTTGGGCAAGAAACAGGGATAGTATTGACTAGGCAAGACAGAACCCCCAAATTATTTTATGCAATATTATAGCTAGTAGAAGAGGAAACAATAGAAGGGGGAATATATGTAGAAATCATAGATTTTTATGTTTTAAGCATGAGGGGGTAAAAGAGTAATAGTACCCGAAAGAGAAGCAGTTACAAGTTGGCCCGTGCTCAAATCTTCTCCACCCTTGTGCAGTCGGGACATAGTATTTTGCAAACTCCCTCCTTTTGCAGTACAATATTTGGTCATCAAAGTCAAGCGAACCTGTGTGGAATTGCTAGGGGGACATCCCTCTACTAGCGCCCACCCTATAATGGATTGGTTTCCATCCCTGTCTTTGACTTCACTCCAGTTCTCCTTAAGAAGTTGTGAGCACTATTTATATACATGCCCAACCTCATGACATTGGCGACATCTGAAAGGGATCCCTTTGTAGTCAAATATTTGGTTGCAAACAAGCCCTCTATAATGCAGAATCAAGTTCTCCACCAAACCCTCCCTTGTGTTAATATATATCAATATCCACGCATAGGACATTTTTTTAATCTCTAGATAAGATCTATTGTATTCCATATACTACCCTAAATATTCTCGAATGAATCAAAAAACGTCTTCTGTCAAGGAGCTGAAGGGCGAGCCTGGTAGTCTGACCCAAATGGGATCAGCACCTAGCTGCTCTCACTCTTGGTCGAACATTGGGGACCATCCCTTCAATAAAACCAGTGCAATCTCAATGTTCCAGTAGCATGAGAGGACCCATCTCATGTGTTATTATTTATTGAACTTCAAAATAAACCATCTCGTTTGCATAGTGAAAACCGCAGGGAGAGCCTCTTAGACTTGTCCCCAAATTTCATGTGTCCATTTCTTGAGCCAGGAGGAGGAGTAGTTCCTACCCCTACCTTTTCCAACCAAGACCCTGTCGATCTTGTCCATTATATCATCGATTCTTATGCCCTCTCCATAATAAGAGCCTTGTTTTTATGCTTGACCTTAGGGCATTTTGTTTTCTTGAAATCATTCTTTTGACCCCACTCATTGTCCTTAGAAGTAGCTATACCTTCACCTTGTAGTTGCTCCTCAGTTGGGTCCTCATCATTATGCAATGTCTGAGTGGGTATACAGTTCTCGGCCCTAATTCCACTGTAGGCACCCGCAGACTAAGGACCCCCTTCCCCAACACTAGGGTTTGAGGGTGTCAGCGTATTTTTTATGGTCACCGATTGTTGCAATATGACAAGAACCCCATCCTCAAGTATTTCCTTTTAATGGTGGACTAGCACATTGTTTGGTAATTTAATTGATGTTAAATTACTACATAAATTATTGACTAGGGCTTGTAAATTGATGAAGTGTATGTGCACTGTATGTGCTAGAAGTCCTTATGGTGTGTTACGGGTAAAGGCACCCTAGGGTCTTGGGTTGAGAATCCCAACAGAGTAGAGGGCTTACAGCATAAACAGACATGCAAACAAGGATTCCTAATACTTAAACTATTGAAGTAGGAAGAAGAGGTATTACCCAGAGGTCCTATGTTTGAGGTCGTTCCCGTAGGGTCCAAACCCTCTGCTTCTTCCAATGATTTAGAACCTGTAACCCATTCAAGCAAAGCATATACAACAACAGTAATAGAAAGCATGTTCATGATATATGTGTTAGATCATATAAGCATGTAAGAAAATAGGCATTAATATAAGATTCATAAGCAAATCATAACATAGATTAATGCATTAAGACCTTAAATATCAGGAACAAAACAACACTTCTTTGTTGATGTAAACTAAAGAAAGTACGAAAGAACTGTAACTTGAGTCGTCCGCCGACTCCAAGCGAAGCCGTCCTCTGAATCCGTCTTTCCTAGGCCTCAGCAATCCTCCTCCATTAGTATACACAAGGATGTCATAAAGGGATGAAGGACATCTCAAGAAGGAAAGAGAGGTTTCCTATGACTTGAGAGTGCAGAAGGCACAAGGATTTATTCAGACTTGATCAGGGATGTAATCCACTATAATATCAATATCTAATGTTTTCCTTCTCCCTTACCCTTCCCATGGAGGTCTATTTATACTTCTCCAAATTAGTGTTTCAGTTGGGAAACAATTGGGCCACAAGCTACAGTAGGTGAGTAACAGGTAAAACCCGTAAACTCCTCCTGAATTTAAGGAGATTATATATTTTTTAATGTTTTAACACATATATGCGGGTTGGGTATAGAATGACCCGCATGTACACGCTTTTTAAACAGGGAAAAATAGTGTATGGGATTTAAAACATTGTTTTTTAGAATTTTGACCAAGTCTGGAAGGGAAGGGTTGCCCTAGGCCATAACACAGAGAATCAAATCTACCAAGGGTGGTAAATGATGCTATAACATGGTGTAAGAAAATCCTAAACTGAATTGATATATCTTTATGCACATATGCTACTTAAAATTTATTAAAACAACTATCACTCTTGCATAAAGTAAAAATGTCACACTTAACAGAAATGAAATCAAAATTATTACACTTGCTTAAAAGAAATATCACACTTTACTTGAAAGAAACATCACACTTGCTCGAAATAAATATCACACTTTACTTGAAATAAATATCACACTTAACTAAATAATGAAATTAAATCTAAATCACTCTGACAAAAAAAGAGAAATTAACTCTATAATCACACTAATTGGAAATTGAAATCTTCTTCACTCAAATGTAATTTAACTCAAATGTAACTCAAACTATACTACAAATCCTAAATCAATCCACACTTTTTCATACTACTTTTCATGTGCATAAGAGATCTCAGCTTCACTCATTCATCCTACAACAAAATGATTAAATAAATCCTGCTTTAAACTCAGTCCTAAACATTCATTCAAAATCGAAACTGGACAGTTAGATGAACTAATTAAACACTATATAAAATTCAAATTGAAATGTTAATTAAAAATGATAAAACCTTACAACTCCAAGGGGCCCTCCTGCGAGATGTAGGTAACAACATGACTTCTTCAAAGGATTATATACACATTGAGATAATGCAAAGCAAGGGTATCAAACAAAATAGAGTTTTTATCACTGTAAACAGAGTTTTTAAAACAATATACAAGTTTTTCTTTTATCATGCTGAGAGGTAGATTTATAACCTCTATCAATAATTGTTTTAGAGATTTACGAGCCTATCCTACTCGACAGAGACTAAAAATAACATAAGAAGATAATATGACATGATTTCCTCATGATTTTCTATCGGAGAAGCAAATCATGAGGCTAAATATTTTCTTCCATTAATTTTCTCGCTCGCCTAGTTCACCTTCGGCTCCTTCTTCATTAGTTGACTTTTGCGTTGACTGGGCTTATACGGTGTTCTTATCATCAATCCAAGTCATGAAGATAGGTAAATATCATTATTCCAACTATTAGCCACCTACCCATATGTCTCATTCCTTGGCTGGAGTTTCGGAACCCATCGAACCTTCAACTATGTTGTAGAATCAGTCATTAGCTATAGAATTGGTGCAATTCAGTAGCTTATACAAATATTGACTTAAATAATAAAGAACAATGAAACTTATGAAATAAAATATGTTTAAGTACCTATTATTTCCATGAACCTTGTAAATTGATGCTCAATTAGAGTTATTAGAGTCAAAAAGGAGGATGGAGTGTAAGAAGGTTGTCAAAAAGAGACAATTTTGGGCTTCAACATTCCCCCACATAGAAGACATTGCATGTCCTCAAGCAAAAAAATTCAAAATTTTGTAATCCTTCTCCATTATTGAGCTTATTTAGAGGCCTGAGAAAGAATATATAGGTTAGTTCTTCTTGCTTTCCTGATATTGACTGCCATCCTTGGTTTCTTCATCAAGATCATGTACTGCAAACTTATGACCTTTTTCTTAAGAAATTTATTTTATCTTTCAATTTCTTATTTTTCTCATACCATAAAAACCGAGATGTAACAATATGTTATCATTTTGATTTCTCTAGATTTCATTTTGTACCTTTAGTGTTTCATGTTCCTACTTCAAATGTCTCTTTAATACCTCCAATTCATAGATTTCCTACTTAAGAGTGTTTACAATTTGGGGTTCTTCTAGAGGATCAAAATGAATTCGTTCATTTAAAATTTCTTCTCAGTTTGAGGATGATTCAACAGTTTTTCCTGTAGATCTTTTTTCCAGAGATTCTATGTGGTGGTATATTTCTTGTTGGACATGATCAATTTCTGGAGTTCTCCTAGTTGGACTTACAATCGGTGATGGAACTCTCGGTTCCACTTCTTCTTATAAATTTATGAATTCTAGAGATTGTTGAGACTGTGGATGTATTGGTTTGTTAAGCCTTGCACTTCTTCTTATAGTTGATGGTGATTTTTCAGCAGGGGACATTTTTTAACCTTTTCTTGTTACGTTTCTCCTTTTGATGTACTTTCCCCTTTATTGTTGGTATCTTTCTTCTAACATTTTTATGCTTAAGAGTTTCCAACACACTTACAAGAGGGGTTTCATCATCAGAATATTGATCTTGTTGTGTTTCTTGTGTAGGTGAGTTTTCCTTAGGGTTTGAGGGCAACTTTCTTCTACTCTTTCTTGTTTTATTACTAGGTTCTTCTTGTTCAACTTCTTTGAAATGATTTCTAATTAGAAAATATTCCTAGTTATCCCCTTTGCTTTTCAGATGGGCTTCAATTAAAATTTTCACTAACCCATGATGGTACAAGGCATTATCTATGGATTGTATTTTCCTCTTAATGTTTCCAACCATTTTTCTCAAACTACGAAGCAGGAAGTATGGTAAATTGATTTCATTACCATCAAGAAAATTCATCATTAGGCGAGCATGGTAAAAGAACATGTTTCCAAACCTACCTTCACAAGTTATGAATTTTTTAATAATTAATAGCAAATTTCTCCATTTAGTCTTTAAGGCTGTGACTGGGATTCCCTTCTTAAAGACAGAGATATCCATACTTGGATTTTTAAGGAAGACTTCCCATTCTTTCTCCTTAATCTTCCAATTCTTGAACCAACTTTCCCCGATTCTCGATAATCTAGTAGCTTCTGCTACAAATGACTCTGTCATAACCAATTTAATGTCTCCAATCTCCACTTCTATACCATCATATGCCTAAGCAAATGATTTCGTAACTTATTTCTCATGCCCATCAAATTTTTCAACAAATTCTAACCACTGCACTTACTGCAACTGTTGTTTCACCTGTGGGTATCCTTCAAGAATTTAGCCCCATTCAGTTCTGAGCATACAATGACTCCCATGCTAAAGAAATCTTAGTCCCTAATTGCTCTTTTTGATAGGGTTATGGAAGGAGTTTGGTTATGGAGTAGGTCAAAGAGATGGAATTTGGGTAATAGGTGAGGTGTTTTCGGCAATGGAATAGGGTCGAGTGGAATGGATATGATGCAAGTAACTGTGATGGTATGCAAAGAAAGTGGGATGATATGTGGAAGGAAGGGAGTAAGTTTGAATAAGGTTTCATATTGGATTCATATCCTTTTGACAAGATGTAGATATTTTCGTTAGAACCAAAGTCATGTCATAATGAGGGTAATCATTATACAAAATGGTGGTAGCAATGATCATTCATCTATTTAATTTCATAATTCAATGTTTTTCCCTTTATTATCTAACTAATATTTACATACCTTCTATCTTGCCTTACTGATTTTTGGATTTGTCATTTTGTAGGTTGTACTCAAGTTGCTTTAGTTGTGATCTTCATTCAATTTTCTTTTTCCATGATCTTCATTTTCCCTCATTAAAATTTGTCAAGTCAGCTACAGAATTCCATGAGAGTTGCAGATTATTGACAATTCTATAGTTGTCTTATTTTTCAAAAGAGGAATAAAAAGAAATGGGACAAGAATAGGGAATTAAAAAGAAAATCTATGCTGCCAAGAATTCTTGGTTTTCAACTTAGATTTTCTGTATAAACATGCCAACAATGTTGGTTTTCATGTTTATACAAAAAAAAAAAAATTAAAGAAAGTAGAAGGCTAAGTTCAAGAGGAAGAAGAATCTTCCTTGACCAACTTAAAATCAAGATTATCTTGAAGATTTCTTATGAACTTTTCATTTGTTAATGGTTTATGATATATTTGTAATCTATGACCATTTATAAGGAAAGTTACTTTTTTTTCATCAATGGTTCTCATTTTGACTGCTCCATTATCAAAGACAGTTTCAATCTCATAAGGAGCAAGCCAATGAGTTTGAAATTTTCCTTGAAAATATTTAAACTTTGAATCAAAAATCAATGCCCATCACCAAGCTGGAATTTTCTTTCTTTGATAAAATTATCATGCCACTTGGATCTTCGTTGTTGGACTATATTGGTTATATGAATAGCATCTTATCATATCTCATCAAGTTCATTCAATTACTCCATTCTTTGCCTTTGGGATTTTGATAGATCAAGACCCAATTTGACTGTTGTTTTAAAAGTCTTTATCTGGAACTCAATAAGAAACCAGACTTGTTTTCCATAAACAAGTTCATAAGGAGTGTGACATGTTGTGTTTCTCCATGTGGTACAATATGCACATAAAGCTTCTGGAAGCTTTTCTGCCCAACCTCTTCTATGCAGATGCACAGTCTTGATAAGAATTGCTTCAATTACTTTACTGGTAGATTCAACTTGTCCATTTTCTTATGGATGATATGGAGTAGACTTCCGATGTTTGATTTTGTATTCCTCCATTATCTTCTGTACCAACTTGGATGTAAATTGAGTACCTTGATCTGTCACAATTTCCCTTGGGACACCAAAATGAGTGAAAATATCCTCAAAAATAAATGAAACTACAACATTTTCAGTAGCAAAAGGAAGTGATTTAGATTTTACCCATTTTGTGACATAATCTGTACAAACAAGAATGTACATTTTTTGTCTTGATGGTGGATTGATTGGACCAAAAAAATCCAAAGCCCATTTCTCAAAAGGTTCAATAAGTACCTGGGGTTGTAGAGGCATTTCATCTAAAGAAATAGGCTTTCCCATTCTTTGACAACTGTCACATCTCTTAACATATTCTTTGGCATCCTTAAAAAGAGAAGGTCAATAGTATCCTAAGAGGACTTTATAGACAATACTTTTATCAGCAAAATGTCTTCCACATGGTTCATCATGACAAGATTTTAATATCTTTGGTACTTCATCCTCTCTAACGCATCTTCGAATGATTAATCTAGGACCTGTTGTGGACAATTCTTCATTTATCCATGAATAAGATGCACTAGTTTGAATAACTTTCTTTTTTTCTCGAAGAGACAAATATGAAGGTAACTTTCCCTGTGGCCAAATAGTTAGTAATATCTACAAACCAAGGAGATTTATTAGATATTACAAAAAGATATTCATTAGGAAAATTATCTTCTACACGAACATCTTTATTATCATTTTGGATTCTAGACAGAAATCAACAACTGTGTTTTCCCTTCCAGGTCTATCCAAAATAGTAATATTGAATTCTTGTAATAACAATAGCCATCTTGTAATTATGCCATTAGTAATTGATTTATTCATTAAATATTTAATTGCAGAATGATCTGTGTGAATGAAGGTTTCATAACTAGTGAAATAATGTCTAATGTATCGATGGCATGCACAACAGCTAAAAACCCATTTTTGGTTACAATGTAATTCAACTCTGTAGGGGTCAGATTTTTGTTTTTATAGTAAATGGCATAAGGATTTAAATCTTTTTGTCCTAATACAGCTCCTAAATTTGTATTTGAGGCATCAGTCAAAATGTGAAAAGGTAGTTTCCAGTTTGGTCCTCTTAAAATGGGTGCTTTGGACATCTTTTCTTTCAATGTTTGTAAGGCTTTATGGCAGTCAAAATTCCAGATGAATTCATAATATTTTGTCAGAAATTTGGGAGAGGATATATTTGTAAAGTTTTCTTTAAATCTTCTATAATAGCCAGTAAAACCAAGAAAATTTCTAACATCCCTTTGACAAGTAGGAACTAATAATTTAGAAATGACTTCTACCTTAGATGCATCCACTTTGATTCCATTTCTTGAAATATGGTGGCCTAAAACAATTCCCTCGGTGAACATCATAAAACATTTTTCATGGCGTAATGAGAGATTTGCTTCTTTACACCTAATGAGAACTTTTTCCAAATTTTTAAGAGCTTCTTCAAAAGAGTTTTCATAGGCAGTAAAATCATCCATGTAAACTTCCACACAATCATGAATTAGATCAGAAAAATGCCTAAAACTGAGTTTTCGAATGTTGCAGGTGCATTACATAACCCAAAAGGAAGTACTCGATAAGCATAAGTTCCCCACAAACATGTAAATGTTGTTTTATATTGATCTTCTAGAGCTACTTGGATTTAGTTATATCCACTAAAACCATCCAAGAATGAAAAGTATGCTTTCCCTTCCAATGTATCAAGAACTTGATCAATAAAAGGAAGTGAAAAATGATCTTTTAAAATAGCTTTATTCAATTCCCTATAATCAATGCTTACTCCCCATTTACCATTCTTTTTCTGAACAATTACCAATGGTGAGATCCACTGATTGTCTGATATTGGATAAATGAAATTCACATTTAACAATTTTTGTAGTTCTTCTTTAACAATTTCCCTTAGGTTTTGATTCATCCTCCTCTGGGGTTGTCGGATTGGTCCGACATTTTATTCAATATAAATATGATGCATACAAGTGTTAGGATCAATTCCTTTCATATTAGTGTATTCCCATGCATAAGCAGAAGAATGTTCTTGTAACATCTTAACTAATTCTTTCTTTTTAGATTCTTCCAAATTATGATTAATGTTCAAAGTTTTCCCAAGAAAAAATTATATCAAATAATTGCCAATTTTTTCCATAGAATGTAAAGCCATTTGACGATATGATGGATATTCAATATTACTTAGTTCTTGAAACTTTTGATTTCATTCACAATATGAGGAAGATTCATTATTTTCCATTAAATTTAAAATCTAATCTTCTTCATCTATTTGTGAAGTAGCAAAAATTGGTCATTATCAATGTTTTCATCATATATCCATACTTCACTTTCCACTTCTATTGTTGTTTTTGCAGGAGGATATAATGTGAATTTCTTTGTTGAACTTCCATCAAATATAAACATATCACCAGATCTACAATTTATAAAAGCATCAGTTGTAGATAACCATGGTCTACCTAGAATCAATGGGTGTCCTCCTAGATTATTCTTGGGTGTCAAGATCATGAAGTCAACAGGATATTCCTAAGAATAGAAGGATACAAATACATCTTCTAACACACCGCCAGGTTTGATAACAAATCTATCTACTAATTGCAATAGTGTAGGTGTATATTGAAGATTAGGAAGTTTCAATTGATTCACAGTTTGTTTACTCATGATTTTTATAGTTGCTCCTAAATCAATTAATGTATTTGGAATCTCAATACCATTAATAAGTTTTCACAATGGGAATCTAGATATTTCTGAAGTGTTGTTTTTCCCATCATGATATCTGTAATTTTCCCAACTAACTGGATTCTTTTAACTTCTTTTCTTTTTCTTCCTGGTTTTTTAATACTTAACTCCCTGATTATCTTTACAAATATTGGTATCTATTTTATAGCTTGTAACAAAGGAATTTTTATACAAACATTCTTCAGTTCATTTATCATATCATAATCAGGCAACACAATGTGTTTTTCTACCCCTTTTTCAATTAACAATGTAAACTTTGAAACGAGAACTGATACTGTTACCCGTGTCGTAGAGATAGCAAAAAAGTGACCCGATTTTGAAAAGGGGCGATGCAGAACACACATATTTTTTTTAGAGTATAATTTTTGGCACTTTAAATAACCGATACGATTACCCGTTTCGTAGGGGTAGTAAAAAAGTGACCTAATTCTGAAAAGAGGTGATGCAGAACACACTTCTTTTTTTTGGGGCATATTTTTGACACTTTAAATTTTCTTATGTATCAAATATAAATATTTTTTTTTAATGTTACTGATTTTCATATTGATTTTGAAATGTGTTCATGCAGCATACCTTTTTTTAGAGGACTTATTTTTCACACTTTAAAATTTATTATGTCCAATTTTTTTTAAATTATGATTACTTAACGAACTTTCAAGTTGTTTTATTTTTCTTTTTTAAAATGTTGATTACTTAAAAAAACAAATATAAAAAGAAAACAAAAAAAAAAATTATTAAAAAAAAAACCAAAAAAAAAAAAAAAAAAAAAAAAAAAAAACAAAAAAAAAAAAAAAAAAAAAAAAAAAAAAAAAACATATATAAAATTAAGTAAAAATTTAAAAAAACATTAACAAAAACTAAAAAAAAAAACAAACAAACTACCAAAAAAAAATTAATTAATTAAAAAAAAACAAGTTTAAAAACAAGTAAAATTAATATTAAAAACATTTAAAATAAACTCAAATTATATATATATATATATGAAAATTTTTAAAATATATATATATATTCCAAAAAAAAAAACTTTAAAAATAAATATGTATTTTTTTTTTTACTTATTTTTTATTAAGCCGAAGATTTTTTCTTTAAAAAAAAAAAAAAAATTTTTAACAATTTTAAAAAAAAAAAAAAAAAAACAAAACAATTTACAAAAAAGAAAAGTTACCCGTGCTGCCGCCGAATGCCTCTCCGTCACCCGTGGTGGCGCGGCCCCGGGCGGAGGGTCTGCCCCTCCGCCTAGGGCCGTGCCACCACAAGCAGTCAGGCGACAGCCGGGGTAAATTTTTATTATATATATATATATATATAATATATATATATATATATATATATATATATATTTTTCTAAGTTTTAATTTTTTTGTTTTTTAAATAAAAAATTCTTGGGCTTAATAATTTATTTATTTTGTTTTTAAATAAAAAAAGTTTAAGATTTTATTTAAAAAATTAGGGTTAATTATTTATTAATCTTGTTTTAAATAAAAATATTGTTTTTTAATTTTTTTTTTTAAATATATATATATATATATATATATATAGTTTTTTTTTTTATTTTTTTATTATTTTTTTTAATTTGAGCGTATTTTTGTTTTTTATTTTTTAATTTTAATTTTAGTAGTTTTTTATTTATTTATTTTTTTTTTTTTTTTTTTTAAATCTAGTTTTTTTTAACTTTCATTTTTTATTTTAGATTTTTGTTAATGTTTTTTTTTTATTTTTCTATATTTTTTTCTTTTGCCAAATTTTTTTATGGTTTACAAGATTTTTTTTTTCCATTTTTTTAAATATGTTTTTCTTAATATTTATTTGTTTATAATTTTTAAGTTTTTTAATTCTTATCTTTTATAGGTTAATTTTGCTTTTTTCTAACATTTTTATGATTGATTTTTTTTTGTTAAATTTTTTTTTATGTTTGATTTTTTTTTGTTTTTTTATATTTTTGATTTTTTTTTTAGTATGTATTTTAATTTATGTTTCGTTATTTTTTTTTACTTTTTTTTTTTTGTTTTGTGTTTTTTCATTGTTTTAATGTTTTATTTTATTTTATGTTTTCATTATTCTTTTGAAATTTTAATGTTTTTCGGGGTTATGATAAAATCTTTTACGCCATTATTTTGAAATGTTGAAATTTTACCCTTGAAAAAAATGTTATTCTGACGTCAACACTTTTCGGTTTGAGGGTGTTTTCTACAAAAAATTACCATTGAAAAAAAAGTGTTATTTGAACATCAACACTTTTCATTTTGAGGGTGTTTTTTGGACAATTTTTGTACAAAAAATTGGTTTTCACCGCCATTTTTAAAACATGTTGAAAATTTACCCTAAAAAAAAGGGGGGTGTTATTCCAGCATCAACACTTTCCATTTTTAGCACTGTTTTTTATGTTTTTACGGGGTTTTTTGGCCAGAGTTCCCATTTTGAGTTTATAGTTCCCGTTTCAAAGTTTACATTGTTAATTTTCAATCTTTCAAGAAAATGTGGATTTTGAACAGAAACTGAAGGTTTTTCTATAATGGGAGTTGAGTTTATTGGAGTATCATCGAGATGTATAGGGGTGGTTTTTTTTGTTAGGATTTTCTTTTTTATGAAGAGATGTCTCTTTCTCAGAGAGGTCATCCTTCTCAAATTCCTGGATAACAACAGATGGTGTCTTCTTTTCCAATACTCTACAGATCTACAACTATAACCATACAAACAAATGTCCCTCAAGCAAGCTAAGAAGGATAATAAATTATCACCCAAGTATTATGGTCCGTACAAGGTGTTACAAAATATTGGTACTATAGCATACAAATTGGAGCTTCCTGCATCTTCCCGAGTGCACCCAATTTTCCATGTTTCATGCTTAAAGAAGGTTATATGTGAGAAGATCCCAGTTCAAACAATATTGTCAGAACTTGATGAGGAAGGAAAAATCATATTGGAAGCTGAAGCAATCACAGAAACAAGAAATCTACAACTACGAAATCAATCAATTTCAAAGTATCTCATCAAGTGGAAGAACTTAGCCATTGAAGATTCAGCATGGGAGGATGAGAATTTATATAAAAGCATCCATAACTACTCAAGCATTGAGGACAACACTTTTTGAAGGAGAGGGGTGTGTTAGGTCCCTATACTACTAGTGTAACCCCTTATTGTTATTGGTGCAACCCCCTTATTGTATTATTGTGCCCATATAGTAACCATGTTGTATTATTGTGCCCCATAGAAGCCCACTATTGTTATTGTTGTGCCCCTACAATATTATTGTTATGTAGGCTCTGATTGTATTGGGACCCCTTAGACTCCTATATATAGAAAGGAGTTCTTGTCATTTGTATCATCCAAGAATTGTTCATTTGTGTAATGTAAAGGAGGCTTCCCCTTCGAAGAGGTTGATTTTGAAGTCTTGATCTATCTTTTCTTCTATTTTGTGAGTTGGTTGCATAACATAAAACAAAGAGGTTCTATGTGATTTGGTAGTACTTCCTCTTGATAGACAAATTTAAGACCCGGTATTGAAGGACATTCCTTTGTATCATGATTTTCTGCACATATAACACAGGTTTCTACACTTTTTTAGTCAAGGGGGCATTCTCTCACAGCATGCTTCTTTCTACATTTTGGACAAAATATAGATAATGCAGAATTTTCAGCCTTTTTCTTGTTTTGTATTTTAAGGGTATCTATTTGTTCACCAAGACTCCCCAAAATATATGTTTTGAAATTGTCATGCAAATTTCCTATTTCAGCCCTACTTATTGTCCCAACTACAAACTATTAATCCTAGACATAACGGGATCTCTTGGATTTTTCCCAGTTCTTGCATTTCCTCTTGAAATGTATATGCAAAACTCACAAACATATCCAAATGATAACTGGGAAATATCTCCTTTAGCCATCAAATTGAGAAGATCTATCCACTCATCTTTGATAGATTTTAGCAAGAGAGATTTCAAGGTTTCTTCATCTAGAGTATGCATTTTAGCCCTTTTTACATTATAAGCAAATATTTCAACGAAATCTTCAATATTTTCATATTCTTTTTGCATCATTTTAAAGACTTCATCTTTAAGGTTATGGGGAATGCAATAATCCTTATATTTTTCTAAGAACACATTTTTCATTTCTTCCCATGTGTCTTATAATCTGTGCTCCTAAGCCCATAAACCATTTTAATGTTGCATCTTTAAGAGTGGCTGGAAACAATTTCAACTTTTGAGTATCCAGCAAGTAGTTATAGGATCTACACAAGACTTCAAACTCAAAGAGAAATGTTTTGAGATCCTCATTTCTTAATCCATGGAAATTGGGGAGGATAGAGGGTGACATATTTTTTATTGTGGTTGTGGTATCTTCATCAAAGATGGGAAATTCAAAAGGTTTTAAATCTCCTCTACCAGCTCCTCTTCCTCTTCCTCCACCTCCTCTATTTCCTCCTCTTCCACCTCCAATCCTATCATCACCATTCACATCATGTACTTCCCCTTCCCCTTCTCCTGCCATTGTAGATTCATCAGAGTTAATATAAGGTTCCAAAATTGGATTTTCTAGTTCTTCCTCTGGTTCTTCTATCAATGGAATGTTAAAATAGTTTTCTTCTTCTTCTTCACTAGGGATTTCAAGTTCTTGTCCTAGAACTTGTTCTCCGGTTGAATATAGAAAGATTACTCCTTTTTGGGGGGATGTAGGATATTCTTCTTCTACTACAGCTTTAGTAGAGGAAGTTGGTGAATCTTTATGTTGGATTTCAGATCTATGTACCTCAAGAAGTCTACGTCTACCTGTAAATGATGGAATATGAGTTTGGGTGGATGGTGTGGCACTGCGAGGTCATGGTGGGGTGAGTGGTGATGTTGGAATTAAACGTCTACCTCTAATTATGAATCTACCTCTAGAATCTCTTTCCCTATGCATAAATATTTTTTATCATTTTTTTATGAAAAGTAAAAGACTCCTATATACACTTCGCCAACAACAGCACCCAAAATGTTTAGTAATTTAATTGATGTTAAATTACTACATAAATTATCGACCATGACTTGTAAACTGATGAAGTGTATGTTAGGTCCCTATATTTCTAGTGTAGCCCCTTATTTTTATTAGTGCAACCCCCTTATTGTATTATTGTGCCCATGTAGTCTCCATATTGTTATTATTGTGCCCCATATAAGCCCACTATTGTTATTGTTGTGTCCTTAGAATATTATTGTTACGTTGGCTCTGATTATATTGTGACCCCTTAGACTCATATATATAGAAAGGAGGTCTTGTCACTTGTATCATCCAATAGTTTTCATTTGTGTAATATAAATGAGGTTTCCCCCTCGAATAGGCTGATTTTAAAGTCGTTGATCTATCTTTTCTTCTATTTTTTGAGCTACTTGCATAACATTTGGAATCAGAGCTTTGGATTCTAGGGTTTCTCCTGTTCCAAACAAGTAATCGTGGAATTTTTGCTATAACTTTTTTTCTACGATGTTTCAGAAGCTGAAATTAAAACCCATTTGAGTCAAAATCTTGATGAACCTCGGGTATGAATTTCAGATCTTGTCTTGCTATATTTTCGAAGATATGATGCAATTAAGTTAGGGTTTTTGCATGCTCCCGAATTACATCCCAAACTGGTGACCTTGGGAAAATCATCATAAATTTCTCTTTCAGAATTGTAAGAGGTTATAGAAAGAGGACAGACTTTAGTTTTCTGTGTATGATTTCAAGTCTGAAGGTCGAAATAGTGACAGGTAGAAAGTCATATAAGTCCGCTCTACTGAACCAGTCTATAATCAGGTCATCATAGGAGATTTGGCATAACTCTTTCTTGAGAATACAATATTGATCAGACTAGTGGGGTTAGAAAGAGGACTCAGAGGGCTACCATAGGACAAAATTTTATACCTTGGAGATCTGAAATAACAGAGATACAACATATTCAATATTGAGCTCTTACAAAGCGAAAAAGTGTGTGTAGTTTTTTTTTAATTTGCATAAGGTTGGTTTGAAAAATTAGTTTGAAGTGATTCAAAGGGAATAGTGAAGCATAATTATCATTATTAATGCCCCAAATAAAGAAAATGCAAACACCTAGTAAGCAACCTAAAAGATCTACCATGACTCGTGAAGAAGAGGAAGAAATGAAACATGATATATCAAATTTACGAGACCGACTACAAAAAATTTCACTCTCACAAAAAGTAACAGAAGCTAAGATAGATGGTTTAAAGAAAGGCATGGAAGCTAAGATCGATGGTGTGGAATCTAAGATCAATGGTTTAGAAGCAAAAATAAAAGAAGACATTAAAGATTTGAAAAAAGATATAGAAGGTTTGAAAGGAGGTTTAGCAAAGTTGCTACACGAATTGCTTGCTAATGGTGAAAAGATAGTAGAGGAAACTCATGAAGAGAACAAAAGTAATGTTAATTATCATTTCATAGAATCTAACGTTGGTTTGAAGACTCACCACGTTTCAAAGATCGATATGAGGAAGTTTGATGGCAAGGATCCCGTAACATGGATACTACATATGGAGCAATATTTCGATCTCCATAATATGCAAAACACACAAAAGGTATGCATTGCAACTTTATATTTGGAACCCAATCAGTTTGTATGGTATCGATGGATTTTATCTCGTAAACAAATTGTCACTTGGTCAATTATTATGGAGGAAATGACAGCACATTAAAAAGCAACACCTTCTTTAGCCAATTGATAAATCTCAAACAAAAGGGTTCAATGGTGGAACACATTGAGGAATTCCAAAAATTGAATATAAGGGTAAAAGATATTCCAAAGGAGCATAGGATTGATGTGTTCATAGGAAATTTAAAGCATAACATCCAACATGAGGTTCATCTTTGGGAACCTAATTCATTAGAGAAGGCATTCAGGTTGACAAGAAAAATTGAAAGAAAAATTATGTCAACAAGGAAGCGTACCACTCACAACTATAAATATGTAAGTGTTTTTGCTCCTAGCCTTCCACAAACTACAAGGTTGACACCACAACAATTGGAAGAAAAAAGATAAAAAGGGCTTTGTTACAGTTGTGATAGTAAATACACTAAAGGTCATAAGTGTGCTGAGAAGAAATTATTTTACATAGATTGTGAAGAGGAGGAAGAAAAGGAACAAGAAACATCAAAAGAAGAGGATATACACCAGGAACCAAACCTAGAGAAATAATAAATGAATCTGACCATATCTTGTAATGTATTGGCAGTCATTACCACTCCTCAAACCCTCAAGATAAAAGGACATATCAAGAAGAAAGAGGTAATAGTGTTGATTGATTCGGGTAGTACCCATAATTTTATTCATTGTAAGATAGCCAAGGAATTGAATTGCTTCCTATATCCAGTGCCAGAATGTCAAGTGATGGTTGCAAACGGAGGAACCATAAATTTCTCTGGAAAGTGCTATAATATAAAGCTATCCATGGGAAAATATGCATTGAATAGTTCTGATGCTTTCCATTCCAATGGGTGGTGTTGATGTTGTACTAGGAGTCCAATGGCTACAATCTTTGGGTACGATACCTTTTAATTTTCAAGAACTTTTCTTGAAATTTTTTTGGGAAGGAAAGGAAGTTGAATTAAGGGGTATCATATGGAAACCAGGAAAGATAATAATCTCTAACAGCATGACAAAGCTTCTAAAGAAATAACAACGGGGCGTAATTGCACAATTATGTTTACTAGAGGTTCCCACATCGAAATCTTCTATTTCTCCAAATCTCAAAAAAAAATTGGACAATCATTCCAATATATTTGAGACTTCCAAAAGCCTCCCACCTATTCATGATCAGGATCATGCTATTCATTTGATTCCAGGAAGTGTTCCTCCAAACATCAGGCCTTACAGATACCCATATGCCCAAAAGAGTGAAATTGAATGTATGACCAATGTAGAAATGATAGAGGTTGGTATAATTCAACCTAGTCAAAGTACTTTCTCTGTTGCAATAGTATTGGTGCACAAGAAGGATGGATCATGGTGCATGTTTCCAAATTATAGGGAGCTCAACAAGCTCACTATTAAATATAAATTTCCTATTCCTTCCATTGATGAATTATTGGATGAATTACATGGAGCAATTTACTTCACCAAGTTGGATCTTCGTTTAGGATATCATCAAATCATAATGAAGATTGAAGACATTCTAAAAACAACATTTAGAACTCATGAGGGTCATTATGAATTTTTGGTGATGCTTTTTGGCCTTACCAATGCACCTTCTACATTTCAAGGTTTGATTAATTCCATTTTCAAACCCTTCCTTAGTAAATTTGTGTTAGTATTTTTTGATGATATACTAATCTACAATAAGTCTTGGAAGGATCATGTTCAACATGTTGACAGGGTGCTCAAAATACTGGAGGAGAAACAATTATATGAAAAACCTCCAAATGTTTCTTTGGAGTACAAGAGGTGGAATATCTAGGTCATATTGTATCTCATGAAGGTGTTAAGGTAGACCCTAGCAAGATTAAAGCCATTAAGGAATGGAAAATCCCCACATCCATTAAGCATCTGCGATGATTTCTCGGGTTGACAGGTCACTATCACAAGTTTGTTAAGAATTATGGGAGAATAGTAGCACCCCTAACAACATTACTGAATAAAGATGCATTTTCTTGGACTTCAGAAGAAACGAATACCTTTGAACATCTTAAAGAGGCAATGTGTCAAGCATCGATCTTAACTACGCTAGATTTCACAAAAACCTTTATTGTGGAATGTGATGCCTCAGGAAATGGAAATGGTATTATTTTAATGCAAGAAGGAAGACCCATTGCTTTCTAAAGTCATCCAATCAAAGGAAAGTATTTACACAAAGCTATTTATGAGAAGGAAATGTTGGCAATACTACATGCACTTAAGAAATGGCGACCTTACCTAATGGGAAGACACTTCAAGGTAAAAATGGATCATGATAGTCTTAAATACTTTTTAGAACAAAGATTATCTTCAGAAGAATAGCAAAAATGGGTCACAAAGATGTTGGGTTATGACTTTGAAATCATCTACAAAAAAAGGAAGCAAAATGTTGTTGCAGATGCACTCTTAAGAAACGATGAGGATGTGGAAGCATTGGTTTGTGCCATTTCTATTATCCAACCAAATTGAATAAACGAAGCAAGGGATGAATGGAATAATGATGAAGAAGTGTGGGAACGCATTCAAAAGTTGCAGCAAGATCTCAGTACATCTGATACATTTAGCTGGAAAAATGATTCGTTATGGTATAAAGATCGCTTATACCTCTGTAAGAATTCCCAACTCAAACAAAAGATTCTTATGGAATTGCACACTTCTCCCTTAGGAGGGTACTCAAGATTTTTAAAAACTTACCATAGGGTTAAGAAGAAATTTTTTTGGGATGGCCTTAAATCTAATATTCAAATGTTTGTGGCAGAATGTTTGGTTTGCCAACAAAATAAATTTGAGACAATTAAGACCCCGGGTCTGTTACAACCTTTATCCATTCCAAGTCAATGTTTGGAGGAGTTTTCAATGGATTTTATCACTGGTTTACCCAAGTCCAAAGGAAAGAGTATCATCATGGTGTTAGTTGATAGACTTGCCAAGTATGCACACTTTTGTGCATTATCTCATCCATTTAAAGTTAGTATAGTTGCTATTGCATTTATGGAAACAATTCAAAAGCTACATGGAAACCCAAAGATTATTGTAAGCAACAGAGATCCCATTTTCACTGGAAATTTTTGGACAGAATTATTTTCTTGTTTGGGTACTCAGTTAGCTCATAGCTCATCTTACCATCCCCAATCAGATGGCAAACTTATATAGTGAACAAATGTTTGGAAGGATATCTTCGTTTCTTTGTATCTGATAAACAGACACAATGGGTCAAGTGATTACCTCTGGTTGAATGTTGGTATAACACTTCCTTCCATACTGCATCAAAAATAACCCCGTTTATGGCACTTTATGGATATCATCCACCATCCGTCACATCATATTTAAGAGAAATTTCTAAGGTTCAAGTAGTGGAAGATCACATCGAGCATCAACAACAAGTTCTCCAACTCTTTAAGGATAACCTCACTTTGGCGCATAATAGAATGAAACAGCAGACAGATCAACATCGCAGCAAAAGAAGTTTTGATGTAGGTGATTGGGTATTTCTACGACTACAACCATACAAATAAATGTCCCTCAAGAAATCTAAGAAGGATAATAAATTATCACCCAAGTATTATGGTCCGTACAAGGTGTTACAAAAAAGATTGGTACTATAGCATACAAATTGGTGCTTCATGCATCTTCATGAGTGCACCCAGTTTTCCATTTTTCATGCTTAAATAAGGTTATAAGTGAAAAGCTCCCAGTTCAAACAATATTTCTAGAACTTGACGAGGAAAGAAAAATCATATTGGAACCTAAAGCAGTCACAGAAACAAGAAATCGACAACTACGAAATCGATCAATTTCAGAGTATCTCATAAAGTGGAAGAACTTACCCATTGAAGATTCCACATCGGAGGATGAGAATTTTATACAGAAGCATCCAGAACTACTCAAGCATTGAGGAAAACACTTTTTTGAAGGAGAGGGGCATGTTAGGTCCCTATACTACTAGTGTAGCCCTTTACTGTTATTAGTGCAACCCCCTTATTTTATTGTTGTGCCCATGTAGTCCCCATATTGTTATTATTGTGCCTCATAGAAGCCCACTATTGTTATTTTTATGCCCTTAGAATATTATTGTTATGTCGGCTCTGATTATATTGTGACCCCTTAGACTCTTATATATAGAAAGGAGGTCTTGTCATTTGTATCATCCAATAATTGTTCATTTGTGTAATGTAAATGAGGTTTCCCCCTCGAAGAGGCTGATTTTGAAGTCGTTGATCTATCTTTTCTTCTATTTTGTGAGCTAGTTACATAACAGTGTATGTGCACTGTATGTGCTAGAAGTCCTTATGGTGTAAGAAATTCCTAAATTAAATTGAGATATATTTATGCACATATTCTACTTAAAATTTACTAAAACAACTATCCAGTCTTGCATAAAGTAAAGATGTCACACTTAATAGAAATGAAATCAAAATTATTGCACTTGCTTAAAAGAAATATCACACTTTACTTGAAAGAAACATCACACTTGCTTGAAATAATATCACAGTTTACTTGAAATAAATATCACACTTGCTTAACTAAATAATGAAATTAAATCTGAATCGCTCTAACAGAAAAAGAGAAATTAATTCTATAATCAGATTAATAGGAAATTGAAATCTTCTTCACTCAAATGTAATTTAACTCAGATGTAACTCAAACTATACTACAAATCCTAAATATCTCCACACTTAGTCGTACCACTTTCCATGTGCATAACAGATCTCTGCTTCACTCATTCATCATATAGCAAAATTCTTAAACAAATCCTGCTTTAAACTCAGTCCTAAACATTCATTCAAAATCGAATCTGGATAGTAGATGAACTAATTAAACACCATATAAAATGCAGAATTGAAATTTTAATTAAAAATGATAAAACCTTACAGCTCCAGGGGGGCCTCTTGCAAGATGTAGGTAACAACATGACTTCTTCGAAGGATTATATACGCATTGAGATAACGCCAAACAAGGGTATCAAACAAAACAGAGTTTTTATAACTGTAAACAAAGTTTTTAAAACCATATGCAGGTTTGTATTTTATCATGCTGAAAGGTATATTTATAACCTCTATCAATAATTTTTTTAGAGATTTACAAGCCTATCCTACTCGAAAAAGGAGAAAAAATAACATAAGCAGATAATATTACATGATTTTCTATTGGAGAAGCAAATCATGAGGCTAAATATTTGCTTCCATGCAAATATCATTATGCCAGCTATTAGCCACTTGCCCATATGTCTCGTTCCTTGGCTGGAGTTTTGGAACCCATCAAACCTTCAACTATGCTGCAGAATCCGTCATTAAGAGAAGAATTGGTGCAATTCAGTAGCTTATGCAAATATTGAATTAAATAATAAAGAACAATGAAACATATGAAATAAAAGATGTTTAAGTACCTTCTATTGCCATGAACCTTGTAAATTGATGCTTAATTAGAGTTATTAGAGTAAAAAAGAAGGAAGATGGAGTGTGAAGGTTGTCAAAAAAAGACAATTTTGGGCTTCAACACATTTTGTCCAATGACTTCTCTGCAACCTCACCAGCCTGCGATGTGCCCCTAGTGCTTTGAAATTCCACAAAATGATATGGAATGCTAGGGTTTAAACAGGTCTTCGCGAATATTAGGTCTTCTATTGAAATACCATCTGAGCTGACCAGTTTCTCCAGAGGTGCCAACCAAAAAACATTAGGTTTTTCATGGAGCACCTTGTCTTCGTGTTGGGTGCGAGTCTATGTAAAATCTAGCAATCTAAGGAGGAATGGAGTGGGAATGGGAATATCGTCTGATATATTTTATAGCAAAGCAAATATTCCCATGTTTGGGGATCCAGATGTCGATTACATCGCCATCCCTTGATGCTTATGTGGAGGGATTATACAAATGGAAATATTCGTGGAGGGATCCTCGAGAAGTCTACCAGCCCTTCCTCCATGTTGAATTTACACTCTGTCATTATATAGATAATTATCTGAAAAATAAAAACCTCGCTCAAGTTGTCAACTACCAGACAGACCACCTCCTATTAGTGAATACAATATCGAAAACAAATCATCGCTATGTGAATCAGTAATCCTCTCATAGCTTTCACATTTGTCGCACTCCAAGAACTTCATAAAGTAACCCCTCGAGCAGGTCTTCCCATTGTTAACAAACGAAGGCAAGCCCTAACCCTCATCCTGTAATAGCCTCAAACACGGTAACGCAAACCACAGAGCCATTTTCCTTCATGAACTTTTCTCTTAATCATTTAACTATTATTGACTACACCTCAAAGCATTTAAAATAACACACATATTAATACAAAGTGTCATACACAGTAGCTTTGGTGAATCTGTATTTCCATTAAATAAAGGAAAAGTATACATGCATAAACTCATAATCATACATTTCTATTTTGGCCTTATTCTACATCCATTTGGCCATTTGTTTTCCCTCTAAGCTTACAATATTTATAATAACATGTACAAACAAAATAAATTTTCCTAGGCCCATAAATCAATCCACAAATCATTCATGCTTTTCAAGGTAGACTCACTTTTGCCTTATTGACAAAATATTGCTTGTCCATAGCTTTTCTAAATCCTAAAAGTACCCCCAATATTTTCTAATATTTCTAAGCCTTTTCTTATCCTAACAACTAACAACTTGCTAATTTCTACCAAGATTTTTTCTCCTACAACCTCTCACGATTTATTTCCTAAAATTTTCATTCCTTGAAAGACAAAATTTATTCTTCAAAATCTTATGTACCAAATATTATCTCTATCTATAGTTCTCTAAGAAATAAAGAAATTAAAATTGTTTGCAATAAGGAGCTTTGTCTCCAAAAAGCTTGATGACTTGGAAGCTCTAATGCTCCTGCATCAAACTCCCAAGGTTACAGAAAAATTTCATGGCCTCCTAGTCATGCGTCATCAATTTCTGAATCCTCCAAGATCCCAAACCTTGTGTTGTATTTGTCATTTTGATCTTTGCATGTTGTTGCTCACTTGATTCGTTGATGCATGGTATTTCAATTAGCTGAACATTCTTGTTGGTTTTCCTTTTTTGTTGCATCTTCTCTTGGATGTTCTCCTCATCAGCATCCACATTCCATCAATCTCATTGTCCATTTCTATCCTTAGCTGAACTTCATGGTTGTTTTCCACATGTTGCTGCATATCCTCCTTTGTCATAAAAGTTATAAAAATGTTATTCAATTTTGGCTTACATACCTCCTTTACAACCTATTGGTCATACATTGCAGTGTTCCCCTCATTGTCTTTCAAGACAATTCCTTCTTCTTCCAGTTCTAATTTTGCATACTGAATATGTAGTCTTTGGCTTATTATCCTCTTCTCAAACCAATTAAGATCCTCATAAAATTCAACAAAACCATCTTGAATTTTATTTGTAACATCCACGCAATATCCATCACTTAGGTCTTCTGTCAACAACTCTTCCAAAATTTCGAACTCTTCTTATGTGCTTCCTTTCTCTGGAATAAGACTTTCATTTAGTATTCCAATGATTAGAATCTCCTTGAGTATGTCTTCATGAAGTATGCCTTCATCCTCTATAATATTCTCAAGATTATCTTCTTGAATAATTTATGCATCATCATCATCCTTCATGGCAGCTTCCAATAATTTTCCATCTGTAATATCTACAAACACATGATTAAGAAAAAAAGTCTTTGATCTCACCCATCTCCCCCAATAGCTTCATTTCTTCATCAAGTTTCATAAACACATCATCTAATTGTTGGTCATCATCTATCATACATGTAGATTCAAAAATATGAGGCTTCTCATCTAATGCCTCAGCGACCACATCTCCATGTTGAACTGAACTAGTTAATTAGTTCATCAAACTATGAATAAATTATTCCTCAACATCTCTAGCTTCCTCTTCATCAAGAAATAATCCTTGTTTAAAAACATACATTTCATATTCAGTTATTCTGAGTTCTTCCTTCAATTTGACATATAACCTTTGTCTTAGCTTCATTTGCAATGAATGCCATCTCACCTTCTTCTTCTTCATTGTCCAACCATATCTTTAGTCTTCCTCATATTCTTGTAGCAACTCCACTAGTACACTAAGATGTACTTTCAATTCAGCCATTCCCCTCTTGAATTCCTCATCATTCATATTCTTCATTCCAGTTATCCTAGAACTTTCTCATCTAATTATGACCTCTCTGAACCCACAATATGGCTATCAGTAGCCATCTTTACCTTTTCCTTTTGTGAATGCTCCTTGTTCACCTATGAGCTACAAAAAGCCTTCTTCATCTTGTAACAAGTCCGCTACTTGTCATGGTACCAAGTTCTCCTCTTGGTGACTTCTCTCTTCTCTTTTTCCTTGGCCATTCTACCCACACTCACTATGGAACTTCTTATAGCAACTTCTATCCAACTTCTACTTCTTGGTATTTGTCCTTCTCCTGATTCTTTGCAGTAAAACCTTTCTCCTCCTTTCAGAGTGTGTTTTCTCCTCAGCTTCAAAAGTTGTTAGAATATTGAAATTTCACCTACTCACATTCTCTTTAGAGAACTTATGTTGTCCACATTTCAACGATTTAATTTGTCACTCAATTTTGTTACACATTCCTTCACTTGAGAGCTTTGCATGCTCTCGCTTCCTCTGTCACAACTTCACTTGTTGCAATGGTTGTTATCTACAACTTTCCTTATCTAGTACCTGCAAACACAAATTATTTACGACCAGAATTAATATAAAAACACCATATCCACCTTTAAAAGGTTTGTGCCAAGATCTTATCTTCAACAGTCTTCATTTGATTCACTCCACCGAACCAATTATTTTCGAGGAGCACACCTTCTTTGCACTTTTTCAAAATATTCCCTATCAAAAACATACCATCTCTTTAAATATTTTGTAGTCATCTCTAATCTCCATAAATTGATCAGACTCTCATACCACTTGGTGCAAGAAAAATTGAATTTTCTTACAAAGTTCAACTTCTCAATCTGGATTACACAGATTTCATTATTTAGTAAATTAACTATTATTCACCACATCTCAAAGCATTTAAAATAACACACACAATAATACAAAGAGTCATACATAGAGGCTTTGGTGAATATGAATTTCCATTAAACAAAGGAAAACTATACATGCATAAACTCATAACCATGCATTTCTGTCTTCATCTGATTCTACATTCATTTGGCCATTTGTTTAGGCTTACAATATTTATAATAACATATACAAACAAAATAAATTTTCCTAGATCCATAAATCAATCCACAAATCACTCATGTTTTTCAAGGTAGACTCGCTTTTTCCTTATTGACAAAATCTTGCCTATCCATAGCTTTTCTAAATCCTAAAAGCACCCCAATAGTTTCTAAGATTTCTAAACTTTTTCTTATCCTAACAACTTGCTAATTTCTACCAATATTTTTCTCCTACAACCTCTCATGATTTATTTCCTAAAATTTTCATTCCTTAAAAGGTTGATTTTCTTCTTAAAAACCTTATCTACTAAATCTTATCTCTATCTATAGTTCTCTAAGAAATAAATAAATTAAAATTATTTACAATAAGGAAATAAAATTCCTTTTCCATGTTAAGACTTGGTTCAGAGCTTTGTCTCCAAAAATTTTGATGACTTGGAAGCTCTAATGCTCCTGCATCAAGAAGGTATTGACTACAATGAAACCTTTATTGGCATTCTAAAAAAGAATTTCATCTAGCTTGTTCTTTTCCTTGCAACTTCAAATCATTGGTCGGTCCATCAAATGGATGTCAAATTACTCTCTTGCATGGGGATTTGTAAGATGAAATTTATATGAAACAACCTTTTGGATATATTCAAACTGATTTTAATCTTGTCTACCATATCAATAAATCCCCCTATAGTATCAAGCATGCTCCTTTAGTTTGGTATGAAAAATGGATCAATTCATTCTTATCTTCTATAAATGTCCCTTTGACGCTAATTTTTATACCAAGAAAGTATATTACCACTTTCTTATGCTTGTTCCTTATGTTGATGCCTTTATACTTACTAGAAACAATACAAAACTTTTAACCCATGTGAAATTATGCCCTAAAAATAAATTTGAAATGACAAGGCTTGAGACATGTTATTTTCTTGGTATTTGAGTTTTACAAGGAAGGGAAAGTTTTTCTCTTTCCTCGCCCAAGTGTTATTATGACCACCTAAGTTGATTTCACATGGATGAGAAAATTATCCATAGTTTCCCTTCTAATTTAAAGTTAAACTTTCTAACACATACACCTCACTCAAAGTGGACACAACTTTCTATTGATATTTAATTGGTAACCTTTTGTATCAAACTTTCCCTAACATCTCCTTTCCTGTTAGTCTCATTGCTCGATACATCTACGAGTGGGCACATAAAAGCCATTATAAAGCAACAAAGTGAATACTTTGGTATATTTGAGGTACAATTTGGTTTGGTATACAATGTAGTTCATGGGGTTCTTCTATGTTGTTTTATTTTACAGATTTCAATTGGGTCAACAACCCTAAAGATTAGAATTCAATTGTAAGAAATGTTTTTAACCTTGTTTTTGAACCTACCATTCGGGCTTGCAAGAAATAAAATTCCCTTTCTCCTTCTTTCGTAGAAGCAAAGGATCGAGCAATAGTTTGTGCAAGTGAAGAAATTGTTTGGCTTAAACAACTCATTTAAGAGTTTGGATTCAAGCAACAACATCCAACCACACTTTGGTGCAATAGTCAAAGTGTCATTCAAGTCAACAAGGAGTTATTTCAACATTAATGCAACAAACACATTGAGTTACACATGCATTTATTTCAAGCTTGTTCATGAATGCACCCTTGAAATGCTCTATTGTCATACATATGATCAAGTTGTTAACATTTCACAAAATCCCCTTTGTGAAATCCAAGTTCTTAAAGCTTTAGCGTATGTTACGAGTTCAGGAAGCTGTCATTAAGGGAGAATATGCTCTAATGTGTCCTTCCTTATATTTTAATCACTTTTGTAAATCCTTCATATCTCCAATTCGTTATTAAGAGGGGATGTTAGGATATTATGACACTAGCAGCTTCATCAAGTTTAATTTAGTACAAAGTGGCTTAAGGTTAGTGACGGGCCTCGGGATTGGCATATTTCTACAACCTTTTTTCCCTATTATAAATTCCTTTTCACTAGCCTATAAACCTATATTAGTCCATTCTAATACTTATATGAGGGATTTAGACATAAAGTGTTTTCCATTGCATTTCTTTAGTATTTTATATTAATTTATGATTAAACACTGAAAAACCATAGTTCTATTTATCTTTGATTTGATTTGCAAAGATGATGTGCCAGACAGGTTGTTGTGCGGGTTTTGATGTTTCCACAAGGGATGTTTTGGTTACAGTTGTTGCAACTTCGAACTTTGTTCTACAACTCCCGTTGTTGCAACTCCAAACCCTGTTGCTGCAACTCTAAACCCTATTGCTGCAACTCTAAACCCTATTGCTTCAACTTTGAACCCCATTGCTGCAACTCCAAATCATGTTGCTACAACTTTGAACCTTATTGTTGCAACTTTGAACCCCATTGTTGCAACTCCAAACTCTGTTGTTGCATTTCCTATTGCTACAACTGTAATTCACATCATTACTACAACTTTAGTTGATGTCGTTGTTGTAACTTGAGAATTATGTTGCAACTCTAGTGCTACAACTCCAATTCACGCTATTGCTGCAACTCTAATTCATGTTGTTGTTGCAACTTTATTTCATGTCAATGTTGCAACTCTAGTTCGTGTCGTTGCTACAATTTTGAAACCATGAGCCATTAGGACCTTGATTTGATGTTGTTACATAGTTGTAACTCTATTATTTGAAAAAAAAAATCCAAAGAAAAAATCAGACTTTTTATTAAGGCATTAAAAGGTTACATAGTATATGCATTTAAGCATTCAGTCAACTGTATCACTTTTGTCCAAAGAATAGAGTTGTTCAGAAATGGTAAATTTGAGTGTCCTCTTACTCTACCATCTCATTTTTCAAATAATAGAATCACTGAAACCATTATCATGGGCCCCCTCATTGAGGAAAACAGCCCAAACAGGATATTGTTCAGCTTTCATCATATAAAAAAACCAAAAAAACAGAAAGCGTTGATGTCCGAGAAAGTCTATGTACCAAAAGGAAGCTCTGAACCAATTCTCAGGCCTCCTCATAGAGGAAAATAGCCCAAACAGGAGTATGGTCAGCTTTCAGTTTAACAAGTATATATTTTCCCAAATCTAAATCTGTTTCCAAAGACCATTTTTAGCATAATAATAAGTTTGTGTTGTTGATAAAAAAAAAAGTAATACATAATAACAGTAAGGAAAAACATCATTGGCCAAAGTCGTGAGACTGTTGGAAAGATTCTCAAAATGGTGGCTAATCCAAAACACAGATCTCATCAGGCTCAGTTTCTTCTATCCTCCAATAGTCTAGATCCTATTGTAGACCCGCTTTAGAAAGTTGGTTTGTTGCACTATTGTGTTCCCTGTAAATATGACATATTGTGATATCATTAAAAAATTGTTTTAAATATTTAGTTTCTTCTAACAAAGGAGATAGAATATAATTCTGACATCTGCTCTCGCCATTGAACCATTTGATAATATTCAACGAATCCCCAAAGATCTGAACCAAATGGATGCCCAGGTGGGTAAGCCAACAAAGTAGTAGTTTTAATGCAAGAAGTTTTGCGTAATTATTGGATCCATTCCCCAATCCTATAGAGGCTTTAAGGCTTCTGTGATCATTTAGGTGTATCAACAAACCTGCCCCACATTTATTATTTTGGTCTGAGGCCCCATCAAAATAGGCCCAAGGAGTTCCTTCTCTGATTTGTTCCTCTCTTACTATCCTTGGATTTATATCCCGAGTTGGCTCAGGGATACTTTCATAAATAGCAGCGCATTCTATAGCAATGTGGCTTGTTGTGGGGGTTTAATCTTTGAAAACATTATTGTTGTGAGCCATCCAGATACCCCAGGCTATGATTAGAGGGAGGTTTCGCAAATTTCCTTCTGGAGAGTCCTTCCACCATTGATTCCATACTTCTAATAGAGATTCCCCTTCCCAGGTCATCATGTTCTAAATCAACCTCCCTAATTCCATCCACACCTCCTTTGTGAATGGGCATTTAAGAAAGAGATGGTGTACCGTTTCTATATCATTTTTACCTAAAGCACACCTTCCTGTGCCCGACTTGTATCTCTTCTGTAAAATGTCCCACGTTGGTAATTTATTTTTTAGTATGCACCAGAAGGACATTCGAGCTTTTGTTGGGCATTTCAGCTTCCAAATGAGATTCACCCACCATTCCGGATTCCCCCAGCCCTTTCTTGACATGAGAAATTTGTAGCCATATTTTGGAGAATAGGTACCTGAGGGGGCATGTGCCCATACTAGCTGGTCTGGCCTATCTCTAAGCCTGACATTTGATCTGGTCAGTTCCTTGGTGAAATTTTGCCACCCATCCCTCCATTGATGGTCGAGATTTAGGTTTGTCCCAGATAGCCATGCTTGGCACCCTATCATGGAATGTCCATTTTTTTTTATTTGGCTGATATGATGGATGCCTCTTGAATCTAGTTGATTTATAAGACCCAGATATAGTAATTATCCTTCCTTGCATCCCACCCAAGGATCCTTTCCTATCCTGACATGTTCTCCATTTCCAATCTGCCAGGAGAGGCCTTGTTCTATGATATTAAAGGCATCTATAGTAGCTTTCCACACCACTGATGCATTCCCATTCTTCTTATTTGGCCTCCTGATCCAATCGTCCAAAGGAATGGGATCAATGTACTTTCGTTTGACCACTATGGTCCATAGGTTTTCCATCTTTATTAGTCTCCATCCCAGTTTTGCAGCTAGGGATGGTCCAAAGGCTGATAGGTCTTTTATTCCCCATCCTCCCCATTCCTTTGGTCTTGCCACCTTATCCCAGGCCACCCAGGGCAACACCGAATCCTCCTTCAAGCCAACCCGTAGGAATCGGCTACATACTCGTCTTATCCTTTCCAGAATTCCTTTCAGGACCCATGTAAGTGTCGCCCAGTACACCGGGATGGCCATTAGAATTGATTTTATGAGGACCAGTCTTCCTGCTCTAGACAACCATTTAAAGCTCCAATGATTACTCCTAGATTCTATTTTTTCCACCAGCTAAAACCAATCATGTTTCATATATGAATGTGGCTTTAGGAAGAATCCCAGGTATTTGAAGCTATCCTCCAACTTCCGATCTTCAAAGGGCAGGTCTTCTGTTATATTCCCGGATTCCAATCTACTGAAGCCTTCCAGAATTAATGAGGATTTTTCCTTATTGACGAGCATGCCCATCGCCTTAAGAAACAGATCCAATATCTTTTTTATGTTCTTTGTTTCACTCCTTATTCCATTGTTGAAAAGAGTAATGTCATCCACAAATAGTAGGTGATTTATATAAAGGTTGACTGCCACTTCTATTCCTTGAATGTCTCCTTTTCTTCTTTCTTCCAGTAACAACTGACTTAGACCTTCTGCTGCTAGGAGGAAGAGGAGAGGGGATAAAGGGCATCCTTGTCTCAACCCTCTTTGGCTTTGGAAAAAAGAGAATGTCTCCCTATTGATTAAAACAGCAAAACTAAAATTGTTCAAGAACCCCATGACCTAGTTTATGAAGCCCACTTGAAACCCTAGGTGGGTTAGGAGCATTCGGAGGTACATCCAGTTGATTCTATCATAGGCTTTGGAGAGATCGATTTTCACTATTTCACCTTTGCTTTTGTTTTTTTTTATGCTATGGATGGTTTCCTGAGCCACGCCTATCGCTTTATGAATCTGTCTTCCATCCAGGAATCCAAATTGTTCTTTTGAAATATGCCTTGAGAGAATCGGCTTCAATCTAACAGCTATCACTTTTGCTATTATTTTGTAGATACAGTTGCACAAATAAATCGGTCTAAAATCCTCAAAAGAGGAAGGATCCTCCTTCTTGGGGATAAGATCTATAAAGGTGGCATTGAAGGGTTCAAAAATTGCTCCTTTCCTCCTGGATTCTTCAACCACTTTAGTTAATTCATTGCCTATGGTCTTGAAAAAGTGTTGGAACAGCTCCATTGTCCAACCGTCTGGACCTGGGCTCTTGTCCTTTGGCATTGATTGTATGATTCCTTCCACCTCCCCTCTTGTGACTTCTCCCATGAGCTCTTCATATTCCTCCTCAACGACATATCGAGGGAAAGCCTGAGTTGTCTCGATCACCTCATCTAACGACTTTCAAAGATGCTTTAAAAATATTTTTGAAATGGCTTTTTCCCATTGAAGACAATTCCTCAAAAGAGTTGGCCTACCTTCCATCCTCTAATTTTAGGGACCAAATGGTATTTGCGTTTTTCCTTCCTTTAGCATAAATTTGGAAGAATTTTGGGTTTTCATCCCCAACCCTTAACTAGATAGCCCTACTTCTTCAATGCCACTATTCTTCTCTTGCTAAGAGGATTTTCCTCCTTTGGGTTTCCAACATCTTAATCCTATCTCTTTTTTCTATTGTCTCATATCCATTAGCTTCTGGACATTCGAGCTCATCGAGTTCCATCCCAATCTGTTTTAGATTTTCTTCTTCTTTTAATTTCTTGTCTCTGGCCCATTCAATCGTAACCTTCTTAAGGAGTTTTAAGTTCTCCATAAAATGGAATGTTTTTTCACCATTCTCACTTGGACTCACAGATCTCCAGGTTTTTTTAAAGAGGGTGTTATAAGAATCCTCCAATAGCCAAGCTGGATTGAATTTGAAAGGTGTTGTCGGCTTTCTGAGAGGCCCTTTCAATTTGAGAAAAATAGGTAAGTGATTAGAATCACCTCCCTCTCCTACCCATTGATGAAACCCAGGAATCTTTGCTGCTACCTCCTCTCTCGGGAGAAACCTATCTAGTCTCTTGGCCACCCAGTCTTCCCCAACTCTCCTATTCCTCTAGGTTGGTCTAGGTTTCAACAAATTGATATCTAAAATATTTTTCTCCCTAATGATATTAGAGAAAAAATTATAGAGCGGATCTACATGGGTAGAGGGGCCCCAGGTTTCAGCAATTCCCAGGGAAAAATTTAGGTCACCCCCAATCACCAGATTCGGGTTATCCATAAGCGACTTGGAACAAAGTTTATTCCACAAATGGACTCTGTCTTGGCATGGTCAATAAATATTAAGGATTATAAGATTTTTACAAAGCTCTGAGGAATAGACTTCTATTCCGATCACCTGATCCATCACCCAAGCATTCAGAACTTTTAATCTCCCTTTGTTTACACCCAAACCCAGCCCCCTTGATCGGCCTTTGGCATCCAAAGCTTGGATGTGCCATCCAATCATTAACTTTGACAAAGATTTTGTGACCTCTATTCCAGCACCCAATGTTTCTTGTAAGAGCCATATGTCCATATTGTAATTGTGTATTACCTCCATTAGAACCAGTTTTTTAGGACCACTGGTTAAACCCCTATAATTCAATGACAACATAATCATTGGAAAACCTTGGGGGGGGGGGGGGGGGGGGGTTGTTTGCACTGCTCTAAGCACCCTAGAGATGTACATTTGCTTCCCATATGCAATGTCTAATTTAGCTCTCAATTGAGCCTTTAACATATTTGATTTCCTCCCTCTAACCTTCTGGTCTCCTACTGTGATAGTATGCATTTTGAGCCCTCCCAAGGAGGGGGTTTAATCTCTCAGGGGGCTTGAGATTATAATAGGGGTTTACTGCTTGGGTATAATCTTTGTTCTTGTATTCCTCACCCTTCCCAAGCCTTCGATTCAGATCTAAATCAGGGATTGATGTGATAATACTATCTAGTTGTTCATTAGCAAAATTTGAGAGGGGAATAACAGTGTTCTTAGGCCTGGAGGGACCAAGCTCTGATGCAGAAAAAAATCAAAGAAAGAATAGGAGAAATATGAGGAAGGATAGGATCTGGAACTGTACCCTCTATTGGATGAGTAAGGCTCCCGGCATCCACTGTTGTTGGTGTTGGTTTAGTCTCCTTTTCCTGCTGAGAATGCGGAGCTATAGGACGGTCTTCTTCCTGCACTTCCATATTCTCCACATTATCCTCCTGAGTCTTGTTAATTTCCATCTGATCACCCCTCGTTCCTGGATTCATATTTTCACCCTTACTCTCCTCCTCTGCTGCTTTCCCTCCCCCTTCCTTCCTCTGCCTCCTTCGCCTGAAACCCAACGGACATTCTTTTGCCAGGTGTCCATATTTATGACACCTATGACATCTAAATGGCAGATGTTCATAATATAACAATTGTGTATAAGTGAATTCCTTATATTGAAGTTTTATTTCTTCCGCCAAGCCTTCTCAGGGATTTAAGCTTATAAGTATATGGGCCATCCCTTTATCTCTTGTTTGTAGAAACAAAATATCAACTTCCACAAATTTTCCCAGGTGATTGCCACCAACCTTGAATATGGATTCGACCCAAAGGAATGGTGATAGACCAGGCATATGAAGCCACACAGGTGATTCATCTACTTTTTCCCATTGTGCATCAAACATGGGGTTCCACTTTTTGAAGTATATCAGATATCTCCAAAGCTCCAATTTCTCTCCATGACCCAGTCCACCGATTCTCTTTTCCCGAACTTGATCATGAACCATCCTTTCGCCAGTGTTGTGACCACAAAGGTTGAGTTTGGTGCTTCCTGCCAGTTTTTATAGTCCATTCTTGTATGGGACTAGCCGAGTATTTCTTCCCTCTTGCCTGGCCTATCAAGGTTAATTTCAAGACCTCCATGGCCTCATCAATTTGGACATCGATTCTTAGGACCAATTCTAATACAGAATCTGTCTTCTTGACTATTTTGTGCTTTTTCCTTTTTTCCCCGCCTGTCGTTGTCGAACCCCTCCCTCTCTATTCTGTGTTTGTTTCCACATTGGCTGGTGTTGCTGGGAGCATTCCAGAATGCCCCTCCTTCCTAGATATTTTGAGTTCTTCAAAGGATATTTCCCCCTCTTGGTTCGTCTGCTCTACCTCTGGGTAATTTTCCTTGCCGCCTAGTTTCCCTTCCCCTTCAAGTAATGCTTCCTTCCCAACTGTTGTGCTATACAAAAACCCCCCATTTCAATTTTCAAATCTTAGCCTTATAATGCCAAATAAGAAATGGGTCCCCTTTTGAGTATGAATAAAAGCAATAAAACTTTTGAGTAAAATAAAATAAAAGCCATATAGAAAATTTCTTTATGAGTATTAGGACCGCTCATCGCAAATCGCAATTCTTTAGAACCCATGAACATCCATTTAGAAAAGTGTGATGCAATTAGAGTCATATTAAAACCCTCATCGCGAAGTTTTTCAAAGTAAGCGATTTATAAATACGATGTGATAAAACTATTGCATCATGCACATCATATATCCCAAGGGATGACTTATAACATTTCATTGAAATCTTGCGATGTGATAAGGCTATCGCAATCACATATCGTTGATTCATAGGGAAGCATCCAAAAAACTCCATTGAAATATTCTGATGCGATTTAATTATCGCATATCGCACTCTCGATAAAAGCGAGTTATAAAATACTATGAATACATGTGGTATAAGGATAAATCGATTATAAAGAAATAGCGTGATTTTCCAAGTTTGAAACCCGTCGTCTTCACATGCCAGCTCAGCACTCATCACAATCGCAACTATGCAAACATACCTTTTGAGCGTGGCGCTTGTAACTCCTGATTTGCGATACGCGATTATTACACAAATATTAAAATAATACAATCGCTAATCACAAATCGCAGAGTCACGGTACCTATTCTAAAAAGGATTGTTACAAAACTTGCAATGTGACATATGGCTTCAGCATTAAAGTTTCACGTTGGAAGTTACGGTAAAACATTAAGGAGCAATTATGGTTAAGTCCTTTAAGGATTTCATCCTATGTACAATATAAGATCTTTGGCATCTAATGAGCATAAATTATTTTGGTCTGTAATTTTTGTATTATCTCCTCTTAATTTTTTCAATTGTTACGCTCTTCTTCCTCTTTTGCAGAGTTTATCCGAGATTGCACAGTTGGGCAAGATGTCTAAGAAATCTCGAAAGGAAAAGACCCCATTACAGTGGAAGAAGGACCAACAAAATTTGTGTTAATTGCAGATATTACCTATCTAGGCCTTGGTAAAATCTCATGGAAAGGCATATATGCTTTTTTGAAGCAGAAAATCCAACGGAGATAAAAGAAGAAGCAACAATTGATGGAACTGATCGAACAGAAAGTACACTCAATGACTTGGCCAGCTCTTTCCTCCATAAAATAGCAGCCTAAGCCAAATTTTTACCATATAATGATCTAGTGAGATGGGTAATCAAAAGTATTAATAAGATAGACAGAGCTTTCTTCACAGCCAATGGAAGGATGTTTGGGACATTCAAACCTAAAGATGTCAACAGAATGGATCACTTGCTGGATCCCCGGCGACACTACAACAAATCATTCATGGAAGCTTTCGCTAAGGAGAATGACATAGAGTCAGACCCTATCAAATAGTGGAGACATTTTCCAAACAAGCATAAACATGAATCCTCTGGTATGTACTATGTGGACTCCTTAGCATCTTCGTATTGTTATGTTGCTGCTATGGTATGTAGGCTCTTTGGAAGCCCCGATTCTGCTAGATTTTCTATAGAAATGGTTCCATTAATAGAAGCAACAATCAACTCCTTTATTATGGATTGGGAAACCATTCTATCAGATAAAATGGCCAGTCAAATACTAGATTATAGAAGGAATAGATTTGTCTCCACCAGAATTGTGCCCCCATTCTATATGAGCGCCTACATAATGGACACAATCTGTTTCAATTCCGACTTTCCCATCCTAGGCTGGAAATGGACTGTTCAGGATCCAACCCCCATTCATATTTATCATAAATATTTATGGAAGTCTGACTACAAGAATCATTTATACAAGATTTGCCATGGTTTCATTTTACCTGTCCATCAAGCCATCTTCAATAAACCTGCTCCTCAGCTGTCTGACGAAGCCAGCATTGACTTAACTTCAATCGGTAGTTGGTTCGGGGAGGAGAAGTTCACTTATATTAGGGTTTTTGGCAGTATTACAGACCCTCATGTCCTTCCACTCTACATTCCAGATAAGCTATTAGCTAGGGAAATAGCATACCAGATAGTGGAAAAAGGGATGTCTAGAAACCTTAAAGATTCTAAGAAACAAGTATGGCCTCCATTTCCCCTCCGTTGTGGCACTTACACATTGCATGATTTTAAACATGTTGAGAAAGAAGCAGAGAAAACAAAGGATTTGGGTCTAGCAGTAATTCCTAAAAGACAATATGATCCAAACAAGGTCGCTTTCAATTTCACCAGTCAGGTGAAAATTAGTAAATTTATACATGAGAAGGATGAGTTTGATGACTTATTCGCTTCAGCGGAATTATTCTCACAAGTAAGTCATCTGGCAAGATTCAAATTGGGAGCCGAGAAGATGGACAAATTCATGGAATATAAGACACAGAGGTTACTGACAGTACCTCTAGACTTACTAAATACTACCCCTATTGTTCAGCAAGCAGAGCACAGCGGGGAGCAGACTATTGAAGAGATTTCCAGGGAAGGGGAAACAGGTGGAAAGACTAGTGAACCCCTTAGCACAGATGTTCATATTGACCCCATATTGATAAAAGAATGGGAGCAATTTGATCAGCATATCAAAAGCCAAAGCGACCCCCAAAACATTACCACATCAGCATCGCCCGCGACTCAACGACCCACCATTCCTGATAGTGTGATTGAAGTAACACCCAATAAAGACATAGCTCAGAAAGAGATTGAAATAATTCCTGAAAACCCTTCAGGAGAAATTATATTGAATATTGAGGAAATACCACCATTGGATGTATTTTACAGTCCAAAACACAGGGCTGTAGTCAAAAGACAAAGAAAGAAGAGGAAAATAGACCAGACATCCTCCACAATTCCTCAATCTGAATTTATGAATGTTTTATGGAAGGATTCAGAAGTCAATCCTTCTAAGGATTTGACTAAGTTATCTCAATTTGCAGGGGCATACACAGTCACCACAATTGATAAGGCAACTAAGGTTAACCAATTTTTCAAGGAAAAGAATCAAAGGATTAATTAGCTTGAGGAACAGGCAGCAGTACAACAACAGAAAATTAATTGGCTTGAAGAACAGTTAGCAGAATAAAAAAAAAAGAACGAGCAACTTGAGGAACAATAGAAACAAAAGATCGACCAGCATGCCATCCAAAAACAACAACATTTGTCTCAAAAGTTCGAACAACTTCAATTGACACATCAACAAGAAATCAAGACTAAAGAGGAGCAAATCACACAGCTACAACTCTGTATAGAACAATTCAGAGATTATCCCAAGGTTGAGGAATTTAAGAAGGAAGCCCTAGAAGCAAATAAAGCCTTATCTCAACAGCTCAATCTACTTTTCCATAAAATATCTCTTATCGACCCATTATGCATCATAACTACATCACTGATCGATCAAGAAGTTAATACCATATTAGAATTTGAGGATGCAGATGAGAAGGTCACAAATTACCTCTCCTGGCAAAGCACAGTAGAAGGAATAGCTGCTAACCTACCAAAAATTCAAGAGTCGCATAAAGAAATATTGTTTTCGGAGTGGGAAACACAGTTGATAAAGGCAGAAAGGGCTACCTCCAAGGCTAGGTCTACAATGAATAATGTGATTGAAATGATAAATGATGGTTTATATGGAGCCAATTTAATTTCCGATTGTTCCCCAGGTAAGCTTCCAAAAGTGAAAGTGTTAGAAAATCAATGGAAGCGGGATTTGGCCACCAAAGATGAACAACTCAACAGAATACAAAGCCTTAACTGGGATGTGTACTGGTCCTTTTTGGTCAAGCCGCACAGCCAAAAGATGACCATCAAATTCCTTGCCAATGTTGTTGATCGCATGATCCCCAAGCTTTCAAATGCCATGTACACGGGACAACTACACTCCAGGATGAGTCACCCTCCGAAAATTCAAAACATGCTTTCAATTTGTCAGTTGTGAATACAAGAGAAGAAATAGATACGAATAATCTTTTTAGATGCAATCGCATTACTATTTTTGCAATTCAAATCCCAGATTTTAATGAGTGGCAGTTCCAACAACTCGCAGCGATTTTAGTAGACAGTTTGTTTTAATTCCATTATATAAACTCTTTCATGTTATTAGAGAAAGGGTCCTCAATTTGTACAAAAACTAGACTTGAGAAGTTGTACTTCTGCACTTCTTAACTTATTTTTTTGTAAGCAGTGGATCAAGGTTTCATATTTTTGTGAAAGAACTTTTTCAAGACCTGCATTTTTGTATCTCCTGGAAGTTTCTGGAATAAAAACGTGGAATCAGAATGTTACTTACATATCAAGAATCAAATGCATGTGGTATTTCTATCACTCTTCTTTTTTTTCTTGTTCTTTATGTAATTAGCATTTCATTGAATTTGATATTGGTCATGTATTAACATGCTTCAAGCAATTCTATATTGAGTCACTTTTGAACAATTTAGAATTGTTATATCAGAAATATATGTCAGCAATAAATACCAGTAGGTCATGCGATATGTTTTCATAATTACTTTCTTTAGTTTCTTAAACAAATTAATCATTATTTAAATGCATCTTCCTATGGATAAGTAAACCATCTATATGATTATTTGTCTGCTAGGAATTATCAAAAATCGCATTGTTATAAGATTACCCGGGTTATATAGATATATGTGTATATTTTCAGAGTTATAGATTAAATCACCTATCATCTTTGTTATACATTTAAAACACTCATTCATCAAACCATACGTTATTGGGAAACTGGTCCCATAACATCCAGTCGAAGCCACCACTTCAAACAGAAAAGGAGTTGTACTAAGGTCCGCACTGGGTGGTTATCCCCAATGTTGGTGCTACGATATGTTGGCCATTGATTGCCTTTTTTTTGTTGCCATTTTTTTCTTTCCTTGGATGAGTGGGTAATCAATCCTCCAATTCTACTAAAAGAGTGTGGAATGATTTTCCTTAAACATACTTTTGATGAGCCTTTACGTAGTGTTTAAACAGACCATGAGATAGACTTCAAATGTGCCTTAAAATACCACTTCTCTACTACCAAACTTGGCCCTAGATTTAACTCTTAATGATCACTTCATCTGCGGCCAATAGAGCTACTTTTCTTTCGTGAGACTCGACCTAATCAGGATTTCTTTTGCACTAGGGCATGACCTAAACAAGCCTCTTGACAATGCCCTGATATGCTTGCAACAATGGCCCTAAAACATATCTTAACCAGCATCAAAAATCGATTACTAGAGCTCATCTTTCCCATTTATTTTTGTCTTATAAAATTGGCCTTAAGACTAACCAAATAACCCTATCTCGAGCTCATAAGTACCCTCATAAACTTGACCTAGATACCTTGGACAAACCTCAAATACAACTCATATTTGCCTCGAGAATGCTTTCAAAAGAAGATTGTGCCTCAAGTGGGGGGGGTGCGAAGATGCTTTAGAATAGGCCCTAAAAAGTTTTGGATTTAGCCTTAGGAACTTGGTCTGTCCTACATCAGATATTGCGAAAATATTCCCACAGCAAGGCCAAAAAAAGGGTCCTCGTGAACTCAAATTCAACTTGCCTCAAGTGGCCAAAAATAGGCCTCATATTGACCTTTGAAATGTGTCAAATTCTTCCTCAAAATCATGATTTTAGCCTAGTTCAAAACACCATACAAGAGATACACAAATAAGTCCAAAGACCCTTAAAGAACTAGGCCTCCTTCTCCAGATAAGCATGTTTCCCTTGGCCTCATAAAGTATCAGAGGAAAACATGAGATAATGCTTGATGAATTGCTTACTTTTAGAGGGAAACTAAGTGTCCTATATATACACAAGGAGGGGTTCTATAAATAGAGTCAACTTGCCATTAAACCCATCGATCTAACATGATTTCACAAAAAAATATAACTTTATAAATTCAATATTTAGAGGGTTGACTTTAATCCTTCTTTGGAAGTCAATTTCACAAAGGATATTTCTCATTTTGGCAGTTGATTTGTTAACCTTGTGTAACGACTAATATATATATATATATTAATTAGTTATTTGTGAATATTCTTATGCCAAAATTGGAATAAGGCGCCATTTAGATTTGGGCATCATGACCACACTTTCAAGGCTTCAACTTTGAAAGAGTATATCTCCTCAACCATGAGGAATCATGTGGCGTACCACCTATTATTGGAAAGGACTCAACAAGAGATATTCAACCATCATACCATCATGCATTATAACATGATCCAATGCATCTACAAAACCTGTTCAATATTTTATATTGATGATGATCTTCATCAACCTTCCATCAATCAATTCTTCTTTGAGACAACCATCACATTGTTGACATAAATGAAAACTCTCCTTTGACATCAATGAAAATCTGACTAACATTAGGTAGTTCTCTTTTTTGGTTGTGTAATTCAACTCCTTAGTTATTTATTTATGTATAATTTATTTTATTTACATTTGTACTTAAGTTTTTGTTGTGTGATTTTATCTACTCATTAATTATTTGTGCATTAGTTTAATTATGCAGTTGATTATTAATTTTACATGCTTACATTTCATATTGGTTTGCATTCATTTATGGTGTTGAATAAATGCATTCAGTGCAATGATTACTTTTATCAGTTGCAGTAAAATTAGGTATCATCTTAGCAAGGAGTATTCATTTCATTCATTTATTCAAGGCCAGTTGTCCTATGTGATTTATTTATTTCCTTGCAACACCCCTAGGTGGGCTCACCCGAAGGGGCCTCACACCTAGTCGACCCAACTATCGGGGCCTTACCCTGATGGACCCAAGGATAAATGAACCCATGCCTCATGAGAGAGGGCCAAGGACTTGGCAGGGGGGTGTTCAACCAATTAGGCAACTCATCAGGGTTATGCTTGTGTGATTTATTTCCTACAAGTGTGCTTAATTTCCCACTAGTGTTTTTACTTTCCTACAAGTGTGTTTACTTTTCCTACAAGTGTGTTTACTTTTCCTACAAGTTGTTGGAAATAATACTGAGAGGGGGGGTGAAACAGTATTAGCAATTTAACAATTTTTCATTTCCATAAAAAAATTAATATACGATACTTATGTTAATTAAACCTACGTATATACGCAACTGTGTTCAGAGAAAACCGCGTATATCTTGCAAACTTCTAATTTAGTTAGTTGATCTTAATCTGTGTATCAGAACCATAAAACAGTAATCAAGTGCAGTAAACAGTACAGGCAATCACACACATGAACACAAGATATAAGGTGGAAACCCAATGTGGTTGAAAACCACCTACTACAATTCGTCTCTATCTTCTTTTAATAAGAAACTTCTTTTTACAATATTTCTATACTGGTGCAGTCTTATACCAGTACACAAGCTACTACCTGCAGAAGGCTACAACCTTCTCTCGTTCTCCAGTTTCTCCTGGAAAGGAGCTACAACCCCCTTAGCTCTTGTACTATCTAATGTCCAGTACGTAGGTGCTAACCTACAGAAGGCTACAACCTTCTCTTTTCTTCTAGGGACCACATTTCATAAATTTTCAGACTGGATCCATCAATAGCATCAATCAAACATCAAATATATCTGCATCAATCAAACATCAAATATATCTGCATCAACCAAACTCCTTTACACCAACCAAAAACTGAATCACACAATCACTTCTCTGAATGTTGTAACCAGAATACAGTAACAATACCAGAACCTAGAACACTGCAACAGTAGATAGAAGTAGCTAAAACATATTTTATGAAATGTACGCTACTTCAATATGTAGAACCTGCATGCATACGCTGCTATATTAAGGCAAACCTACGTATACGCTATTTTGAATTACCGAACCAGCGTGTATACGCGCCTTTGCTATGCTAAACCTGCGTACAGATCTATAAAAGATAATTTACCCTTTTCAAATATTCAGACATCAGTCATACCCAGATTATCAGATTTACAGATCAAGTCATGCACCAAATATAATAGATCAAAATCACACAAAGATACTTCTCTTCAAGCCTTAAGATCTTGACCCATCAATAGAACTTATCCTTCTTCTAGCGCTCAGGTTCCTCCTTGATTCAGATCCAGATATGCACCATAACCCAATGACCAGTATTCTAGATCTTGCTCTTCATAAGATATTCAATGCTTGAGTGCCCTTGCCAAAAGATCTCCTTCCCCTTTTATAGTCTTAAGCCTTACTCAATACCATGGTCCACAACCACCTAGAACCAATACTTGGGACCCAATACCTGGGTTCAACACTTCGGACGAGATACCATGGTCCAAAACCATAGGTCCAAATACCAAGGACTAAATACCATGGACTAAAAACAAGGTTTCCCACATGTACGCACTTTTCCTTGCATGAAATTGCGTGTATACGCATACGCGTCTTTTGATCGGCGATCCCGCGTGGATACACGACTTGGTCAACGGGAACCTGCGTATACCTTATTTTCCTTTATTCTGAGAGCCTGTGAGCCTGAACTGTCATCTGAATGATTTGCCGAGTGAGTTTCCATCAAGGACAATACCTGTGCCATAGTGCCAAGCCTGTGTCATAATTCCAAAAATCTCCCCTTTTGGACTTGATGGCAACCCCAAGTCACTCTCCCCTTTGTCATCAAGGGCAAAGGGTTATGCTTCCCCGAAGTACATGTCGAAAATTCTGCTCTGCTGAAGTGTGCTCCCCCTGACTGTAAGCAAGGTCTGCAAAAAGATATTCTACAAGAAGAACATGACTTTATACATCATAAATGACCTTCCTATCACCAAAGACTCATACATACATCCATCTCCCATCCAAGTGGGGATATACCAAAAGTTTACACATAATAAGACAAGAACATTACATCATCCATCCCAGGCATAGTGGGGAAACAAGATAGGTCGTTACATGACCTTGATAATAAAAGAAATACATGACATAGAGACCAAATATCTAAGACAAGACTATGATAGTCATCAACAACTATCATCAGCAGCATTTGTCAATCACCTTCCAGACCGGCAACCATGATGTTCCTCTGCACCTGTTCCACTTGAATCAAAAACAACTATGAAATTGTACCAAGATCTTCTAAGATAATGCCAACAATGCATTATTAGAAGTAAATGCTCCCCCTAGACCTGTGCCAGATGGTCTCTGTCAGACCCATATCGGACTCTTTTCATCCTGAGTCTGGCCCACTATTTTTCTTCAAACCAACATATACGTGACTGTATCCACAGAAACATGCGTATGTACGTGGATGCTCTTCATGAAACTTGCGTACAACCACTTTTCTCTGAAACAGATAAGTGTCAACAGCAAGATGATGCATCAACTACCCCCAGCTTCTGTCTGAGATATTCGAATGTCTCACTGGGCAGTGGTTTAGTGAATATATCAGCAACCTGTTCCTTGGAGGGAACATACTCCAGTTTGACCTTTTGTTCAAGCACTTGTTCCCAGAGAAAATGATATTTGATAGGTATGTGCTTGGTTTTTGAATGCATGACTAGATTCTTTGAAATACTGATTGCACTTGTATTATCACATAAAATGGAGATAGGTGGAGTACAAGTCATTTGGATGTCTTGCAATGTTTGCATCATACAAAGGAGTTGTGTGCAGCAAGATGCAACCGCCACATATTCTGTTTCAGCTGTAGATAATGCAATTGAACTTTGTTTCTTGCTGAACCAAGATACTAATCTAGAACCCATAAAGAATGCACCACCACTCGTGCTTTTTCTGTCATCCATGCTTCTTACCCAATCTGCATCTGTATATGCATGAAGTGTGAGATCTATATCTCTAGGATACCATAAGCCATAGTTTTGTGTTCCTTGAAGATATTTGAATATCCTTTTAACTGCCTGAAGGTGTACCTCTTTTGGATTGGCCTGGAATCTTCCAACTATTCCCATTGCATGCATGATGTCTGGTCGGGTACCTGTCAGAAAGAGCAGACTACCAATCATGGATCTATAGGTTGGTTGATGTACTACTGTTGATTCATCATTTGCGCTGAGGCTGCATCTTGTTACCATAGGTGTACAGACTGGTTTCAAATCTTCCATGCCATATTTCTTCAAGATCTACTTGAGGTACTTGGTTTGTGATAGAAATATTTTGTCTTTGTTTTTTTGTACTTGTAAACCAAGGAAATACGTGAGCTCACCAAGTAGGGACATTTCAAATTCTTTATGCATCACCAAAGCAAAGCTTTGACTCATGGCTTCTTCGTTGCTACCAAAGATGATATCATCAACATATACAACAAGTATTAGCAATTTATCATTATCAATTTTTATATATAGATTGCTATCTGTTGATCCTTTTGAAAAACCTTGTTGATGGAGGTATTTGTCCAGACGATAATACCAAGCCCTTGGAGCTTGTTTAAGACCATAGAGATATTTTCTGAGTCTACATACAAGTTTTGGATCATTTCCAAGGATAAATCCATTTGGTTTCTCAATATACACTTCTTCATCTAAGTCTCCATTTAGAAAGGCAAATTTCACATCCATTTGATATACTTTGAACTTCTGAAGGCTAGAAAAAGCAAGGAACATTCTTATGGCTTCATGTCTGGCAACCGGTGCAAAAGTTTCTTCAAAGTCTATACCTTCTTGTTGAGCATACCGTTTACAAACAAGTCTAGTCTTGTTTCTAATAACATCTCCATTTTCATTCAGCTTGTTTTTGAATATCCATTTGGTTCCTATGGAATTCTTATCATTAGGTCTAGGAACCAATTCCCAAGTATTATTTTTTTCAATCTGCTCAAGTTCTTCATTCATGGCCTTGACCCAAAATTCATCTTTGCATGCTTCATGAATATTTTGTGGTTCGATGGAGGAAAGCAATGCTAGATAGCTTGAAGCTTCTGTAATAGTTCTTCTTGTCTGTACACCTGCCTCTTTCTGTCCCAAAATTTGAGTCTCTAGATGGTTCTTCTGAACATACCTGGATGGAGTCTTTTCTTCTACTCTTATCTGTTCTTCTGGTGCCTCATAAGTTTCTTCTTCAGCATTAGTCTGATCTGATGTGGAAGGATAATCCTCATCTTCTTCCCACTCTTCAGTTTTTACCTGCTTTGAATTTTCACCTGCTTCATCAACCACAACATCAATACTTTCAACAATTTTCCCTAGGCTTTTATTATAACACGTGTATCCTTTACTTCGGGAAGAGTAACCAAGGAGAATGCCTACATCTGCTCTAGGTTCAAACTTGCCAAGGTTTTCATCAGTCCTTTTGATGTAACATTTACTTCCAAAGACTTTAAAGTATTTTATAGTAGGAGCCTTACCATACCAAAGTTCATGAGGATTTTGAGCACTGTTTACTCAAACATTTGTTTTTTTGAGAATAGTGACCGCAGCAAATGCAGCTTCACCCCAGAAGGTTGCAGGAGTTCCAGACTCATCAAGCATAGAATGAGCCATTTCTTGAATTGTTCTGTTCATCCTTTCCACCACTCCATTTTGTTGAGGAGTCCTTGCAGTAGATAATTCCCTTCTTATTCCATGTTCTTCACAAAAGTCGAAAAATTCATCCGAGGTGAATTCCCCTCCTCGATCAGACCTGAGGCATTTGATTTTGCGATCTAATTCATTTTTAACCAAGGCTTTGAACGCTTTGAACTTTTCGAAAGCTTCATCTTTATGCTTCAGGAGTCCGATCCAACACATCTTGGAAAAGTCATCAATGAACAATATAAATTACTCTTCTCCTCGAGGTGACTTTTTCCTTGATGGACCACATAAATCAGTATGGACAAGTTCAAGTGGCTTACTAGCTGATCCTTCCTTCTCAGGGAAGTGTGTTCTAGTTTGTTTACCAAACTGACATGATTTGCATATTGTATTGTCTGGAATTTTGATGTCAGGAAGATCGCGAACAACCTGATATTTGCATGCTTTCCTTATCTAAGGGAAGCTTAGATGCCCCAATCTTCTGTGCCATAGCCAGTGTTCATCATTTTTGCTTAGATAGCATTGTTGTTGTCCTCCCTTGAGTATGTATAAATTATTTGGAGTTCTTATGCCTTTGATCACTGTTTCTCCTGTATCAAGCTCACGAACAATACATCCATTTGATCGAAATACTACCTCATTTCCTTGATCACACATTTGACTAACACTCAATAGATTATGCTTTAAGCCATCAACATACATAACATTTCTAGCTTTGACCTTTTCTTTCAAAAGAACAGAGCCTTTACCTTTTATGAGTGCAGGGGTGTCATTTCCAAATGAGACCTTCCTTTCCTTTTCTAAGGCACTATATGACTAAAGTTTTTCTTTATCACCTGTCATATGTTTCGAGCATCCACTATCGATGTACCACTGATTTTCCTGTCCTTCCACATATAGGGCTAGACCACATCTTTCTGGTTGCGGTTCTTTCTTTCTCCATGTTTTGGGACCTAATGAAGCTTGCTCCTTCTGATATGTTTGCCGAAACTTACTCCTGCATTCAGAATCTTCATGACCGAAGTTGTTACAAATAGATCATTCTATTTCATTTTCAAGAGCAGAAAAGTTATTATAGGTCCTTTTCATGATCCCAGTCACATTCCTTTGATTTCGTGCTTCTCTAGTCATGATGGTCTTGTAGACAACACATTGAGTAGCTTTGTGTCCAAAGTTATGACAAGAGAAACATTGGCCATTAAAGAAATTCCTACAATTATCAAATCTACTGACCAAGTGATCGTAGTTGACATTCATTCTTGAGGCAAACTGAGAATGATTTACCTGTGGTTGGTTGTAGCTTCTATTCATCCTTGAAGTAGATTGACCTTGATTTACCTGGTGATCCGCTTTAAGCCTTTGCTGACGATTTTCGACCTGTTCACTTCTCCTTGCTGCATCAAGATAACTTTTGGAGGTGGATGGCTTCTGTGCTTGAAATGCTTCTTCAATATATCCAAGACCTATCTTGATTAGAGGAGAACGTTATACTTTGATAATCTCATCTAAAGTTTTAGATCCTTTAGCAAATCTAAGATTAAGAGCTTTTGTTTTCTCAATATCTTTTCTAAGTCCCACAATTTCACATTCTAACTTTTCATTGTGTTTTTCCCTTTCAGCAAGTTGGAATGTCAAAGTATCTATGATCATACTCTTTTCTTCTAAACAAATTTTAAGTTTAGAAATTTCTTCATAGAGATCATCTTCATCTATAGCATCCAAGAAATCATCATCTTCAAAAGTCTATAATCATTACCATGTTCATCTTCATCACTATTTGAAAGTCCATCGTTGTCTTCATGTGTATAATAGCTCTTCCTACTTACATTCTATTTTCTGTTCCATTTAACTGGTTCCTTACCTTTATCAAGCTTATCTTTATGAGGACATTTGGTTGCATAGTGACCAACTCTCCCACAAGCAAAGCATTTGAAAGGTAGCTTACCTCTCAATCTTCCAGAGCCCTGTTGAAGGTTCTTGACAAAGTTTGATTCTTCCTCTCCTTCTGACGTATGTCTTGACTCATTGTATTCTCCTTTCGAAGTTTTGAATGCAGCTTCTCTAATATCTGATGGACCCCCTTTTCTCATTTGGAAAGTAGTTAGGATTCCGTGCAACTGTGACATGGTAACACTCTGAAGATTTTGCTTTTCTTCTAAGGCAAAAACTTTTGATTCAAACTTAGAAGATAAATATCTTAAAACCTTTTCAACTAAAGTAACTTCTTTTATTTCTTCACCCAAGTTTTTCATGCAATGAACAATCTGATCTATACATAAGAAATAATTAGCCACACTTTCATCATTGTGCATTCTGAGAGTTTCATATTGAATTCAAAGAGATTGTAGTTTTGCACGTTTTACCTTATCGTCTCCTTCATAGCTTAAATGGTCTTGTCCCATATTTCTTTGGCAGTTTTGATCTGCATAATCTTGACGAATTCTGATTGAGATAGACTCCCCAATAGAGTATTGACAGCCTTTGCATTTGTTTCATACTGCTTTTTACCAGCTGTATCTATAGGAGTTGTTGATGGGAATGTGTATCCTCCTTCCACGATATCCCAAACTTCTACACCAAGAGATTGAAGATAGGTTGTGGTTCTTACCTTCCAATAGACGAAGTTGCTCCCATCAAAGATTGGTGGCCTTATGGATTCCTCCCTTTCGTAGTTGCTCATGATGATAGATCTTCCTTCAAGCGATCAAGCTTCTTCTGAAGGACCTGCTCTGATCCCAATTGTTGGAAATAATACTGAGAGGGGGGGGTGAATCAGTATTAGCAATTTAACAATTTTTCATTTCCATAAACAAATTGATATATGTTACTTCTGTTAATTAAAGTTGTGTATATACGCAACTGTGTTTAGAGAAAACTGCATATATCTTACAAACTTCTAATTTAGTTAGCTGATCTTAATCTGTGTATCAGAACCATAAAACAGTAATCAAGTGCAGTAAATAGTACAGGCAATCACACACATGAACACAAGCTATAAGGTGGAAACCCAATGTGGGTGAAAACCACCTGCTGCAATTCGTCTCTATCTTTTTTTAATAAGAAACTTATTTTACAATATTTCTGTACTAGTGCAGTCTTATACCAATACGCAGGCTACTACCTGCAGAAGGCTACAACCTTCTCTCGTTCTCCAACTTCTCTTGGAAGGGATCTACAACCCCCTTAGCTCTTGTACTAGTTGATGTCCTAATATGTAGGTGCTGACCTACAGAAGGCTACAACCTTCTCTTTTCTTCCAGGGACCATGTTTCATAAATTTTCAAACTGGATCCATCAATAGCATCAATCAAACATCAAATATATCTGCATCAACCAAACTCCTTTGCACCAACCAAAAACTGAATCACACAATCACTTCTCTGAATGTTGTAACCAGAATACAGTAACAGTACCAGAACCCAACCAGAACCCAGAACACTGCAACAGTAGACAGAAGTAGCTAAAACATATTTTATGAAATGTATGCTACTTCAATATGTAGAAACTGCGTGCATACGCTGCTATATTAAGGAAAACCTGCGTATACGCTATTTTGAATTACCGAACCAGTGTGTATACGCGCCTTTGCTATGCTGAACCTGCATACAAATCTATAAAAGATAATTTACCCTTTTCAAGTATTCAGACATCAGTCATACCCAGATTATTAGATTTACAGATCAAGTCATGCGCCAAATATAACAGATCAAAATCACACAAAGATACTTCTCTTCAAGCCTTAAGATCTTGACCCATCAATAGAACTTATCCTTCTTCTAGCGCTCAGGTTCCTCCTTGATTCAAATCCAACTATGCACCATAACCCAATGACCAGTATTCTAGATCTTGCTCTTCATAAGATATTCAATGCTTGAGTGCCTTTGCCTAATGATCTCCTTCCCCTTTTATAGTCTTAAGCCTTACTCAATACCATGGTCCAAAACCATAGGTCCAAATACCAAGGACTAAATTCCATGGACTAAAAACAAGGTTTCCCACATGTACGCGCTTTTCCTTGCATGAAATTACGTGTATACACATACGCGTCTTTTGATCGGCGATCCCGCATGGATACGCGGCTTGGTCAATAGGAACCTGCGTATACCTTCTTTTCCTTTATTATGAGAGCCTGTGAGCCTGAACTGTCACCTGAATGATTTGCCGAGTGAGTTACCATACAGGACAATACCTGTGCCATAGTGCCAAGCTTGTGTCATAATGCCAACACAAGTGAGTTTACTTTCTCACAGGTACCTTTATTTTTTAATTTGAAGAATCTTTCCAAGCTTGTGAAATGTCTACACTCCATCTATAGAACTAATATTTGATACTACGACTACAAAACAAACCAATGTAAGTAGAAAGTGTAAATTGCATATATGGTGCACAATAATTCACAAGTTCCATACAAGTAGCAGGTTGAAAATTAAGTGCACAACCTTTTGGTTATCTTTCTTAGCAATTAAAAGGGTAATTAAAAGGCTTGTTAGTTAGTGTGTGTTTAATTGTGTTTCCTTAGTGTGCTTTTGCACTTTATTAATCCAACAATCACATTTAAGGCCTAGACATAAGTGACTTAATGGTTCATCATCTCTTTGATATTAATGACACTTTATTTGTGGCCAACATATCATTGGTCTATGATATATATTTAAATAGCATGAAGGGCTCCTTTTTGATGATCAAAGTGAGAGATTCTTCTATTCTATTTTTCCTACGTAATAATTTTCCTCTCATGACATTGATTATTTTAGGTCTTTGGAATAATTGAACCTTATAAAAAATTAGTGTATTATCTTTATCCCTATGTGATAATAAAGGTTTGACTATGTAATCGTTTAAAATATATATATATATATATATATATATATATATATATTGAGCATTATCCCAATGAGGCTTTCTAGATTGATTAGACCTTATACTATTGACATGAGTGATTTGATGGTTCATATTCTCCTCTATATTAATGACATTTGATTTGTGGCTTAGCACCTAAGTGGGTAGGTATTTTTTAAGAATTCAAATACTATACCTAAGTATAATATTTTATGAGACTATTTCAATTTGAAAAAAAAACCATACATTTAAATATATAGGTGATTATTTATCCCAATGGGTTAGCTTAAGTGGTTGAGTGTTATGAATTACAAGTAGGAGGCATGGTGTCAAGTGCTCGGGTTATCTACCTTTATGGATATGATGGGCCCCACTTGATGTCCATGTGGGGTTAGGTTGCCAAAAATGTAAATGACCAATTTACCCTGGGTGTCATCCTCATAATAAGGGGTATTGTAAACACATGCACACATGCGTGCACACTATTATTCAATACAAAACATCTAATTTATAATTAAAGGTTGTAAATTTGGCATACATTATCAATATAAGCATATTATATGTATAAGAAAAAAAAAAGAGATAGAATTTTTTAGGATAAAATGGAAAAGGCCAAAAAATAGTTAATTAAGAAAACTTCACCACTAAAAAATATGTTCTAGTGATTGGTCTACGATAAATATTTAAAAAGCATGGAGAGCGACTTATTGATGCTCAAAAGTGAGAGATTCATGTACTCTACTTGTCTTGCTTAATAAATTACCTTTAGTGATGTCGATTTTTTCCCCTCTCTAACGATCTTTATCCTTGTAAAACAATAATGTACTATATTTATTTTTATGTGAATGATTGTCTATAGGTGTTTATGTAGGTATACCCTATTTTTTGAACCTCACGTTAAACTTTATGATCATAAAGGTTCAACTTTATATCTTTTGGCATATATCTCTTTTGATCATTCTCCCATAGAGCTTGATCTATCCTCACTCACGACCCTTTTTGTGCCTAAAACACATTCATTTCTAACATCTTAATGAACAAGTAAAATCAACGATATTTCATTAACCGAAGGCCTTTTATATTTGAAGTTGAAACTTTTTCTATTTTCTTTTTCTTTTCTTTTCTCTTTTTTTTTTCTTTTTTGAAAACCATGGTGAATCGATAACTCGTTGGAGTAAGTTGAGCAAAACCTAAGTTCAAGCCTAGAGGCTACCACTATAACACCAAGTGTATATACAATAACCCATAAGCCAGATATATCAATAATTTATGACTTAGCAAGAGTTGAGACTGCACAAGGGTGGGGGAGCATACTACTTGAACCTTATCACAACGGGCCAAAGAAGTCCCCTATGGAATTTAAAACCTAGGGAAAGGGATAACAAGTTCCCATCTTATTGTTAGGGTCCGAGTAACTTTGAGGTTTTATCCGCATAACAATGATATGATTTCAAAGGAGATAATCAAATACTATCCCAAAGCTGAGTTTTGATATCCAAAAATGCCCAAAGGGTTTTGAAAGATAAAGCCTAGTTTATATCATTATTAAATCATTTCATTTTTAGATGTTATTTGTTATTATATAATCTCATGAATGAAAAGTCTACAACATACGTCGATCTACAATATTTTTCATGCATTTTGCATTATTGTGTGAGTGTCTCCATTGTTGTTTATGTGCACATAACATGTGTATATTTGCATCAATTAGTAAATCATACTTTATGATGTGTTTTTAAGTAATTTCACTGAGTTTTGTGTAATAATTTACCTTGAATTTTGAGATACCAATTGCATTATGCTTTGAGGTTTTTCATTACATTTGAGTTCCAAATTACATCATGTTTTCAAAAAAATTGTAACATTTTTTCATTATTTTGTATTGTGTTTTTTTTCCATTTACATCGAGTGTTGAGTTATGATATGGGTTAAGATTTGAATTGCAATTTTGATTATATATTAAATTATAAATATAAATATAAATGAAAAAATAAGGTACAAATAATAACATAATTAGTAACAAAAATATTGATGTAAATATGAATAGTTATTTAAAAGGATATTTCTTCCATTGCTCAGAATATTAGAAATTTAAGTCAACTAAATTCAAATATAAAACAAATATGACATAGAAAATATGATGTAGATTTTAGGTTGATAGGTTCTTTTATCATGGGATAAAGGGAACATATCATTGTTTAAGAAATCCAAACCCTTAAACTTCGAGCATAAACAAGTATCTCTATCATCTTCATCCTTATTATAAGGCACAATGTTTAATGTCCATTGATTTCTCTCGAACTATCACCTACTTGAGATTATAGATGTTGTATGTGAATTAAAGTAATTATTTACAATGTTCATGTAAGTACTACTTCTCCTTCATTTACCATATGATGTCTAGTTTTCTTTGTCACTTGCCCCTCATTTCTTGGATGTCCTTCTTAACCTTCATGAGTGTCCAGGCAAGAAGTAAATTTGTAGTAGTTGTTTCCATGAGTAATTAAGGGGCCCTAGATATTGTATTTTGGGTTTCAATATTTTTTGGCCAAGAATTTTCTAGTGTTTAGAAGTAGTTCATTCATCAAAATAAATAGTGTTCCATCTATCCTCTAGTTTTATTTATTATCCTTTTAAGTAGTGTTCAAAGTTTACTTCAAGTAATTGATTTGTTGGTTGATTTTTCCAATTATTCATAGCAGCTTTAAGCTTGTTCATTATAAAAAATATTTTCCAAGAGATGGTGGTTTTCACCAAATGTGGTTATGCCTTGCATTGATTCCTATGATCACCACTACTAAAAAACTAGGAGAGAGAGAATATTGAATTTGGTCTAAAGTGAAAATTTATTGTAGTATTATACTTCTTGCAATTTTACGCAATTGGAGAGCATCCTCGTCTAGGGATTTAGGGATTTTTGTTGTTCACGGAGAGAAAACGTATTTTACTTTAGTCTAATTACTAGTTAGTGGCCTTCACATTACATTGGCATTTGTAATAGTGAATAAGCATTACTTCATTATAAAAAAAATCTAAAAATTTCATAGTTTCTTATCCATAAAGGGTTATTGAATCTTATCAATTCGCTTCATAAATTTATATCTTGCACCTCCTAGACATTACCATTGTATTTTTTTTCTGGGTGGGATGCATCTTATTCAAAAATCTGAATTGGAATGATTTATTCATGGATAACCACCTATAGTTCACAACCAATGTCACCTAAATTAATTTCTATAGTTGGAAACTTGCAATATATAAATTAATAGTGTTATATCATATGAAATTTGATTTTTCTTCATGCCTACAAAATAAAAATAAGATAATTAAAGCCATTATAAGATGGCTAATTGATTTATGATATCTTATAAGAAATTTTTAGCATTGGTGCATCAATAGGCACTCCCTCTTAAACTAAGAACCTGCAAATAATTGTAAGTAAAACAATTGATTATTAATAATGTAGTGCAACATTTTTAAGATATTTTTGCTAGAATGAATCAAAAAATTGTATTTTCATAATGTTATGAAACCAGCTCAAGAAAAGATAGAAAAGATAGATCGACGACTTAGAATTCAGCCTCTTCGAGGGGGCAACCTCCTTTACATTACATAAATGAACAATTCTTGGATGATTCAAATGACAAAACCTCCTTTCTATATATAGGAGTCTAAGGAGTCACATTATAACCCAGACGACCTAACAATAATAATATAAAGCCACAAAAATAACAATAGAGGGATTCTATGGGGCACAGTAATAACAATATGGGGATAATAGGGGCACAACAATATTAATAAGCGATGCAATTACAATAGTAATGGGGTAATCACTAGTATTATAGGGACCCAACATGCCTCTCTCCTTCAAAAAAGTGTTGTCCTCAACGCTTGAGTAGTTCTAGATGCTTCTGTGTAAAATTCTCATCCTCCCATGTGGAATCATTAGCGGATAAATTCTTCCACTTGATAAGATACTCCGAAATTGATTGATTTCGTAGCTGTCGAGTTCTTGTTTCTGTGACTGCTTCCAGTTCCAATATAATTTTTCCTTCCTCGTCAAGTTCTGGAAATATTGTTTGAACTGGGAGCTTGTCGCCTATAACCTTCTTTAAACATGAAACATGGAAAACTGGGTGCAATCGAGAAGTTGCAGGAAGCTCCAATTTGTATGCCATAGTACCAATCTTTTGCAACACCTTGTACGAACCATAATACTTTGGTGATAATTTATTATCCTTCTTAACTTGCTTGAGGGACATTTGCTTATATGGTTGTAGTCGTAGGAATACCCAATCACCTACATCAAAACTTCTTTCGCTGCGATGTTGATCTGTCTGTTGTTTCATTCTATTCTGTGCCAACACGAGGTTATCCTTTAAGAGTTGGAGGACTTGTTGTTGATTTTCGATGTGATGTTCCACTGCTTGAACCTTAGAATTTTCTCTTAAATATGATGTGATGGATGGTGGCTGATATCCATAAAGTGCCATAAATGGGGTCATTTTTGTTGCTATATGGAAGGAAGTGTTATACCACCATTCAGCCAGAGGCAACCATTTGACCCATTGTGTCTATTTATCAGATACAAAGCAATGAAGATATCCTTCCAAACATTTGTTTACTATCCCAGTTTGCCCATCAGATTAAGGACGATAAGATGAGCTATGAGATAACTAAGTACCAAGACAAGAAAATAATTCTGTCCAAAAATTTCCAGTGAAAATGGGATCTCTGCCACTTACAATAATCTTTGGGTTTCCATGTAGCTTTTGAATTATTTCCATAAATGCAGTAGAAATTGTACTGGCTTTAAATGGATGTGATAATGCACAAAAGTGTGCATACTTGGTAAGTCTCTCAACTACCACCATGATGACACTCTTTCCCTCAGACTTGGGTAAACGTGTGATAAAATCCATTGAAACCTCCTCCCAATGTTGGCTTGGAATGGATAAAGGTTGTAATAGACTCGGTGTCTTAATTGTTTCAACTTTATTTTGTTGGCAAACCAAACATTCCGCTACAATTTTTGAATATCCAATTTAAGGCCATCCCAAAAAAATTCCTTCTTAACCCTGTGGTAAGTTTTTAAAAATCCTGAGTGCCCTCCTAAGGGAGAAGTGTGCAATTCCATAAGAATCTTTTGTTTTAGTTGGGAATTCTTACAGAGGTATAAGCGATCTTTGTACCATAAAGAATCATTTTGCTTGCTAAATGTATCAGATGTACTGGAATCTTGTTGTAAATTTCGAATAAGTCCCCACACTTCTTCGTCATTCTTCCATTCATCCCTTGCTTCGTTTATCCAATCTGGTTGGATAATAGAAATGGCGCACAACAATGCTTCCACATCCTCATCCTTTCTTGAGAGTGCATCTGCCACCACATTTTGATTCCCTTTTTGTAGATGATTTCAAAGTCATAACCCAACATCTTTGTGACCCACTTTTGTTGCTCTTCAGAGGATAATCTTTCCTCTAAAAAGTATTTAAGGCTATCATGATCCGTTTTTACCTTGAAGTGTCTTCCCATTAGGTAGGGTCGCCATTTCTTAAGCGCATGGAGTATTGCCAGCATTTCCTTCTCATAAATATCTTTGTGTAAAAACTTTCCCTTGATTGGACGACTTTCAAAAGCAATGGGTCTTTCATCTTGCATTAAAACGGCACCAATTCCATTTCCTGAAGCATCACATTCCATAATAAAGGTTTTTGTGAATTCCGGTGTAGCTAAGACCGATGCTTGGCACATTGCCTCTTTAAGATGTTCGAAGGCCTTTGTTACTTCTGGAGTCCATGAAAATGCACTTTCTTCAATAATGTTGTTAGAGGTGCTTCTATTCTCCCATAATTCTTAACAAACTTGCGATAATACCCTGTTATGAAAAAAAGAAAAAGAAAGAAGAAGAAGAAAGAAAGAAAGGAGACAAAATAAACTTCATCATTTCAATTGATTTAATAAAATAATAATAATAATAATGAAACCCAACTGCTTTGATAGGTTCAACTATCCAAGATTGACTAGTTGTGGTTTGTAGTGGTCCTCAAAACACTGTGTCCTGTTTTAATAAGATTCTGCAAATTAGCTGCGGAATGCAGCCTGATTCTGCAGCTAACTATGAATTCCGCAGCTAATTTCAAGGTTTAATAGGTTACATGCATCCAATGAAGAAACCGACCACATGGCCATCTCCAGAATTGTCCCGACATGGATCCTATCCTAGTCACCCGACCCAGGTTGATAAAAAAATTAGCTTAAGGCCTCAGTCAAAGTCCTGTTTTTAGTAAGTTTACTTGAAGTCTTTGCTGCCTGAAATTGAAAATCATTAATCCTTCTTATAAAAATTTACAATTTCAGAGAAGAAAAAAAAAAAAGAGAAAACGATCTATGGCTATCTTCAATCCTAGCTTTCACCGTGGCCTCAATAGAAAATCCGCATCCCTGTTCAAGCTTTGGCCTTAAAACGAACCTACAAAAACATTTAAAAAAATAAATAAAGCCTCCTCTAGTTGTTTGCCTGACTCTTGTAAACAGCAGCAGCAGATCAATTCTTTCATCTCTATGTAGTATCTAAAATTAGAGAAAGAGCAGCAGTATGCAACAACATTGCGTACTGTTTATCCCTGTGCATGCGTTTTTTTTGGTTTGTTTGTTGTGTAGACAAAAATCAGCGTTCACTTGACAAACATAAATCTAATGATCATAACAAGGGAGACCACCCAATTCATGGAAAATCCATTCTTGAACGCACGACATCCTTGAAGGGGGTACTAGAAGATATGAAATCTGTGCAGATATGAGATCAACAAGCCTACGTTGATGCTGCCCTTCGTAGAGTTGACTTTACATCTCCTCTTGGACGTTCATATCCTTCACTGCTAGGGTCATCTTCACTGTATCAGTACTGATTGAGATTTTATAATTTCTGAATGTGTTGGTAGCGTACATTTTTGAATTATCTTTGGAGACTGGAATCATAACCTCTGATTCAAAATTTCACAGCCGAAAGTAGCAACTCAGGAAAAACGCAAAACACTGAAAAATGTAAAACTTTAAATGCACAATCTGGCGAAATGGAGGCGAATTTGGAAAAAATAAAACATGGGTTTTTCTTGGAATAGGGTCAATTAGATAACCCAGAAAAGGTTTTAAGAAATTCGTGGTGGTTTAAGAGGATTTCTCAGTTCTCTGAAGCCTCTTTTTGCATGCCACGTGAAGAAAAACGGATTTTAATTGATTAACAGTATGTTGTTTTGACTCAGTGTGCTTGGAGAAGACAAAACCAATTTGGGAACCTAGTATGTGCTGGCATTCAATGTTGTTTATGCGTCTTTAATTGCTAACGGTCTCATGCAACCTCCGTGACTGTATTTCAGTTTAACGGCCGACAGCAGAGACGTATCCCAATTGAATACGATACTTCTCCAAGCACCTGTTTAACGACTAATTGTATGACTTGACCAAGTTGAATACGACTCTTTTACATCCATATTGCTTGGATTATTCATTCAAACATCACTCTGTTTTCATATTTTGTCTACGTGTGCAACTGCTTACATCCTCCGCATTTTTTTTTCACGCACACAGCTACTCCATTTCACAGTATCTTCTACACTCTGTTTTCACGTATTTCATGCATACAACTCCTCTGCTTTCGTGTATGTATAGCCGTTTTACCCCATACTCATAGTTTTTGTCATTCCATATCCATATTTACCAGTTATTCCACTGTACATACACAGTGTTCTTTACACAGTCATTTCTCCAACAATGAAAGGAAATTTGAAAAAAATAGTAGAGAACAGAGGCTTATGAATGATTGGTCCACTAGCTGTGATCTTAGGCTCTCTCTCCCTGGTACTTGGCTACATAAAATCTCTTTTCCAATAACTTAAATTAGAAAACTAATGGTTGACTGTCTTTTAGCTATGGAATGCAGCCTAATTTCGCAGCTAACTGGCAATTCCGCAGCCATTTTATTACTTCTATAGGTTATAGGTGTCAAGAGACTAAACAAACCACATGGGTAGCTGGGAAAATGTCAGTACATGGATGGTGTCCTATTCATTTGATCCAAGTCGATGAAAAAGACATCGGTCAAAGGGAAGTCAAGGTGTGTGTTATCACTAAGTCGCCGCATGTCAAGAAAAAATATATATAATTTTGAATCAATGAAATGAATAAGTTATTTACTCACTTTTCTGAAGGAATTGATTAATTTTGGATTGATAATGAAAGATGAATGGCTAAATTTTTATTCAAGATTTTTAGCTACAGAAATTATGCACATTCCGTAGCTAAAGTCCAATTCCGCAGCTAAACATCAATTTGCAGCTGAAAAACCTCATTGTTCAAATCAGCCTATCTTTCTCATACAAAATCAGATTTTGATGATTCAAGTACAGTTGGAAAGATCTCAACAAGATCTACACAATGAGAAATCCATCATTAGAGTTTGAAATGGAAAATAATGAAATAAATTGCTAAAAAGAAGCAACAATCAACTTGGGGCACCAATTCCAAAGCCGGTATAAATTCTTTTGATCTTTCCTTTGAGAACTTGTTTCATTAATACAAATTCTTAGTTTTGTGTGTAAATATCATAACTAGAGAGATTGATCACCTCTCTCCTTTGATAATCTTACATTCCATTGCAAAAGAAGTATTAGTTTTTTTGCAGGTTTCAGGAGGAAGGACAAATGACTACAAGAGAATGGTGTCTCTCTAAGAGACCAATTTGTTTCATAAGAGGATGATCAGAAACAAAGAGGAAATATGTTGATGAAAAATCAGATCCAAACACTTGAAAAACTTTCAGATACTATTGTCTCCATCACATCCATACCTCATAATAAACCATTCACCTCATTTCACTTCATATTTTCTATTTACATTCACGTACACTTTCCATCCCTTTTTGTCCATTCATAACCCACAAATAAAAGCAAAAGGCTCATTCAAATACTTATTTCCCATTTCCATTTTTTCTCTCCATTTCCATCTTTCATTTTCATCTTCCATTTCTTGTCATTTTCATTTCGCAAATAAGCCCTGCTTCAATGCAAATTATTGAGTCCATAGTCCTTTGAGTCTAAGTTCCTTGTAAAGACACCTTGAGCCTTGCATGCCTTAATGGCAAGTTTTCATGCTGACAAACAATGGGAATACATTAATGTCCCTTGTTCATCAGATCTTCCAGGTGACTCGACATCGACAAAACTATTCGTACCTAGCAAGATGTGTTTGGGCATCTTGACTCTCATTGTCATCAATGGTGAGAGTTCTCGTGTTGACTAGTGGCATCCATCAATGGCCACTGAGCCAACAATTTCCTGCTATCTTCGACATCAGAACATCTTTTCACATAGTAGGAATTGTGCCAATGAGTTTTGAAGACATGAAGACTATTATTTTCAGCATTTTCGAGCAGATTCAGCAAGTTTTAATAGAAGCAATAAAAAGTCATCTTAACTCTTTATCCATGACTCCTCTTGTTCAGCCACTTGAAGAAGAATATGATCAGAATTTTACAGCCACCACACATACAACTCATCCATTCCAAAGGGTAAGTTAAGGTACGTCATTTTCTAAATTTTGACCATAGAATTCCATAAAAAGCTAGAATAATAATTGTTGGAAAAACATTTCTCTTCCTCATTTCATAAAATTGCCAATACCATCAGTTTGGGGGGGGGGGGGGAATACATTCATATTCATATCTTGCCATGTACATATCTTATTCAGGAGCCCACATACTTCCAACATATATTAACTATTACATTGTTATTAAGAGCATACAATGGCTTTTCAAAAAGTGCTTAAAGGATAAATTAGATACAAACAAAATCATGGTTGTCACACAAGAACCAACCATCATGCAATCCAATAAAGATATACTTTGCAAACAATAATCAAAATATTATTATGCAAAGTTCAAAGATCAAAATAGAATGCAACAACAACAAAAATTGGTTGTAACACAAGAACCAACCGTGTTGCAATTCAATTAAAACACTTTGCAAAAATATGAAGTTATCAAATGATATCATGCAAATTTAAGCCAAAGCTCAAGGATCAAAAAAAGTTAATGTAATATATATTGTATGAGGACATGCAATAACTTCAGTTGGGGGGGTATGTTGGGTCTTGAAAATGTCATTCATTTCCATTACACTTTCACTATTATGTCCATTATATCACCTCCATTTTACCTCCATTTCCCTACTATGTCACTACATTCATCCCACTTTTATTATCATTGGGCCACATTTATGTTTTTCCAGACTTTATTAATTCTTAGCCTTTTTAAGTGAATTTGTGGTTAAAAATTAGAATATAATGTGCATATTCTTATACCTAACAAGTGGGTTGAGATTGTTGACATGTGTAGGTTAAAAGGAGGCTTCTAGAAGACCTTTATGTGGCACTTTAAGGCCAAATTCGAATTTGAGTGGAAAGAATCATGGGATCATAAGGATATGTGTCACATCTCCTAATTGTATTGAAACTCTAAGAAGACATGTGTCTTATCAGTTCATTTTTTGATTATGACTCTAGAGGTAAATGGAGAGATTCATGGACTCTCATTAATGAGATGGCTTCTGATCTTTTTGTATAAATAGGAGATCTCTCTCCTTCATTTTGTTAGCTTGTTAGTCTTAGCCTAGCTTGGAGTTTATTAGTTTTTCCTTGATGGCTTTTGAAAGCTTTGGAAAGCTTTGTTGAACTTTGTAATTTTGAAGAATTTGAATAAAGCTTTGATGTTCTCAACATGGAAGGATATGTGAAGTAGACGTCATGGAGCATATTAGAATGTAAGGTAGAGTAGATTTTATTTTCTAATTTTGCTTTGATTTCATTCATGTATGTCATTTTATTGCTTTCAGTTTTGATAGTTTAGATTTTCCATCCATGCAATTTTGATTCATGCAAGTGTGTTCAACCGGTTGATTGTAGATTAGTTTTTCTTTACATGTTTTTGCATCAAATAGTAACATGAGATTTTCCTCTCTGCTGAACTTTTTCTTAAGCTTTTCAATTTCAATTATGCTTTGATTTCAGTCTTATTTATTTGCTGTTGTTAGTTAGTTTAGATATCAAATTCTTCATGTCATTTAACGTTATCTCCAGAGCCATGGCTTAACCCCGAAAAGCTACTTGGCGAACTATCGGATTATGAGTGAAGTGATTTGATTTTACTTTCATCTCTGCAATTAGATATCAAGTTCTTCATGTTATTGACGTTATCTCCAGAGCCATGGCTTAACCCCGAAAAGCTACTTGGGGAGCTATCAGATTATAAGTGAAGTGACTTGATTTTACTTTCTTTTTTTGCTTTTTGCTGAAGCAAGAGACTTTCCTTCTATTTCAATAACCAAAAGGTAAAGTTACAATAATTACAAAAGGCCTGAAAAACATAAGGCCTACCAAGTCAACGAGATCAAACTAGCTAAGAAGAGACCTGCCAAACCAACAATAGGACAAGCCAACAAATAACACATCCCCTCAAAAGCAAGAAAACACAAGGTCAACGACCCAAGTAACTACGAACGGCCCCACCAAGAAGAACTAATGTTGAAAACCGTTGAACCTCCTGTGGTAAACTTGCAAATAGTGAACACACTCTCGACCCGCCAAACTACCTCGACGAGATCTGACCGTTGAAAGCTTCCGCCGAAATGGATGGCGTTGAGGGATATCGGAGCACCAAGATGCAAGGAGAATAAGGCGCGGGGAAGGGTGGTTTGAAGATTCTGACCACCGCCACATGGGGAGAGCTGAGTTGCATCGCTCTCGACGAGCCAAAACTACTTACCATCCGAGAGCCTTGCGATCAACAAAGAAACCGCTTCAAGCCTGGTTTTCGAACTGTAAGAAAAGTCGCGGGGAAAAATCGAAGTGGGAGCCGACCAGCCTTTCCTCCCGCTGAACCTGGAAACCCGCTGCCAAAAAAAGCTCACCGCCGAACCCTTCAGACACTTTAGAAGATCCCTAGTGGCTCCAAACAAGGAGTGAAGGGGATAAGAATTCAAACCCCTCAGGCAGAAAATGCCAAGCAAAGAAGGCCCTAAATTAAGGAGCCGCCCGCCGAAGGAAAAAGAACAGACTAGAAGAACCTTATTCATAACCTGCCCTTTGAACCCAGCAATCGAAAATATCTTTGTCCTCAATGGCTCGAGCATCACAAAGAGCTTTTAGTCTACTTGGAGGCCTTTCCTGCCAATTCATCTCCATTCTGCAATCAGGATTAATCACCCCTTGGTTGGCCAGCAGATCTGCAAGTTTGTTGGCCTTCCTTCGAACATGATTGAAGTTGACCATACAAAGACTCTGGAGATGATTTTGGATTCTCTGGTAAACTTGTATCAGTCTCCAATGTTTCGAGACCCTTTCTGGCACTGTGCCATAGCTGATTTTCTTGACAGCGTTTATGGAAATCTCAGAGTCTGTTTCAATGAGAACATTTGAGTAGTTATTATGTTTGAGAAGCTCTAGAGAGTGCTCCAAAGCCATTAATTCAACCATGTTTTTGGTGGATTGGCCTAAATGACAGTTGAAAGTAAATATTATTTTTCCTTCTTCGTCTCTTAAAACACCTCCATACCCAGTCATCCCCGGTTTGCTTTTAGAAGCCCCATCAATGTTGCATTTCAGAAACTCTTTGGGTGGAGGATGCGAGAATTCCTTTTCCCTTTCCACCTTTCTTTCTTTTTTACTCAGACCATAGAGGATTATCTCATGCATTCCCAGCTGCTTGATAGTTCTTAATTCAAGAGCCATGGGAGGATTAGAGGGATGACTGTGAACAGTGGTGGAAACCGTCTCTTTTATCTGCTTTAAAATCAAGTCCATCAGGCCAAGAGGAGTAGTTTTTTCATCCTTGAAAATTCTTTTGTTTCTTTCTTTCCAGGAATTCCAGATAATAAAACTTGGTGTAAAGGTCCAGGCTAAATTCAAGATCTCATACTCTGAGAAGTTAGTTCTCCACCTGTTAAGGGTGTTAATAATGCTGTCTTTGTCTATGTCAGTCTGTTAAAAAATGTTATTGAAAGAATCCCACAACCAGGAGGTGTAGGTACAGCTATTGAGAATATGCTTGATGAGCCCCAAAAATGGATAATTATTTGGGCTCATTCAACCTCCTAATTCGACTTAATCCACCATTCTCATTAGTTTATTGCATGTTTTTATTATATTTATGCTAATAGAGTGAATTGGGTTAGTCATTATGCCAACAAGTCTAATGTGTGCTTTGTGTAGCCTTTTTGGTCAATTTGGAGACAAAGTCAATGGTTGAAATGAGCACTTGGCAGCCAAATTCGTGGAGAGTATTTTTAGGAAGGTGTTCCCTTCATTTATGGGCCCTTACCTCGAATTTTCCACCATCAACTTGGAGTTCAATGGACACCAAATCAATTAGCACAAGGGCAGCCAAGCAAGTCAAGTAGGACTGCTGTTAACTGCAAGTTTTGGGCAGCTGAGTCCCTAAAGTTTAGGAGGACTGTTGGGGTCCTCAATTTGTATAAATAAGAAGGCTTAGGGCCTCATTTTGGTTAGCTAGTAGTTAGTCATTTTTGGTAGCCATTAGTTAATCACTTTATAGTCATTTTGTACTCATTTTGTAGTTCGATTTTTAGGCAGTAGATTAGCTTTGCTTTCAGCACATTTTCAAGTTCTCCTTGTGGACAGTTTTTGGAATGTAACATTTCTTTTGATCAATAAAGATGAATCCAGCTTTGCACCAGCTCTAAATCTCTCTTAGGAGGCTGTAGCTCTTGGGGTTGGGCCCATCTCAAGTGCCCAGTACCTCCTTTGTTTATCTTTATGTGTTTTTGCTGCATTCTTAGAATAAAATCTGCTATTTATATTTAAATATTGCTTTGTTATTTAGATTTCTTTTGATGGTTAAAGTAGCTTTTCATGTTTAGAATAGATTGGTAGGATAATAACAGGAAAAAGGCTCCAAAAAAGGGTCAGAAAACACTTTTGGTTTCACCTCTTCCTTATTGGATCAGGGGCTGGAGTTGAAGTAACCGTGCTGTCCCAAACAAAAACACTAGTTTGCTTTACCATGCAATCCTTAGTGTGTTGTTTTCATTTGCAGAGGTTGGTTACATGTTCAGATCTTTGAATGCTTCATTTCATAGTTAATATACATGGTTTCCTTGCAAATAAAGCTATTGCCCATTCTCGTTACTGTTAGCCATATCATATTAGGGTAGCATAACTAGATCTTTGTTTTCTTGCATGTCTTTGTTGGTTCAGTTGGAAACACAAATTGCAGAGCACCTGTACCACTTCTCTATCTGCCCAGACTCCCTCAAACCCATCTTCTCCATCTCCTAACTTGGTTTCTTGCCTCACGTTGCCATATTGCCCTCATAACCCTACCTTTTTTGCAGCATTAGTCCAGTCTTCTTAGAACAAGTCCAGCCATCTACACCTTCTCCTCAACTCCATCCTCCAAGTCTTGAACTCCCCTACACCCCTATTTCACCTCCATACTCATTCCTCCACCTTTTTCCCTCCATCCATGCTCCAAAATTCCATTTCTAAACATCCTGTAGAAAAATTACAGAACATCCTGTAGAAATCCCAGAACATCCTGTAGAACCCCTGCAGACTTCCTGTAGAAGCTCACGAACACGGTTTCTTGGAAGCCAAACTTTGTGAAACTCTCTGGAAGGGTGTTAGGGACCCCTTAGACCCTCTCTGAACCTTCCCAACCTTTTCTAAGCATTTCTCCTCCTTGATCCACCTATGTACAGTAAAAAGCTAGTTAAAAGCACATGCATGATAATTCTAATAACTTATTCAAAAATACAAAAAGATGTTTTCTTCAGGTAGAGGTAGTCTAGACACATGTATTTTACCTTCATAGAAGTAACGGCATCTCTTTTAGTAGTTTTCATTCTCATCTTTGCATCAGTAGGACTAGCTGGTACAATTAGGGTTTGCGTTACTTTTTGGCTTTCAGTTTCTTTCCGCAAGTAGATTAGCTTCCTTTGAGTTAGCTTTCATCCATCAGTTAAAAAGCTTCTTCTAAGAGCTCATAGAAGTTGGCTTAAGCCCATAGCGGACTTGTGCCAGCTGACCAAGTGACAGTTGTGGCAAGAGCTAGTACTTGTGCATACAGCACCGTCGCTTCCAAGTTTGTTACGAACTACCGGGTTGATAAAATTAAAGAAGGGAGTTCCAGGAGTTGCAGCATTATTGCTGCAATACTGGGACCCACCAATTCTCCATAGTCTCCTCTTGAGCATCACATAATTGGCATCTAGAAGGCCCCATAACTCCCCTCCTCTGCATGTTATCCCAAGTTAATATTTTCCTGTGATGAACGAACCACATGAATAGTTTGATTTTCATCCACCCCTGGTGACTCCAAAGTTTTTGCCAGGATTTACTCAGACAGCAGGGAGCTAGGTTAAGAGAAATTCTTTTAGATTCCTTAATATTAAAGATTCCTGCTTTGTTTTGACCCCATGATAACTAATTCTGCCTATCTGTGACCAGGATCTTCCTCTGTTCTAAAATGTTCATGAGTTCTTCTGTTTTTGCTTTTATGGGGCCGCCCGCTCTGCATTCTATTTTATTCCATATTCTCCATTTCTCAGTGTCCTAAGGAGGATTCCAGAAGTCCCTGACTTTAATTAGTCCTTGTAAATCAGTTTCTTGCTTGATGTCCATAAAGTCCTCCCTTAGCAACATTGGTTCTTGTTGCCATTTATCTTCCCAGAAGAGAGCCTGATCACCTGCTCTGATTTCCCAGAAGCTGTTGTTTTGTACCATGCTTCTATTATTCCAAGCTTTATTCCAGATGTGAGAGCCTTTTATGTTCCCTGACATTCTGATGAGATCACTCATTTTCCAGGAGTTTGCATATTTCTCCTTCCAGGTTTTATCCCATTGCGCCCCTGGTTATTTAACCCATCTCCACCATAGTTTAACTCCTAAAACATTGCTTAGAATCTCCTGATCGTCTAGGCCAAGCCACCATGACTCTTAGGTTTGCAGATTTTATCCCAAGAAACAAGGGCCCACTTCTTTCTGGTTTCCTCCTTGCCCCAAAGAAAATCTCTCTGAATGTTCCTAAATTGTTGTAAGACTCCTTTGGGAGCTGGCAGGGCTGATAAAAAGAAAACTGGGATAGATTGAAGAATTGCCTTCATTAAGATCAATCTGCCAGCAAGATTCAACACTCTGTAAGTCCATCTTTTGATTATGTCTTGCATCTTGTTGAGAATTGGTTCCCAGATACTTTTGTGCAAAGGTTTATCCGTTAGGGGGATACCCAAATATTTTGGTGGGAGGACTTCCCTTTGAAAGCCCAGAATTTTGGAGATGTTCCTTTGAATAGAAATGTTAGTGTTTAAGAAAAAAAAATTGATTTGGAGAGATTGACTTCCATACCTGAAGCAGAGGCAAAGTCATTTAAGATTTTTTTGTACGTTGTAGCTTCTTTGACTGTGGGGATACCCTGCAACATGGTATCATCTACAAATTGTTGATGAGTTAAAGCTTGATCATTCTCCGTTAAATGGAGGCCCTTGATCTTTCCCAAGACTTCAGCCTTTTTAATGGTACGACCCAATCCTTCCATTATGATGATAAAAAGAAAGGGAGAGAGTGGGTCGCCCTACCTGAGGCCTCTGGAAGGCAAGAAGATCTCAGAGGGCGAACCATTCACCAAAATTGAAAAGCTGGTGGAAGTAAACAAAGCCATAACCCATCTGATCCAGTCATGATCAAATCCAAAAGCTGAGAGGACCTTTTTCAGGTACGTCCAGTTCACCTTGTCATACGCTTTTGCTATGTCTAATTGCATGATCATACCGGTTGTTAACGCTCAAATCTGCCTCAGGCTGAGGAAGGCAAAACTTGAGGCCACATCAAACCAAGCTCAGCGTCGTAGCTAGCCCTACGAGGACAAGAGAGGGCTCTCTCTGGGTCTATCTCGGTAAAAGGTTTTCAAAAGGGACTGAGATGACCAATAAGGAATACTGATTTTAGGCTAGTAAAGAGATAGGAAAAGGGGTTTTAATGAATGATTGGATTTCTGGACTGTATGGGGTAAAGAACAGCTTGAACAGGGAAATATAATCAAAAACACAGATTATCTCCTGAGGCAAGATAGGCGAGAAATTTAACATCAATTTTGAAATAATGTGGAGTGGGTGAACTGTTTGAGAGGTAGACAAGGGCATAGAAGATGGATCCTTGTCAAACAGAAGAAAACATTAAATATGAACACTTCCTCAAGACAGAGAAAATAAATTGAATTATGCCTTTCTCACTTAAAATTATTCATTTAGAAATGAAATGAAATGGAAACACAATAGGCTACATATGAAACAAAGGATGAGACAAATGTTAAATTTCGTACCACAGGAATCTCAAGGGTCAGAGCTGCAATTTTTATTAAAATCTCTGTCAGAACTGTACAATAGAAGCTTTGTTTTTTCTCCACGCACACCTCTCAGAACTCAGAACCATTTACATCTAAGTTTAATACAATAAATAGACTCCTGAATGAGAAAACAAATCATCCAAAAATAAGGGCGTTGTTTCAACTGAAGCCACAAAGATATAAAAAGGATAATCCATCTGCTCTAAAAATAGAAAGCGTTACATTATTCCAGCTGAGAATTTCTAATGACCAATGAAAACCAAACCTGGAGCGTAAACCCTATGAATTACTAACTGAAGTCATAAATAGACTGCCTAATCCTATTCTTCTGTTGTAGTGGGTGGTCTGCGTTTAATTTGGGCTTTTACTTTTCCTTTACCATTTGGATACAACCAATTTTTTTTAACATCCTTTGTAACTTTGGGGCGCTTTCATCCATGTTACCATAAATGATTACACGTTGCAAAGAGTTCTAGCCAGCACAATTCGGTTTCCCCCAAATATATGACCCATTTGACTAAGGCGAAGAAACTCTTGGCAGCCTACTGATATCTCTGGAAAATGAATTTGACACCAATCTTGTTCTTGCATTGCTTTTATTGATTTGGAAAGTAAAGATATATTTACGACGGAAGGTATCGGCGTGCAATTTGAAGATTGTCTATTGATCTTTGTTTCAGGTTTCACCGGCTGATGCGTGCGGATGGTGGGCGTGTCCTTTGAAATCCCATTATATCTTCATTACCGGTATCAACTGAATAAATCAGGACATGATTTGAAAATGGAACCCTGTTGTGGGTGCCGTTAAAGAAGGCTGACAAGAAATGTGACGAATCTTGAAACTTCAAGTGCATCTATTCTTGGAATGAAATACATCATTTGAAAACTCGACACACAGGATAAAAATGATGAGAGAGACATTGCCAGACAGACTGTCAGAACTTCACGACGATGTCCTTGGACTCATTCTCTCGAAAATTCCAATCGGAGATGCCATCAGATCCTCGGTCCTCTCAAGGAGATGGGCACACGCACACAGGAACATGTACACCCGCATGTCCGAATTGCGTTTCAGCCCGTCACTGTTACTGGGCGTCCGTGGTTCCTATCCTCAATCGGTGATAGAAGAGGCAATCACGAACATTCTAAGGTTGTATACACCAGACAACGTAGAAACGTTTCATCTTGTTGTGGATGTTCAACCTTGGGCGTTCACCCCTAACAGGGTTTCCTCATGGTTGGCATTTGTGGCAGCAAAGAATGTCCAAAGGTTGTTTCTCTGTCAATCCCCAGTAAGAGAAGTCTTTCCTCCCGATAATTTTTTCACCTGTCTTCGTCTCAAAATGCTCAATATCCAAAATTACTTGCTCACCCAACTTCCTGACCCTTTCGTGGGATTCCACCATTTAATTTCTTGCTCCTTTTGCAATGTCCATCTCACAGACAACACTTTAGCTGCATTTGTTTTGGGGTGCCCGCTTCTGGAGAGATTTATCATGAGGTGTTCTAATTTAGAACTTCTTAGCTCTATCATCGATCAGATTGAAATGACAGAAAATGAAAAACAATTCTCTCTTCAACCAAGGCTTGTTTCCCAACATTGATAACACCACAATCATACTAAAATCTACTGAGCACCCTTTAGAAGCTTACTTTCAAGTCGATGGAGCCGATTTGATAAGAGACTGGGCGCATGAATATAAACAAATTTTTTGTTGGACTGAGTGCGTAGCGCGCTATCCCAGTGCGTAGCGCACAGCCTGATGCGTAGCACACTTTCCTGTGACAGCTCTTCTGATGAACCGATGTCGTTTTTGGCCTTCATGTTTCTGATGAATGCTCGGACAAACAACTGATGATAGTCTCTTGTCCATCTATTCCGTTCTCCACAAGAAATGCCATTGTCAGACCTACAATTGAATGGTTGTCTTAACCTTGTCCAAAATCTGAATCAAGTCGAAAGCTTGTGAACAGAATCCTGGGATGAATTAGCCCGTCCAATTTTCAATCATATTTCTCAGTGTCACGTTACAAATGAGAATTGCAGCTTACCTTGAAGCAATAAAATTTTCATGCACAAAGTTGTGGGAATATTTACGAGTCTTCTTGGAATTATATGGTTTACTGAATAGATCTCTCTCAAAGAACCAAATTTCACAAATATAATTTTGAGAAATGCGACACTTTCATCCATTATAAAAAAATTTAGTTGTCATCTAATAAGAAGAAACTTAAAATGCCAATATAAAGCACTTTCAAGTAGCCAAAGACTGCAGCTTCTTCTCAAGTTGCTTTGCTCTGCGAAGTGCACCTAAAGCCTCAGTTTGCTTACCTGCCCGTTTAAAATCAAGTGCCTTCAACTTCTCTGCTCTGATATTTTCTTCAAGGCGTATCCTTTCTTCCTTTGAACCTTCGGTTTTGTCCACATTTGCTCGTGCAGTGTCATTTCCCAAGTTACCATGAACATGGCTAGATGTAGAAACCAAACCCTTATTCTTGGCACTGACTCCTTTGGTTGGAATCTGGCTAAAAATATCATTTTCTTTCCATCCAATCCCTTTCAAGGCAGATAACAACTGGGGATCAAAAATATCATCTACTGCCTCGCCATCATCATTGCTGATGCCATCAATTGAAGTGTGAGCTCGTGAGTTCCCAGCTAATTCATCCATCTGAATCTCCAGTGAATTTGCTAGCTCAAATTCATCTTCAGATTCCTCTAATTTACCTTCACGCATTAAAGCAAGAGCCCGCCTTTTATGTGCCAGCACCTGCATCTGCTCAGCACCAAAAACAGATTCATTCTGTGTGTTTTTTATTTTCTGAGTTTCACCAAGAAGAGTTGACAGTTCACCCTCCAAATTCATCTTGCTTCGCTTTCTATCTGCATCCTGCAAATCTGCATCAGACCATCCCGGATCCTTGAGTGCAATGGTGACAGCCCTTCTCCTGCTCTTTCTCAAAGAAGCTCTAAAGCTTCAGAACGGCGTTCAAGCTCCTTGCCTCGTTTAAACGCCTGTAATGCTTCCTCACCTTTTCCTTCTTTCTTAAGAGTATGATATTTCTTTTTCTCCTCCTAGGCCTGCTGCCGAAGTTCCTCAGGTGTAAAGGAATCATTCTCATCATTGGCATGGATAGTACTGTCCTTAAATCTGCTCTGAAAAACATCATGCTTTCTATCGAAAAATTTCAAAAATTACATATTTGAAAACACATTTAACGATTTCTTCTTCAAAAACCCTGTCTTGCATTGATAACCATCTTGAAATATAAACTCACTGAACCTTCTTCTAGCCTGTAGGAATAATTTGACAAGTTTGAAGACCAACTATAAAACCTTGACTCTGAAATGACTCTTTTATGGACCACAGTAACATCAATGAATGACGAGAAATGAACCTTGGAGAATTTGATTCTGACAAGGGACTGACAGGACCGAGTCTAACATTGGCTCCAATGGGGATGGCAACTGCCGCTTCTTGGAGGTGCCAAGAACAGCAGATCTTTGGAAGAGCAGACAGTGCCTCCATCCATTGGGCTATGGAGTCCATTATTTCGGCAAACAACACGAGAATTCCGACTCATTTATGAACTGAAACTTGACTGAAATGATTGAAAAACTTGCTGAGCAAACTTCACACTAAAACTGTAATGAAACTCAGAACGAAACTCTGCCTTATCGCTGCTTATTTATGTACAAGTCTATCTTCAAATCGTCCATCTTAGCTTCCACGCCCTTTATCTTAGATTCCATGCCATTTGTCTTAGCTTCTGTTAGCTTTTGTGAGAGTGACATTTGTTGCACTTGTTCTTGTAATTTTGATATATCATGTAGCATTTCTTCCTCTTCTTCATGAGTCATGCTAGAGCTTTCAGGTTGCTTACTAGGTGTTTGCATTTTCTTTCCTCGGGGCATTAGTTACCGATAATAATGATCTACTATGCCCTTTGAATTCCTTCCAAATAAATTTTCAAACCAAGCTTAAGCAAAAATTTAAAAAATCTACAAACTTTTTTTCACTTTGTAGGAGCTCGATATTGCCTCTGATGTATCTCTGTACTTTGTGATCATCCAGTTCTGAAATTGTTACCTGTAGTAGCCCTCTATGTCCTCTTTCCAATGCCACCAGTCTGACCCAAATTGGATTCTCCAAGGAAGAGTTATGCGAAATCTCCCACAGTGACTTGATTATAGACTAGTTCAGTAGAGCGAACTTGTACGACGTGCCACGAGTCACTGTTTCGACCTTTGGCTCTAAAAAATATCTACAAGAAACTACAGTCCGTCCTCTTTCTATAACTTCTTACGAAATTTCAATCTGATGCTCAGAGAGAAAGTTATGACGATTTTCCCCAAGTCACTTGTTTGGAATGTAATTCAGGAGTATGCAAAAATACCAACTTCCTCAGATCATATCTCTGTAAATATAGTACAAAAAGTTCTGAAATTTGGATCCGAGGTTCAGCGCAATGTCTTCTCAAATGGGTTTTTTTTTTAGCTTCTGAAACGTCGCAGAAAAAAAGTTATAGTGAAAATTCCACAATGACCTATTTGGAGCAACGAAACCCTAGAATCCAAAGCTCTGATACCAAATGTTATGAAACCAGCTCAAGAAAAGATAAAAAAGATAGATCAATGCCTTAGAATTCAGCCTCTTCAAGGGGGAAACCTCCTTTACATTACATAAATGAATAATTCTTGGATGATTCAAATGAAAAAACCTCCTTTCTATATATAGGAGTCTAAGGAGTCACAATATAACCCAGCCAACCTAACAATAATAATATAAAGCCACAAAAATAACAATAGAGGGATTCTATGGGGCACAATAATAACAATATGGGGATAATAGGGGCACAACAATATTAATAAGGGATGCAACTACAATAGTAATGGGGTAATCACTAGTATTATAGGGACCCGACACATAATATGGATCTTCCTGTTGTTGAAAGAGACTATTGTATTTGACCTCATTAAAGAATTTTGGTTTTCACAATATTACTTGCTTAGTTGAAAAATATTGTCATTTATTTGGGTTCTTACTGTTAATTGGAAATTCATAAGATTGTTGTAGGTATTTGTATACATTGTGCCATTTATTGGTAATTATATATACTATTATAGGGTTTTAATGAAATGACAAATGTGGCCAATCACCACCACCAACATTTACTGGATAGATAACAACAAATGGAAGTAGATGTATCAAGAATGCTTTGAGTCCAAAGGTTGACATAGGTACAATAGGTACTGCCAAATAGTATTTGTGTATATTTTCCATCACTATAATGGAAAACAATTCATGAATTGTACCAACTCGAGAATTAAATTTACTAAAAATGAAACCCTTCATCAAAAAATTCCATTAAACACTATTTATGCCATTGTTTGTGCATGATTTGGACTTCATTAGTTAAGAAAAGCAACTTTAATGAAGATCTCCCATGTTTGAACTTAATGAACATGGTCTTCGTGTGAACAATTTTATTTTTGTTGGTTTTTAAGCTATTTAATTCACATGGATAAAGTATTAGATGCTCCCCTAGTTATTAGCATTTAGAGGTTATAAGTGCTCAAACTTTCTTATCCAGTCACTCCATGAGAATTCACGAGTCTATCTATATCTTGCTTATGTATATGCATCCAAAAAAGGTTTAAATTTGTAGAAGAGATAATGTTTCAAATTGTTCTACATTATTTTAAACAACGACATTCATTAAAAATACATTATTTTAAACAACAACATTCATTATTTTTAATGATAAGCTCACTAAACGTTTTTTCCTTAATACTGGTGAATATTAATTATTTTCCATGGTTAGCGAGCCTCCTCACTTGTGAATATCAAACATTTGTTGTGGTTACCTAGCCTCTTCCTAGCATAAATGTTATTTTACCGCATCCAAATCCATTAAAATCTATAATTGGAGATACATACATTTAATGGATGTAAAAGTTATAGTAAGTTTCCACTTACACCATCAATATATTAATGAAGACATTAAAATCTAGAATTGAAGTTACACCCTTCAATGTGGATTATAAGTATTTTATGTTAGGTACACTTCATATGGCATATCTGAAGAAGAAATGTGTTTTTTTTTTCATTATCAATTACAAAATAATATTAAATCAAAATTGGCTTTAAACATTCTCTATATCTTCATTTTTATTCACTAAATTTAACATAAATGAATTTAACTGGCATGCATCCCACTTTGGCCCATTAATAAATAAAACAAAGAAAATAAAATACAATTAAAATTGTTTCGCTATATGTTCCATGTAAATAGATGTAATATCGTAGGCTCTTGTTAAGCACGAAAATAAAATACAATTAAAATTGTTTCGCTATATGTTCCATGTAAATAGATGTAATATCGTAGGCTCTTGTTATGCACCCAACGTTTTTTATATGTCATATATCTGTTATCATCACATATCAAATAATAATAATAATACCAACAACTTGTGTGATGTATAAAAAGATACTTATGAATAATTCTTACTATTAGAGATAAATTAAAGATATTTACACATTTTGAACTTTATTACATTTTTTTTCAAAGATAAAGATTTTGAATTATGTTGTATGCTCTCCAAAGATAATGAAAATTTTGACACATCCTCTTCAAAGATAATGAAAGTAACAAAAATAGTAGAGGATTTTTAAAAAATTTCCCATCTTAAAATATAATGAAAGTAAAAAAGGTGTAGAGAATATTTGATCATTTTCATTAATATGTTGAATGAGATATTGCTTCAAGTCATTGTCTCTATGTCTCAACAATACTTGAATTGAATTTTTCAACTTCATTTGGGACACATTGTCCAAAATGAATTACTTATGCATAATTAGAACTTGGATTATATATGATAGGGTTCGTAAGTAATTTAACTAGGTATGACAGAGTTAGGGTTCCCAGGGAGTATGGAACTTCCTATCAAAACACCAATATAAAACTTTTAATATTTTGAGGTATTTTAATCCAAGAAAAAATATTGTATTTGATTATTCATAATGAGAAATCAAAATATACATAGTCATGCCTATAAGGCTCAAAAAGAGGGGTTGAGGCTACCTTGGATAGTCTAGTCATTGAATTATTATTTAATCATTTTCTATAAAGGGCACAATTAACCACAGGGGTACATAAACTCCTTAATAACATGTTTACTATCTTTCCTTGAATCTATAACCAATCAAATCCTTTAGATAAATCTCCCAACCCAGACATGGGACAATACAGAAGAGTAGTTTAAAAATAGACTTTAAATATTCAACAACTAATAGGATGTCTATAAATTATAGCTCTTCAAAGAAACCTTCCTGCAAAGATATGGATTCATTAGACAACTTATATTCTTAAGAATTAGCTTCTAAATAAATATGGATGAAGGAGATGACTTCAAAATGATTTCTTACCTCCAAGATTCTATTATTTCTAGAATTTAGAGCCAAATTTTCAATTAGATTTCGTCCATTTTCCTAATTTAAATTTAAATTTGAGTTCCAAAGAACTTGAAGCTTTCTAAGTCATTTATCTTGGTTGTTTTAAATATAATTGAAAGTGAAAAGAACTCAACTATATTATTTGAGCTACTACTAGCACCATATTTAAAAAAGAACTTGTGATTGAAATTCAAACAAAAAAAAGAGCACCAACACTATAACTATGTAGGGATCCTTTGTTTGGACCATCAAAGAATCCCCAAGTTATTTCTTAGTTAATAACAATCTATTTTGGGATCTTGGTGGCTTTTCATAATGAGGCTTTTAGTGTCCTTCAAAAGACACCTTAATCCTATATGGCACCTACCCAAATGAAAACTCCTTCCTTCAAAAATCACTTTATGTATTGACAACAAAAGAACCAAGAGCATAAAGCAAGGTAGTGATATATAACATGACAAAGACATATTGTAATATTGATTCTAAAGGATCCCATTAGACTCGTTATATTCCACTTATTGATACCATTGATGCCTTAGGGAACTTTTTATTATACTGAAAATGAATAAGGGAAATGAACAAAGAGATTATTAATTGATTCAATGTCTAATTTACAAAATAATCACCAATTAGGGCCTTACCAACTATGCTTCATCCTTCAACCCAAGTTAGCATCTTGTTTGCTATGATCGACCCAAGGAATATTCTAATCTTCAAAGGGTTATCTAGTTTTTCAGTTTCCTTCCATCATTAGGCCTTATCCCACATCACTTCTTCTTTGCTTGCTTGGTATCATGCCTTTATAGTCACAACACAACTCTTGAAGCTTTATTTTTACACCATTTGAGTTCATCTTCATAACCTACAGGAACTATGTTTCAATAATAACACATATTCATCCCATCTATCAACCATAACCACTTCTATATCTAAAAAGGAAATTGATTTCCATTCTTGACTCCATTCTATACTTGGACTTGTAGCTTCTAATAGGTTGTGAATACCTTAATCATGTATTTTGAGAATTAAAGGAGCAAAAAGTGTGGAGTTTCCACAACATCCCATCCATGACTCCTTACCAACCCTAAATTTTCTACCATTCATATTATCTCAAGCAATCCATTTTCTCACTAAAGGAGCAACTTTGATCATGGCTTTCCAAACATTTGATGGTCTCTTATCCACTGCCATGTCCAACCTTAGCCAATCTATGTCATATCCAACTCTTAAATATTTATTCTTCATGATCCTTCCCCATAAACTATCATTGAAAATAAGTCTCCAAATACTTTCAATAGCTAAGGATGGACTAAAAACATAGATACATTTCAACCCCCATCCTCCATCTTCTTTTGGCTTAGTAATATTCTTCCACTTTACCAAGGGTATCCCTCTGTAATACTTTTTCTCGATCCACAAGAAACTTAAGCACATTTTCCTAATTGGTAAGAATCCTTTTAGGGATATCAACATTGGAAATCTAAGACATTAGTATGCTTTCAAGCGTTAACTTAAACAATACCAATGCTTTCCGCCATTGGAAAGCCATCTTTAACACCATATGTAATCCTTAAATTTATTTTATTTTAGAAGCACAACCAAATCTCATATGCATATATTAACTCCTTTATCCAAAGTGTTATTCTACTTAGGGAAGAGTTGAACCCACTTTCCAGTCCTTCTTATAACCTACTATGGATCATAGAATCTTTAGCTATGTTCGCTTCCATCCTTGTGGCATTACAATGAATCTCAAAAATATTTCTTCAAGTGAACAAGTTCATTTATGGAACCATGATTAAAAATAAAGATAGCGTCCATGAAGAGAAAATGATAGAGGAGTAATGGATTTGACATCTTTAAGGCTCTAATTTTTCCTCTCCCATTTGCAAAGAAATCAAACTATTAAGACCTTCAAAAACTACTAGAAAGAAATGGGATAACAAACATCCTTCTCTAATCCCTTGATATGCCCAATATAAAGACAAGGGATACCCATTGATCAAGATAGTTAAGGTGGTTGGTGAGATACACCTCATTATCCAATTAACTGAAGTCATATTCACACTAATTTGTAATGGTAACCACCTAATGCAAAACTAACTACCTTTATCATAAGATATTTTAAATCATTTTTTATGAAAATAGCAGGGTTTGATGAGGAATTGATTAAATGAACTATTATTGAGTTGAACTCATGACAACAAGGATTTTCTTATAAAAAAGAAACCCAAACTAATTAACTAAAACTATCTTTAATAAGATGCCTTTAAGATTATTTGCAATCACTTTTGACAAATATTTCAAATCTAATCATTTGAAAGACAATTACTGGTAGGTTATTTTTTGTACATGCATCTTTGAACCCCATTTAATTATGATGTTCACAAGGAGCTCTTCCCATAGATTCATAGGCAACAAATTGAGTTGCCTATTATTACCAACCACAACTACCTCCAAAATTTGAGTGTTAAACTTGGCAATATATCTCACATCTACTAAATTAACAAGGGTTCACTATAAGGGTCAAAGACTAAGACTTATTTCCCATATACATACATGAGTAACCATAGGAGAAAATTTGTATCCCATGATGCATATTTCCAACCAGCCACCTCACATGTGATTCAATTGTCCATGAATGGTAGCCCCTCAGCTTGTTCATCTCACTCACTTAATCATCATACTCATATAATAATGGTACTTTAACACACAAGAGGTACATTATCCATTATTTTGTACAAAGTGTTTAAATTTAATGTATTATGAATTTAAGTAGGGATCATGGGCTAAAGTTAGATCATGAATCATAATACTTGGAAGTTATTCTTTTTACATTATTTCACCTCATTGGTCATCAATTCCCCCTACTCAAGTGTAACCACCCTAGGGATTTTCTTTCCTTGTTCAAGGCAGGCACAAATAGGAGGTCTTGATAGAGATAGTATTTCCATATCCCTACATACTTGACACTTTCCACTTATTCCTTTCTTTGTTATTCTTTATTTTGAGTTGGTTATCATCAGCCACTCATACCAATTCCTTGTTTGTCTCATCATATGAGAATAAGGGGTTTGGAAATGCCCAAAGGTTAATCCTACTACAATAAGGAATAAAAGATCATGTGTCAAATGTTAAAATGCAAAATAAAGGCAAGGGAGGAACCATAGCTAAAATTCAAAGTCAACTTGAGCTCCACCCCCTCATTTATGGCCATCACCTCTAGTCCTATGCATATCATGATATATCAAAGTAAAAAGGACTTAAAGAATATCCAACCGCTATGAGCAATGAACTAAGTATATCAAAAAGGGGAATCAAAAGAAAATGAATGAAGCTTTCAAAACAAGTTAATCAAAGAAGAGTAAAGCAATTAATAAGGGGTGGAAAGACACGGTGTCGAGGAAAGGGTAATTCAAGCATAAAAGCACTCCCTCTACAAACGTGCTCATTGATGATGATCTTACATAGCCCTTGTATAAGACTATGACACCACTCATGAAGTTTACCCTTAACCATATCACTGGCCACATACACCTATCAATTGAAGGGTTGGCCTAGGAATTGTTCCTCCCCTTACATCCATTTGTTTTCATTATTGTTTGGGAGCACCTAATAAGGGTAGTTGATGACCCTTCCACACTTAAATTTGGAACTTTGCATAAGGTCACAAGCCAATGTGATCTTTGAAGAAGATACCAAATTTGATCTACTTACATGGGATTTTGCATTATATATGATTCACTTTTTATGTTAAATTGACAATTGTATGCATGTGGCTTGATCTTACTTTACTCTTTGAGGCATGCTTGATGATATTGCATACATATACATTGTCCTTTGGATGGAATTAATTATGCTTCTCTAACACTTAATGGATTGTGTTGTGTGCCCTTTGGAGGGAATTGGACTTGATGGTGGACATTAGAGCCCCGATGATGAGTATTGAACCTTAGGCATACTTGGCATTTTTCTTGATTCAGTGCTCCGCACATTGGACCATGGTTGTTGTCTCTTAGAGCTAGGATGCTAGACTTATGATACGAAGTCACACTTTATGGGTCACTTTCTTGAGTTAATCTAGCACATTTGATGAGGAACAAGCATATTTTGGTGATGTGACATGATTCTTTGATGATGAGACATTACCTTTTCATTATGCATTGTTCCTTTTGGGAAGAGACGTGACTTTTGGAGCCTTTACACCCTCTTGGAGATGGCATCACCTTTATGAGGCTTTTACACTCATACATGTTGCATTTTTGGAGGATATTTTTATGTTTTAGCATTGTATCTTCATTTTTGAGGTATTTTCGAGGGTTCGCATGAAACCTATATACCTTATATCATGGATTACTACGTTTTTAGGTGCTTTTAGTGGATTATTATCCTAGATAGGTAAAGTTCTTAGTTTCCCTCATAAATAGGGGATCGCTTAGCTCATTTGAGACATTGTACATTGTGGAGACATACCTCTCTTAAGTATTACTCTCTTTCTCTCTCTCTCTCTAGGTTGTTATGGATGCCTGAATAAAGAAACCTTCTTGGATAGATATTAGTGAATATTATATGCATGCATGATAAACCTAGTAAGTGGACTTTTTTTTATCTTGGTTATTGTTTAAGGATGATTTTATTAAGTATCAAGCAGGTGGAAATGTTATTTTAATTTTCATTATCCCTCTTAAACAAACCCTTCTGCCAACACTTTCAGGAAAGTGTAAATCGGCTCTTTCCCTCATCTTATTCTTGAAGTTTGAGGAATATTAAGTCAAATATATAGGGTAAGTGATTGAACTTCCACCATCCTTTGAACCTATGTGGCGGTTTAAGAGAATTTCTCGGTTCTCTGAAGCCTATTTTTGCATGCCGCGTGAAGAAAAACGGATTTTAATTGACGAACAGTCTGTTGTTTTGACTCAGCGTGCTTGGAAAAGAAAAAACCAATTTGGGAACCTAGTATGTGTTGGAATTCAATGTTGTTTACACGTCTTTAATTGCTAATGGTCTCATGCAACCTCCGTGATTGTATTTCAGTTTAACGGCCGACATCAGAGACGTATCCCAATTGAATACGATACTTCTCCAAACACCTGTTTAACGGCTAATTGTATGACTTGACCAAGTTGAATACGACTCTTTTACATCCATATTGCTTGGATTATTCATTCGTCATCACTCTGTCTACGTGTGCAACTGCTTACATCCTCCGCATTTTTTTTTCACGCACACAGCCACTCCCTTTCACAGTATCTTCTACACTCCGTTTTCACGTATTTCATGCATACAGCTCCTTTGCTTTCGTGTATGTATAGCCGTTTTACCCCATACTCATAGTTTCTGTCATTCCATATCCATATTTACCAGTTATTCCACTGTACATACACAATCTTCTTTACACAGTCATTTCTCCAACGGTGAAAGGAAATTTCAAAAAAATAGCAGAGAACAGAGGCTTATGAATGATTGGTCCACCAGCGGTGATCTTAGGCTCTCTCTCCTTGGTACTTGGCTACATAAAATCTCTTTTCCAATAACTTAAATCAGAAAACTAAAGGTTGACTGTCTTTTAGCTATGGAATGCAGCTTGATTCCGCAGCTAACTGGCAATTCCGCAGCCATTTTATTACTTCTATAGGTTATAGGTGTCAAGAAACGAAACAAACCACATGGGTAGCTGGGAAAATGTCAATACATGGATGGTGTCCTATTCATTTGATCCAAGTTGATGAAAAAGACCTCGGTCAAAGGGAATTCAAGGTGTGTGTTATCACTAAGTCGCCGCATGTCAAGAAAAAAAAATATAATTTTAAATCAATGAAATGAATAAGTTATTTACTCACTTTTCTAAAGGAATTGATTAATTTTGGACTGATGATGAAAGATGAATGGCTAACTTTTTATTCAAGATTTTTAGCTACAGAAACTGTGCACATTACGCAGCTAAAGTCCAATTCCGCAGCTAAACATCAATTTGCAACTAAAAAACCTCATTGTTCAAATCAACCTATCTTTCTCATACAAAATCAGATTTTGATGATTCAAGTACCGTTGGAAAGATCTCAACAAGATCTACACAATGAGAAATCCATCATTAGAGTTTGGAATGGAAAATAATGAAATAAATTGCTGAAAAGAAGCAACATTCAACTTGGGGCACCAATACCAAAACAGGTATAAATTCTTTTGATTTTTCCTTTGAGAACTTGTTTCATTAATACTAATTCTTAGTTTTGTGTGTAAATATCATAACTAGAGAGATTGATCACCTCTCTCCTTTGATAATCTTACATTCCATTGCAGAAGAAGTATTAGTTTTTTTGCAGGTTTCAGGAGGAAGGACAAATGACTACAAAAGAATGGTGTCTCTCTAAGAGACCAATTTGTTTCATAAGAGGATGATCAGCAACAAAGAGGAAATATGCTGATGCAAAATCAGATCCAAACACTTGAAAAACTTTCAGATACTATTGTCTCCATCACATCCATACCTCATAATAAACCATTCACCTCATTTCACTTCATATTTTACATTCACATACACTTTCCATTTCTTTTCGTCCATTCATAACCCACAAATAAAAGCAAAAGGCTCATTCACATGCTTATTTCCCATTGCCATTTCTGCTCTCCATTGCCATCTTCCATTTTCATCTTCCATTTCTTTTCATTTTCATTTCGAAAATAAGCCCTGCTTCAATGCAAATTATTGAGTCCATAGTCCTTTGAGTCTAAGTTCCTTGTAAAGACACCTTGAGCCTTGCATGCCTTAATGGAAAGTTCTCATGCTGACAAACAATGGGAATACATTAATGTCCCTTGTTCATCAGATCTTCCAGGTGACTCGACATCGACAAAACTATTCGTACCTAGCAAGATGTGTTTGGGCATCTTGACTCTCATTGTCATCAATGGTGAGAGTTCTCATGTTGACTAGTGGCATCCATCAATGGCCACTAAGTCAACAATTTCCTGCTATCTTCGACATCAGAACATCTTTTCACATAGTAGGAATTGTGCCAATGAGTTTTGAAGACATGAAGACTATTATTTTCAGCATTTTGGAGCAGATTCAGCAAGTTTTAGTAGAAGCAATAAAAAGTCATCTTAACTCTTTATCCATGACTCCTCTTGTTCAGCCACTTGAAGAAGAATATGATTAGAATTTTGCAGCCACCACACATACAACTCATCCATTCCAAAGGGTAAGTTAAGGTACATCATTTTCTAACTTTTGACAATAGAATTCCATAAAAAGCTAGAATGATAAATGTTGGAAAAACATTTCTCTTCCTCATTTCATAAAATTGCCAATACCATCAGTTGGGGGGGGGGAATACATTCATATTCATATCTTGTCATGTCCATATCATATTCAGGAGCCCACATACTTCCAACATATATTAACTATTACATTGTTATTATGAGCATACAGTGGCTTTTCAAAAAGTGCTTAAAGGATAAATTGGATACAAACAAAATCATGGTTGTCACATAAGAACCAACCATCATGCAATCCAATAAAGATCTACTTTGCAAACAATAATCAAAATATCATTATGCAAAGTTCAAGATCAAAATAGAATGCAACAACAACAACAAAAATTGGTTGTAACACAAGAACCAACCGTGTTGCAATTCAAGTAAAACACTTTGCAAAAATATGAAGTTATCAAATGATATCATGCAAAGTTAAGCCAAAGCTCAAGGATCAAAAAAAAGTTAATGTAATATATATTGCATGAGGACATGCAATAACTTCAGTTGGGGGGTATGTTGGGCCTTGAAAATGTCATTCATTTCCATTACACTTTCACTATTATGTCCATTATATCACTTCCATTTCACCTCCATTTCACTACCATATCACTACATTCATCCCACTTTCATTATCATTGGGCCACATTTATGTTTTTCCAAACTTTATTAATTCTTAGCCTTTTAAGTGAATTTGTGGTTAAAAATAAAAAATAATGTACATATGCTTATACCTAACAAGTGGGTTGAGATTGTTGACATGTGTAGGTCAAAAGGAGGCTTCTAGAAGACCTTTATGTGGCACTTTAAGGCCAAATTCGAATTTGAGTGGAAAGAATCATGGGATCATGAGAATATGTGTCACATCTCCTAATTGTATTAAAACTCTAAGAAGACATATGGCTTATCAATTCCTATTTTGATTAGGACTCTAGAGGTAGAGGGAGAGATTCATGGACTCTCATTATTATTAATGAGATGGCTTCTCATCTTTTTGTATAAATAGGAGATCTCTCTCCTTCATTTGTTAGCTTGTTAGTCTTAGCTTAGCTTGGAGTTTATAGTTTTTCCTTGATGGCTTTTGAAATCTTTGGAAAGCTTTGTTGTACTTTGTAATTTTGAAGAATTTGAATAAAGCTTTGATGTTCTCAACATGGAAGGATATGTGAAGTAGACGTCATGGAGCATATTAGAATGTAAGGTAGAGTAGATTTTATTTTCTAATTTTGCTTTGATTTCATTCATGTATGTCATTTTATTGCTTTCAGTTTTGATAGTTTAGATTTTCCATCCATGCAATTTTGATTCATGCAAGTGTGTTCAACCGGTTGATTGTAGATTAGTTTTTCTTTACATGTTTTTGCATCAAATAGTAACATGAGATTTGCCTCTCTGCTGAACTTTTTCTTAAGCTTTTCAATTTCAATTATGCTTTGATTTCAGTCTTATTTATTTGTTGTTGTTAGTTAGTTTAGATATCAAATTCTTCATGTCATTTGGCGTTATCTCCAAAGCTATGGCTTAACCTCGAAAAGCTACTTGGCGAGCTATCGGATTATGAGTGAAGTGATTTG